>SJYX01018975.1:527875-584608 GCA_006410675.1 Oreotragus oreotragus | reverse complement strand
CCCTCCCTCCCTCCCTCCCCCCCTTCCTCTCTTTCTTCCCCTCTCCTTTGTCTCTCTCCCCTGCCCTCACCTCTGCCTCTCTCCTACCCCCTCTCCCTCTCTCTGCCTGGATTCCATTCTCCTTCTCTAGGGTGTGGCCGATTTTCCTTCTTTGTCCATCTCTTCCTAACACCGTCAATACCTTCGTCTTTCCCAGATTATCCCCATCAGCAGGCAAGCTTGATCTGATATCAACTGTCTTTGTCTTTCATTTTTATACTGTGGTAAAGTGTACATAACATAAAATTTACCATTTGACAATTTTAACTGTGAAGTTTAGTGGAATTAAATATGTTCAGAATGTGCAACTCTCACCACCATCCACCTCTATAACTCTCTGTACTTATAAAACTGCAACTCTGGTCCTATTAAAAAATAGCTCATCATTCTCCCTCCCTCCCCGCCATCTCCTGGAAACTGTCGTTTTACTTTTTGTCTCTATGATTTTGACTACTCTCTCAGTATCTCATATAATTGGAATCATACTGTATTGGTCTTTTTGTAATTGGCTTATTTCACGTAGCATAGTAGGCCCAGGTTTCATCCATATTGTAATATAAGTCAGTATTTCCTTCCTTTTTAAGGCTGAATAATACTGTATTATAGGTATTTCCCACATTTGGCTTATCCCTTCATCCATCAGTGGACACTGATTGCTTCCACACTGTAACTATTGTGAATAGTGCTGCTATAAAATATGGATATACAAACATTTCTTAGATACCTTCCTTTCATTTATTTTGGGTATATATGCTAAAGTGGAATTGCCAGTCACATGATACTTATATTTTAAAGTTTTTGAAGAGCTTCTGTTTTAAAGTTTTCCATAGTGGCTGCACCATCCATTTTATATTCCCATCAATGGTACACACGTGTTCCATTTTCTCCACATCCCTTCCAACATTTTTTATTTTCTTTTTTTTTTTAATAGTAGCCATCCTAAAGTATCTGATGTAATACCTCAGTGTATTTTTAAATTTGCATTTCCCTAATGACTAATGATGTTGAGTATCATTTCATGTGTTTATTGGCATTTGTTAATATCAACTGTCTTTAAAAAAACCACCTTACTTGATTGCTTGTCCCACTTTAATGACTGCCCGATTTCTTGGCTCCCTTCGGAGTAAAACTTCTTAAAAGAGTTGCTTTCATGCTACCTCTATTTTTCTGTTTTCTATCTACTTTTCAAAACATTTCAGCCTGGCCTCCAGCTCCACCACAATGCTGAAACTGCTCTTGTCAAGGGTACCAGTGACCTTAGTGTTGTCAGATCCAGCAGATGCTTTCAGCAAAATTTGACACAGTTGGCCTTCTACTCCATCTTGAAACCTTTACACCTTGTGGCTTTTGGGACACCATGCTTTCTTGGCTTTTCTCCTATCGCAGTGATCTCCCTCTACCTACTTCCTCTGCGTGACCTCTCAGTGTTGAAATTCTGGAGTTCCTCAAGAAGCAGTCCTGGTCCTTCCCTTTCTTTTCTCTTCCCTCCTCTCCCTCCAGACTCTTCTCCCCACCACTCCATCTCTCTCTTCTTCCTCCTATCCTCGCATTCTGTATCTTCTCTTTTTTCATTCTTTCTCCTAAAATAAAGAATAACAATCTCTTCTTCATTGCTTGTTACTTACACTCAGCTTGTTTCACGCATTTACACCGTCTGTTTGGCTTCTGTATATTGTAGGTATTTAGGTAAACATGTCCCTCTATCTGTTGACTGTATGTTCTTTAGGAGTTTTTTCTATATCTGCTTTATTCTCAACAGTGCCTACCAAAATGCCTGGAGAACAATAGAAGTAAAATGTGTTGAATAAGGTAAATAAACAAATGAATAAATATAGGCATTCTTAAAAAATCTTAAATTGGAAACATTTTTATCCTGAAGAAATGTCTGGAACAGTGTTGGCCACCTGATAGGCATTCAAAATGTTTGGTTAAATAATTAAATAGTAGCAACGTACGTTCCTGATATGGCAAAATACTTAATGATTAGCATCTCCACCTTTTAAAAGTACGCTAAAGTATCTTTATTTTTGAAGATTCAGCTCAAATTTGTTTTTTATTAAAAGCAGAAATAAGGTTAAAGAATGTAAGGATGTAAAAAAAGTATGATAGAATATTCATTGACTTTTGATTGAAAGCAGAAATGCTGTTATGAATAAGATAAAATGTTTTGCATTGACATGAGTATATATCCCCTTTTTATATACCACTCAAAATTTATTTTTTATTAATATTGCTAAGTGAAAATGCTGCTACTTTGTTCTGGCCAGGTACATCAGACTAAAGTAAGATGGTCAATAATGTGATCAAGTGTTTAATAATGAAAATCTATCAATGATGGGAATTAAATAATAGGAAATAAAAATAATTATTTAGAGACTAAAGATGTGTATTTAGCTGAATGATTTTGTCAAGTCCTATACCTTGGTTTTCTGAGCTATAAAATGAGAAGATTGGATTTAATTATCTTTAAAATATTTTCTAGCTATCAAATCTGTGTGTTTCTGTAATAAATAAATGGTTACCAGCTCTATGATCCTGATGTTTGCTTTCCTAGTGCATATCTGATTTTATTAAGAAAAAATACCTAGTAAACCCTAAGGAAAGCCAACTGGTAGAAAAGGGAGGAGACAGAATTGCAGGGCTTTGTACTGCTTCTTCTATAAGTAGACGTCCCTGGTCCTTCCAGCAGAGAAAGGAGGTATGTAATTTTAAAAAACTGAGAGGAGAAAGAGAGAAAGAAGAGGAGCACTTCCTTTTTCCTCTAAGGGATGGTAGCTCTCCCACCTTTCCGAAGACTCATCAGCACCTACAGGGTGGACAGCACCAAATCTCTTCCAAAGTTCTCACCCCACTGATCTAAGCCTAGGTTCCTGGGGTTCACTGATTAAATGGTTTGCATATTTCAAAAAATGCATGAAACCAGGGAGGGCCATACAGAGGACTTCAAAGGCAGTAGTCCAGATCTTAAATTGGGTGCTTGGTTCAAGAATGTCATTTCTCTCTTGTGATTATATCATAACATACATTACATGAATTCTGTTGTGTCTATCAATTTTTCATAATAAAAGTAATACATTAAAAATATGGCTCAGGATACTCAAACAGGGACTCTGTATCAACTTAAAGGGGGTGGGATGGGAAGGGAAATGGGAGGCAGGTTCAAAAAGGAGGGGATATATGTATACCTATGGCTGATTCATGTTGAAGTTTGACAGAAAACGACAAAATACTGAAAAGCAATTATCCTTCAATAAAAAGTAAATTAAAAATGTATCTCATTAAAGCAAAATGAAGAGACATTCTCATTTAAAGAGAGATCTCATATTCAAAGGAATAATTAAGAGGCTTATATCAGTCTTAAGGAGTTTCAGTAACTAACAATCCTCCTTCCCTGACAAGTAAAGTAAGGTGAGTAAACCAAGCAAGGTAGATCCCCTGGGAGAACAAGAATGTGAACAGAAAAAGAGCAGATATTTTCTACTTTTATGGAGCCCAAAAAGGCTGGTTGGGATATGGCCAGGTCAGCATTTCAACCAGGCTCATGAGAAGTTCCACAAAGCAGAGGTCAAGAGTGTGATCTCGTCCTTAGCGCAGTCAGATGAGAGCTTTTAGAGCAGACCCTACATCCTTCCACACTTTTGCAGTCAGGTTATAAAAAGGGGCCTAAGAATTTCACTGTCTCTAAAACAGGACAGAACCTTAGGTAGAATTTTTATTGTGTGAAGTTCAAGAATGCTTTGTACTGCAGGCTTTACCTTTTGAGTCTCTGATCATTTACTTTTATGCTTGGGGGAAGGTCCAGGGAGCTATTAACTGTTGAAATCCTTCCAGACCTGTCGTTCCTTTGTCAGTTCTCATCCTTACTTTCTTTATGGTTCCGCTAGACAGTGTGAACCATAAAGAAACTTTCCTTAGCTTGGTTATACTGGATTATCTAGGCTCCCTTACCACATTACTTCACCTTCTCCTGGCCTTCCTGTTTCTCCTGCTCCCTTTAACATTCATGCCTGGCCTTCAGAAAATGTTTATTAAGCACCTACTATGTGTCCATGTGCTAGGGAGAAAAAGAAGAACCGCATAGCCATGGCATGCCCTAATGCAGGTTATAGTATAACAGGGAGGGGGAAAGTAGATGTCAAACAGACATCTAAGAAATTAATGTATATTTTGCCCTACAGATAAAGAGAAGGTGAGGTGCTGTGAGAGGCAAGAACAGGGTATATTCTCTAAATTGAATGACCTTTGAGTCAGGGAACTCACCTTTGAGGAGATGGCACTTAATTTGGAACCTGAGGGAACATGCAAATGAGAGGACAGCATGTTCCAGGCAGAAGGGAAAGTGTGTGCAAAGGCCCAAAACAAAAAAGAGTTTTGATGCTGCCGGACCTGAAAGAAAGCTGGTGCCATACACTCGGCACATCCAGTGGTGTTAACAGAAAAAAAATGGCTGATTGGTCCACATATGGAATACTTTGTGCACAAAAATGCCCATGATCTTTCAGTCAATGAAGAGTGGTATCCTGGAGACTACTGGGTTAAGTAGTAGGGTTGGTCCAATGGTTTAAGACTCTGTGCTTCCAGTGCAAGGGGTACAGGTTCAATCCCTGGCTGGGGAAGTAGGATCCCACAGGCCATGTGGTATGGAAAAAAAGAAGTTTTCTGAATGTACAGTATGTTTCTTTGTATGACTATGCATTATGAGTTAAGACTTTCAAGTGCAAGTCCTAGAAAGCCTAATCAAAACTTACTTAAGCAAAATAATATGCATTAGTTCGCATAGCTGAAAAATCCATGGATAGGGCTACCACTAGGCCTGGCTTTATAANTCCTGAATGTACAGTATGTTTCTTTGTATGACTATGCATTATGAGTTAAGACTTTCAAGTGCAAGTCCTAGAAAGCCTAATCAAAATTTACTTAAGCAAAATAATATGCATTAGTTCGCATAGCTGAAAAATCCATGGATAGGGCTACCACTAGGCCTGGCTTTATAAAGAATTCAAATATTTTAGACCAGTGCTGTTTAGTAGTTCACTGTGAGCCACATGCATCATCACTTCATCATGTAATCAACAAAAATGATTAGTGAGATATTTTATGTTCCTTTTTCATATTGTCTTTGAAGCCCAGTGTGTCTTGTACACTTACATCATGTCTCACTTTGTACTAGTCCCATTCCAAGGGACTAGTTGGACATGGAATGCACATGTAATGCTTAGTCATTCCATGTGGCTAGTGGCTACCATCTTGGACAGTGCAAGTCAAGGCCTTAGATCCTTTCGATTTCAATACATGTGAGAGTGAGCTAGAGAATGAGTCTTCAGAGAAGCCCAAGTAAAAGTTTCTTTGTATCTCGTTGGCGCTAAAAGAATTCTGTGACCGTATGGAACCATACAGTTGAACCAACTGTAAAAGTAAGTAAATGTAGTCTCTCGGTTGTGTCCGACTCTTTGCGACCCCATGGACTGTAGGCCACCAGGCTCCTCTGTCCATGGGATTCTCCAGGCAAGAATACTGGAGTGGGTTGCCATTTCCTTCTCCAGGGGATCTTCCCAACCCAGGGATCCAACCTGGCTCTTCCACATCACAGGCAGATGCTTGACCCTCTGAGCCACCAGGGAAGCCCTTATGCCCAGGGAAAAAAGTGATTCACCCAATGGTTTAGACCTCAAATCACCCAAATCATATGCTGAACCCCAGAAGTGCAGGAAAAGGGTAGGTCCCATCTGAACTCAGTATATGGGGTAGACATTTGCCATTTTTGGCCATTTGATATTCATTCATCTGGTCTCAGATAGTAGTGTTTGGGAATTCTGTCCTCTCTGTGTGGAGGAGGACGGGAAGACAGACTGTTAGTGGAAGTTATATCTGAGGATGAGATTCTAGGGGTTGTAAAGAGCACACTTTTTATTTTCTGTTTTATATATTTCAGTTTTTACTTTCTTGCTATTATTTTGTTTTTAAAGAGGAAGAGAGCTGAACTCAGGTTTCCTTGTTCTAATATGGAGATGTGGTCTCATACCTGAGTGACCAAGTGTTTTGGTTACTTAGGAGTTGTTGGTGTTTGATCACTAAGTCATGTCTGACTCTTCTGCATCCCTATGGACTGTTGTCTACCAGGCTTCTCTATCCATGCAACTTCCCAGGCAAGAACACTGGAGTAGGTTGCTGTTTCCTTCTCCAGGGGATCTTCCCAACCCAGGGATCGAACCTGTGTCTCCTGCATTGGCAGGAGGATTTTNAGAAATAAGGTTAAAGAATGTAAGGATGTAAAAAAAGTATGATAGAATATTCATTGACTTTTGATTGAAAGCAGAAATGCTGTTATGAATAAGATAAAATGTTTTGCATTGACATGAGTATATATCCCCTTTTTATATACCACTCAAAATTTATTTTTTATTAATATTGCTAAGTGCAAATGCTGCTACTTTGTTCTGGCCAGGTACATCAGACTAAAGTAAGATGGTCAATAATGTGATCAAGTGTTTAATAATGAAAATCTATCAATGAGGGGAATTAAATAATAGGAAATAAAAATAATTATTTAGAGACTAAAGATGTGTATTTAGCTGAATGATTTTGTCAAGTCCTATACCTTGGTTTTCTCAGCTATAAAATGAGAAGATTGGATTTAATTATCTTTAAAATATTTTCTAGCTATCAAATCTGTGTGTTTCTGTAATAAATAAATGGTTACCAGCTCTATGATCCTGATGTTTGCTTTCCTAGTGCATATCTGATTTTATTAAGAAAAAATACCTAGTAAACCCTAAGGAAAGCCAACTGGTAGAAAAGGGAGGAGACAGAATTGCAGGGCTTTGTACTGCTTCTTCTATAAGTAGACGTCCCTGGTCCTTCCAGCAGAGAAAGGAGGTATGTAATTTTAAAAAACTGAGAGGAGAAAGAGAGAAAGAAGAGGAACACTTCCTTTTTCCTCTAAGGGATGGTAGCTCTCCCACCTTTCCGAAGACTCATCAGCACCTACAGGGTGGACAGCACCAAATCTCTTCCAAAGTTCTCACCCCACTGATCTAAGCCTAGGTTCCTGGGGTTCACTGATTAAATGGTTTGCATATTTCAAAAAATGCATGAAACCAGGGAGGGCCATACAGAGGACTTCAAAGGCAGTAGTCCAGATCTTAAATTGGGTGCTTGGTTCAAGAATGTCATTTCTCTCTTGTGATTATATCATAACATACATTACATGAATTCTGTTGTATCTATCAATTTTTCATAATAAAAGTAATACATTAAAAATATGGCTCAGGATACTCAAACAGGGACTCTGTATCAACTTAAAGGGGGTGGGATGGGAAGGGAAATGGGAGGCGGGTTCAAAAAGGAGGGGATATATGTATACCTATGGCTGATTCATGTTGAAGTTTGACAGAAAACGACAAAATACTGAAAAGCAATTATCCTTCAATAAAAAGTAAATTAAAAATGTATCTCATTAAAGCAAAATGAAGAGACATTCTCATTTAAAGAGAGATCTCATATTCAAAGGAATAATTAAGAGGCTTATATCAGTCTTAAGGAGTTTCAGTAACTAACAATCCTCCTTCCCTGACAAGTAAAGTAAGGTGAGTAAACCAAGCAAGGTAGATCCCCTGGGAGAACAAGAATGTGAACAGAAAAAGAGCAGATATTTTCTACTTTTATGGAGCCCAAAAAGGCTGGTTGGGATATGGCCAGGTCAGCGTTTCAACCAGGCTCATGAGAAGTTCCACAAAGCAGAGGTCAAGAGTGTGATCTCGTCCTTAGCGCAGTCAGATGAGAGCTTTTAGAGCAGACCCTACATCCTTCCACACTTTTGCCGTCTGGTTATAAAAAGGAGCCTAAGAATTTCACTGTCTCTAAAACAGAACAGAACCTTAGGTAGAATTTTTATTGTGTGAAGTTCAGGAATGCTTTGTACTGCAGGCTTTACCTTTTGAGTCTCTGATCATTTACTTTTATGCTTGGGGGAAGGTCCAGGGAGCTATTAACTGTTGAAATCCTTCCAGACCTGTCGTTCCTTTGTCAGTTCTCATCCTTACTTTCTTTATGGTTCCGCTAGACAGTGTGAACCATAAAGAAACTTTCCTTAGCTTGGTTATACTGGATTATCTAGGCTCCCTTACCACATTACTTCACCTTCTCCTGGCCTTCCTGTTTCTCCTGCTCCCTTTAACATTCATGCCTGGCCTTCAGAAAATGTTTATTAAGCACCTACTATGTGTCCAGGTGCTAGGGATGAAAAGAAGAACCGCATTGCCATGGCATGCCCTAATGCAGGTTATAGTATAACAGGGAGGGGGAAAGTAGATGTCAAACAGACATCTAAGAAATTAATGTATATTTTGCCCTACAGATAAAGAGAAGGTGAGGTGCTGTGAGAGGCAAGAACAGGGTATATTCTCTAAATTGAATGACCTTTGAGTCAGGGAACTCACCTTTGAGGAGATGGCACTTAATTTGGAACCTGAGGGAACATGCAAATGAGAGGACAGCATGTTCCAGGCAGAAGGGAAAGTGTGTGCAAAGGCCCAAAACAAAAAAGAGTTTTGATGCTGCCGGACCTGAAAGAAAGCTGGTGCCATACACTCGGCACATCCAGTGGTGTTAACAGAAAAAAAATGGCTGATTGGTCCACATATGGAATACTTTGTGCACAAAAATGCCCATGATCTTTCAGTCAATGAAGAGTGGTATCCTGGAGACTACTGGGTTAAGTAGTAGGGTTGGTCCAATGGTTTAAGACTCTGTGCTTCGAGTGCAAGGGATACAGGTTCAATCCCTGGCTGGGGAAGTAGGATCCCACAGGCCATGTGGTATGGAAAAAAAGAAGTTTCCTGAATGTACAGTATGTTTCTTTGTATGACTATGCATTATGAGTTAAGACTTTCAAGTGCAAGTCCTAGAAAGCCTAATCAAAACTTACTTAAGCAAAATAATATGCATTAGTTCGCATAGCTGAAAAATCCATGGATAGGGCTACCACTAGGCCTGGCTTTATAAGGAATTCAAATATTTTAGACCAGCGCTGTTTAGTAGTTCACTGTGAGCCACATGCATCATCACTTCATCATGTAATCAACAAAAATGATTAGTGAGATATTTTATGTTCCTTTTTCATATTGTCTTTGAAGCCCAGTGTGTCTTGTACACTTACATCATGTCTCACTTTGTACTAGTCCCATTCCAAGGGACTAGTTGGACATGGAATGCACATGTAATGCTTAGTCATTCCATGTGGCTAGTGGCTACCATCTTGGACAGTGCAAGTCAAGGCCTTAGATCCTTTCGATTTCAATACATGTGAGAGTGAGCTAGAGAATGAGTCTTCAGAGAAGCCCAAGTAAAAGTTTCTTTGTATCTCGTTGGCGCTAAAAGAATTCTGTGACCGTATGGAACCATACAGTTGAACCAACTGTAAAAGTAAGTAAATGTAGTCTCTCGGTTGTGTCCGACTCTTTGCGACCCCATGGACTGTAGGCCACCAGGCTCCTCTGTCCATGGGATTCTCCAGGCAAGAATACTGGAGTGGGTTGCCATTTCCTTCTCCAGGGGATCTTCCCAACCCAGGGATCCAACCTGGCTCTTCCACATCACAGGCAGATGCTTGACCCTCTGAGCCACCAGGGAAGCCCTTATGCCCAGGGAAAAAAGTGATTCACCCAATGGTTTAGACCTCAAATCACCCAAATCATATGCTGAACCCCAGAAGTGCAGGAAAAGGGTAGGTCCCATCTGAACTCAGTATATGGGGTAGACATTTGCCGTTTTTGGCCATTTGATATTCATTCATCTGGTCTCAGATAGTAGTGTTTGGGAATTCTGTCCTCTCTGTGTGGAGGAGGACGGGAAGACAGACTGTTAGTGGAAGTTATATCTGAGGATGAGATTCTAGGGGTTGTAAAGAGCACACTTTTTATTTTCTGTTTTATATATTTCAGTTTTTACTTTCTTGCTATTATTTTGTTTTTAAAGAGGAAGAGAGCTGAACTCAGGTTTCCTTGTTCTAATATGGAGATGTGGTCTCATACCTGAGTGACCAAGTGTTTTGGTTACTTAGGAGTTGTTGGTGTTTGATCACTAAGTCATGTCTGACTCTTCTGCATCCCTATGGACTGTTGTCTACCAGGCTTCTCTATCCATGCAACTTCCCAGGCAAGAACACTGGAGTAGGTTGCTGTTTCCTTCTCCAGGGGATCTTCCCAACCCAGGGATCGAACCTGTGTCTCCTGCATTGGCAGGAGGATTTTTTACCACTGAGCCGCCTGGGAAGCCTAGGAGAGTCCTGGCTTATTCTTGTTATTACAAAGTAAGTACTAATAGAACTCTCTTCACCTCTAAAAGGTCCCAGCACTGAAGCATATGGTCATTCAATCTAATGCTTTAACTCCACGGTGAGTACTGGTAAAGTTGATTCAGATTTTAAAACAGTATTTTGAGATAGCAGGCCGTTTTGACAGATAGCCCAATAAAAGGCAGAGTATTCATCTCTGGTGTTTCTGCATCCTCAGGGAGGGAAGCATTTCAAGAGTTAATTTTTCTAATAACTGAACAAAATGCTTGAACATTAATTTCTTTTGATGAAAATATTGCTCAGATGTGTTATATATTCGCCTAACTTCTTTAGTAGAGTAAATCAAACATGATTGCAGTACCTGTTGACACATGCTATTGCAGAGCTTCTCCTGGTGGGCAGTTGCTCACTGATGTGTCATGAATGGATTACAGATGTGTGGAGATATACTCTCCTCCTCGCCCCCAACCATCTTCATCTCTCAGGGAAGCCAGGTGGGGCCTGGGGTGACAGAGGCCCCTGAATCAGTTGCCTCTGACTGTTTCCCCAATGTGTTGTCTAAACAGACTCATTTTCCATGCACGCAAATTCGCTTCAGTCGTGTCTGATTCTTTTAGTCGTGTCTGATTCTTTGCAGTCCTGCAGACTGTAGCCCTCAGGCTCCTCTGTCCATGGGATTCTCCAGGCAAGAATACTGGAGTGGGTTGCCATGCCCTCCTCCAGGGGCTCTTCCCAACTGAGGGATCGAACCTGTGTCTCTTACATCTCCTGAACTGGCAAGCAGATTCTTTACAACTAGCACCACCTGGAAAGCCTCATTTTCCACGTGTGTCTTTGTGAAAGGTCAGGAAGAGCCAGTTACTGCTTAGTGTTGTCACTCAGAGACTCTGCCAGGGCCACCTGGCGAAGTCCTCCATCGGGGGTGAAATTCCCCACGTGGCTACTGCTCTTAATTCTTTACAACTAGCACCACCTGGAAAGCCTCATTTTCCACGTGTGTCTTTGTGAAAGGTCAGGAAGAGCCAGTTACTGCTTAGTGTTGTCACTCAGAGACTCTGCCAGGGCCACCTGGCGAAGTCCTCCATCGGGGGTGAAATTCCCCACGTGGCTACTGCTCTTATGTTTTTGGGAACTCTTCTTTCCTTGTCTGGTGATTGTCACTACTTCTTACTGTTTTTTTTTTTCTTTTTTTGTATTTCACTTGCTATCTTGTTTTACACAAGCTTCTTAGGTAAAAATGTGTGGAGCTTGCTTCTTCCAGCTGAAGATTTAGTAGCAGCTGTTTGCATTATTATCTTTGTAACTAACTCATTTCTGTGCTGTTGCTGTACTCCATATATCTAAGATAAGTTTAGGATGTCATGTTATACCTCATCATTAGAGATGGTCAGTTCAGTTCAATTCAGTTCAGTCACTCAGTCGTGTCCGACTCTTTGTGACCCCATGAATTGCAGCACGCCAGGCCTCCCTGTCTATCACCAACTCCCGGATTTCACTCAGACTCAAGTCCATCGAGTCAGTGATGCCATCCAGCCATCTCATCCTCGGTCGTCCCCTTCTCCTGCCCCCAATCCTTCCCAGCATCAGGGTCTTTTCCAGTGAGTCAGCTCTTTGCATGAGGTGGCCAAAGTACTGGAGTTTCAGCTTTAGCATCATTCCTTCCAAAGAAATCCCAGGGCTGATCTCCTTCAGAATGGACTTGTTGGATCTCCTTGCAGTCCAAGGGACTCTCAAGAGTCTTCTCCAACACCACAGTTCAAAAGCATCAATTCTTCTCTTTACAGTCCAACTCTCACAGCCATACATGACCACTGAAAACACCATAGCCTTGACTAGACGGACCTTTGTTGGCAAAGTAATGTCTCTGCTTTTTAATATGCTGTCTAGGTTGGTCATAACTGTCCTTCCAAGGAGTAAGCGTCTTTTAATTTCATGGCTGCAGTCACCATCTGCAGTAATTTTGGAGCCCCCCAAAATAAAGTCTGACACTGTTTCCCCATCTATTTCCCATGAAGTGATGGGACCAGGTGCCATGATCTTCATTTTCTGAATGTTGAGCTTTAAGCCAACTTTTTCACTCTCCTCTTTCACTTTCATCAAGAGACTTTTTAGTTCCTCTTCACTTTCTGCTGTAAGGGTGGTGTCATCAGCATATCTGAGGTTATTGATATTTCTCCTGGCAATCTTGATTCCAGTTTGTGCTTCTTCCAGCTCAGCGTGTCTCATGATATACTCTGCATATAAGTTAAATAAGCAGGGTGACTAAGCAGGGTGACAATATACAGCCTTGATGGACTCAGTTTCCTATTTGGAGCCAGTCTGTTGTTCCATGTCCAGTTCTAACTGTTGCTTCTTGATCTGCATATAGGTTTCTCAAGAGGCAGGTCAGGTCGTCTGGTATTCCCATCTCTTTCAGAATTTTCCACAGTTTATTGTGATCCACACAGTCAAAGGCTTTGGCATAGTCAATAAAGCAGAAATAGATGTTTTTCTGGAACTCTCTTGCTTTTTTGATGATCCAGAGGATGTTGGCAATTTGATCTCTGGTTCCTCTGCCTTTTCGAAAACCAGCTTGAACATCTGGAAGTTCACGGTTCACGTATTGCTGAAGCCTGGCTTGGAGAATTAGAGATGGTAGATGTCCTATAAAGAGTTCTTTATTCTTTATTTTTTTTTATACATTTAAACAATAATCTATATTTTTTGACTGTGGTGGACTTCGTTGTTGTGCTCAGGCTTGCTCCAGAGGTGAGCAGGGTTGCACTTGTCTGCGCTGTCCAGGCTTCCTGTCGTGGTGGATTTTCTTGCTGCAGAGCACAGGCTCGAGGCAAGCAGGCTTCAGGAGGTGCTGCATGTGGGCTCAGTAGTTGTGGAGCATGGGCTTATTTGCTCCGCATCATGTGAGATCTTCCCAGACCAGGGATTGAAAGGGTGTCCTTGCCTTGCAAGAGGGAGTCTTAGCCACTGGACCACTAGGGAAGCCACTTTATTCTTTATTTTTATTGTTGAATGAACCAATTGATTTTTAGTTAAAATTTTTGTATGTTTTATTTGCTCTTGAGCTCTTTATTCTTAAGAGATAGTTGTGGTTGAGATAGATAAATATAATTTCAAGAAGACTGTTAGTAAATTACTGATGACAGCATCGTAATGCAGTGTTATGTGGAAGAGAAGAATATCTAACACATACACACAGACACACACACATGAATAAGGAGGTGGCCAGGGAGAATTTCAAAAAATGTGGAGGACAGTTGTACTCTCCTTTCAAACTAACCACATAAAGATCAGTTGTCATCCTCTGTCAAAAACTGGTCGCTTATTACCATTCTGAAACAGAATAACTTTCTGACTGGACAACTGCTGTTAGCCTGCTGCTTTTGTGTTTTTATGCGAGAGTGGACGTCTTTCATCCTTTTCCTTGAGAAGGAAATACTTAATGGGACACACAAAATCTTAAGTAGTATCATTCTAAGGCAGTCTCACTCAGAAGCTAAAAGCAAGATCTTTGAAGTATGACCTGGGTTTGAATTCTGGTTCTAGCACATACTAGCCCTGTGTATTGGACAACTTTCTTAATCCCTCCGAGTTCCATTTCTCTCATTGACTTTTGTGATGATGAAATGAGAAAAAGCTTGTAATATCTCTGGCTTGTCATAAGTGATCACTAATCATATTGTTCCATTGCTATCATTGTTAATAATAATAATAATTTGGAGTTAATGGTTAATGAAATGACTTACCTTTGGGGAAAATATAATAAATAATAAACAAGGCATGATATTTTTGTCATTGGCCTCATTTTGAATAATTAGTCACCTGTCATATTTCTCACTGAATAATGACATGTATGAAAAATTGTAAAATTGGTTTAGTTGGCTAGAAATCTTTTTGAGTTACTTTATTCTTAGATATCCATGCCGTTTGTTGTATACCATTCTATTCTTTGCCAGACAGTTGCAGACTGGTAGATGCTTTCGGCCAGGCAGTTGTCCTGGATTACTGCTGACTGATCTATGGTTTATATTTCATGAAAAATCAGTACATCATTTATGTTTTACTTAACCACTATGGGATATTTTCCTACACCTTACATTTCTCAAAAAACAGGGAAGTGTTTATGGGACATATGCCATTTCTAAAGTCCTTTAGGGAAGTTTCTAAGAGAACAATGATTTACCCTGACTACCTGCTATATCTTCTCCTGCTTGCTATTGCAGAAGATGCATAAGAACTTCATTAAACAAAGCAGGATTATGGTTTCTACTCAAAGATGTAGAGAGCTAGAAAGAGAATTACTTCCAAACTTACAATGCAAAAAAAAAAAAAAAAGGATCAACAGCAGATTCACATCCTTTCTTGAACATATTGAAGTATTGAGGTTGCTGGGAAACCAGAATTTAGGAAGAGACAGGTATCTGCAGGGAGAAGTAAGACATGAGCCCTGATTTACCTGGGCAAGAAGCAGCTAGACCCTTGTAAGAATTCAGCTAGGGTTAAGTAGGTGGAGTCTGGCTGAGTGCACACGGCAAGAGAAGATGAATCTAGGGGTCACAAATAAAGCAGGGCATGCCTTCTTATAGGCATTTTCCCATGAATCCCACCATGAGCTCCCTGAAATGATTTGAAACATCTACAGAAAGTCTCCCTTGTGCTGCACCGGGAAAAAAGCTGCTGTGGGAGGGAAAGAAAACTCTGCCTGGACCCTTCTTTTCTATGAACAAAACTCTTAAATTGTGGGGTGTGTGTGTGTGTGTGTGTGTGTGTGTGTAACGGGATGGACACTATTACCCTTAGGGTACAGGTGAAATCCTGTCATTTTTGGAGCCAGGGCACAGGAAAACAACTCTTGACCCCTGGGAAAAGAGCAGGTATAAACGCTGGGTTCAGAAGTAACCCAGCGGAAGGGTGGGATCACCGAGAAGGCTCAGTGATGCAGTGCTTGTCTACGACTAAGTCTTAATCGGAACAACAGGCAGTGTTTCCTCCCTTATTCTACCCTTAAACCAGGCAAATGAATGAATGCAGAAAAAGAAAAGAAGAAAAAACAGATAAAAGAAAGAAAGAAACAACAAAATAGGTTTTTACCCAACCATATAAAAAATCATTATGAGTATGAATGATCTAAACACACTTGTTAGAAGACAGGGATTGTCAAATTGGATAAAAAAGGCAAGAACAAACTATACACTGTCTATAAGAAACTCACTTCAAATATAAAGACAGGTTAAAAATAAGAGGATAGAAAAGGATGCTGTGCAAACGCTAACTAAAAGCTGGAGTTGTTCCAGTAATATCAGACAAAATGGACTTCAGAACAAGCACTATTCTCAGGGATAAAAAGGGACATTAAATAATTGTAAAGGCCCCAATTTTTCAAGAAGCGGTAACCCTAAATATGCATGTACTTTACAACAGAGTTCTGAAACATAGGCAAAAGCTGATAGAATCGAAAAGCAAATTAGGCAAGTTCACAGTTAAACATGAAAACTTCAGTGCTTTTTTCCTTAGTTAATTATGGAATAAATGGGAAGAACATCAGTAAAAGTATATTGATCTGAGCAGCATCATCAAGCAACTTGACCTAATTGACATTTATATAACACTGCCCAAGAGCAGATCCTTCTGTGATGCACATGGGATAGTCACCACTGGATACTATACTTTGGGTCATGAAACAAACCTGAACAACTTTAAAAGAAGAGTAATTTCAGAAAGTAGGTTCATGAACCATAGTGGGATTAAACCAGAGATCAAAATAGAACTATGTCTGGAAAATCCCCCAATATATGCAAAACAAACAACATCAGTCTAAATATCCTATGTATCAAAGAAGAATTAAAAATATTTTGAACTGAATGAAAAGAAAATATAACTTGTCAAATTTGTGAAATGCGTCTGAACAGTGCTTAGATGGGAAATGACAGTGTTAAATGATTTATATTAGAAAAGAAGAGAAGTCTCTAATTAGTAATAGAAATACCTGTCTTAAAAAAAAGCCACACTAGAGAAATAAGAAAAAATTAAAACTAAAGCCATCAGAAGGAAGGAAATAATAAAAATAAGTTCAGCAATCAATGAATTGAAAACAGAAAAGCAATTCAGAATTATTAATCAAACCAAAAGCTGATTCTTTGAAAAGATAAATGAAATTAATAAACCTCTAACCAGACTGACAGGCACTCAGATGGCCTAGAAAGAATGCATTCTGGTAGCAGTGAGCACACTCAGTGCTCAAGTCTCGGTTTCTAAATGCCCTTATCCAAGAAGAGGATATCCAAGCTTATTCTTGGAAAAACAAACTCCAGGACTGAGCAGGGAAAATACAAGATGATCGTGGAGCATCTTGTGGTGCTAATCAACAGCAAAAAAACCACAGCAGGATTGTGTCAAATACAGGAACCAACATAAAACAAACAGCTCCCAGTGGCCAAAGTTGAGACAATTTTAGCTGAAATAAAATTTAAAAATTTGGTCATAACTCAAAGAATAAAATAACTATCCACGAGTCTCTATTTGATAAAAATAAAAGTTGGACGAGCTTTTTATTTTATAGGTAGAAAGGACAAGTCTTCCTTACAGAAGAATTCCTATAAGGTATAGAGGGATGAGGGAAATAGAAAATCACATTAGAATACCATAGTCATAACTCTTGTAGATAGCTCACCCAAAGGATGCTAAAATTAGTGGGTGACAGTTTTAAGGAGTAGCAAGACCATTTCTAAGGTTTCGGAATACCCTCTCCCCATGTTTATTAACTACAAAGGGGAAAATATTAACTTTACAGTGGAGATACCTGGCAGATACTACTTTACCAGAGGATCATGGTTAACATCACTGGTAATAAGACATATTGACATCATGCCTCCTTTCCCCAGTTTGATGTACTGAGAAGGCATATCATTTCTGTGGTACGCTGGCCAAAACCCTGTAACTCCAGTCTAAACATGAGAAAACATCAGACAAACCTACTTTGAGAGTCTACAAAATACCTGATCGGTGCTCTTCAAGTGTCAAGGGAAAGAAAGACAAGAAAAGACTAGAAATAGTCACAGATCAGAGGAAGTCAAAGAGAAATGACAACCAAACGTAGTGTCAGACCCTGGACTGAGCCCTGGAACAGAAAATGGGCATTAGTGGAAAAACTGGCAAAATTAGAGAAAACTCTGCATTCTAGTTAATAGTATCATACCCATATCCATTTTCTGGTTTTGATCATGATACTATGGTTATGTAAGATGTGAACATCAGGGAAAGCTGGGTGAGGGGTATATGGTGATTCTTTATGTAATTGTCACAACTCTTCTATAAGTCTAAAATTATTTCAAAATAATAAAAGCAAAAGTTGGGAGAGCTTTTGATGAAATAACCCAAGGAGTAAAGGCTTCTTTATGTTATAAGAAAATAGTATTGAGACAGTGTAACTCAGGTTGGTACTTGAAGCCATGGGCCAAGACTCAAACCCAAGCAAAACCCAGGTTGGGACTTGAGCCCATAGTCTTTTCTTAAAAAATTTATTTTTATTTTTAGCTGAAGGATGATTGCTTTACAATATTGAGCCCACAGTCTTTTAACTGAGATCACACACCTGATTTCAGGACTTAATGAAGCTCAGGTTCTGAGTGTCTCACCTCAGAAAGAATTCAGTAAGATACAAAGTGATAGGTAAGAAGTGGGTTTATTTAGAGAGAAATGCATCACACAAACAGAGTGTGGGTCAGCTCAGAAGGTGAGTATGGCTCCAAAATGCGACATGGTTGGTGTTTATGGACTGGATAGTTTCATAGGCCAATGAGTGGGAGGATCATTCCAACTATTTTGTGGGAAGAAGTGGAGATTTCCAGAAACTGGGCTGCCACTCACTTTTTGGTCTTTGATTATCAGTCTTGGAACTGTCATGGTGCTAGTGGGTGTGTCACTTAACTTACTGATGGGTTATGAAGAGTGCATCCTGAGGATTCAAGGTCTAGTGGAAGTTGACTTGTCTGCCATCTTGAACTTATTTGGTTCTAATCAGTTTATATCATGTCCTTGGGCTGTGTCATTCCTTGTGCCCTTCCTTCTGTTTCAGTGTGGAGACACCTTCCAACTTGTAGATGAACATCTTTCATCGCTACGTTGGCCCCCAAGTGATTCACTGAACTCTTAGTCTGAGAGTTGCTGATCAGACTATCTAACTCAACTCATCTGGACACATTCAGTTTTGAGGGGTGTTCTTTAACTCTTTCTGTTTCTTACTTTGGCTTTTTATCCAGTCTTAACTAGGTCTTGGAAGTGATGATGACCTAAGATCACTTTTAGAAAACTGCTTTGTGAGAAAAGCTAATTTTCTTTATCCTTCTAGGGAGGGTGAAAAGTTTTTCCTTCTCTTCTTTCTTTTACAGACTTGATCATTGTGGGGAGGGGCTGCAAACTGGCAGTCCATCTTCTGATGTCAATGCTAGCCTACATGGCTTTTGTTTATTGGATTTGCAAGGAAGCCTGATCTCTTATTCCCACACTGTTTCACACACTTATGTTGTTTGCTGGGCCCCTGAAGGCATGTGAGTTTTTGACCCCAGGTGAATGTAATAAGTTGCATATAATTTCTGGTGTTTACTCATGATCTGTGCTAGTTAGAGTTCTTTCCAGTCTAAACAAAATATCTCATCCTGCTCCTATAGTTCTTTAGATTCTTTTGTGGGGTTGTAGACTCTGACTTGCTTTTTATTATGACTTTCCCTTGTTTGTTCTTGCAGCATTCTTAGGTGGGCTGTGAGTTGCTGAAAGACAGCCTTTCCCCCACCCTGTACCCTGTACACACATGTAGAGTTGATGTTGCCAGGATATGCAAACAGAAGCCAGGTGGTCACTCAGAATGGGAACTGTGAGGTCTGTCTCAGTGCAGAGCTGGCACTCAGAGTACCCATTTGGGACACCTGGATGCCATGTCACTGGCTGCCCACAGTAGGGTCTCACCAGGTCTAAGAAGTTTGTTTTGTGTTATACTACACTCCTTTTGCACTACAAACTTTTCCAGTATTCTTCCCTGGTTACTGAGGTCCCAGATGGTGCCTCTCATATCTTAGGTGTAAGAGGTAAAAGAAAGGTTAAGAACCATTGTCCTAAGATTTTGTTTGTTTTGCCTGTGTGTGCCTTTAGGTTCTGAAAAATGCTCTTTTAGGTAACCAGAAGCAAGAAAGGAGATGCACGTTGACCTTGGCTGTTTTTTATGTATTGGAGACCACCCTACCAAGATCACAGACAGGGCGAATGACTCTAAAAAGGGAGTGGGTCTTGAGCCAGAACTCTGTTTTTTAAACACCATTCTAGGGTGTTGTTCCACCCTAAGTGATGAAAGCTCTGAAGGAAGTTAGAAGAAAACCCCCATTATCCTCAGTTGTCTCTCATCTCAAGTACCATATTAAGAGTTTTCTGACCTTCCCTCTAGTGGGCAGATCATCTTTTTCAGCATGATTCATTATTTTCTATCTTTCTCTTTGATCATGAGGTGGGAATCAAAAAGACCTAAGGTTTAAGCCTCATGCTGACATTTTACTGGATGATTACCTTCGGACAAGGGCATACTCATGATCATATTCATCATCTGCAAAAAAGAGGGTGGCAATCTGCCTTGGAGATGGTTTGGTAAGAATAACACATCCCTATTTTGCAGATAAGGAAACCTGAGGCAGGAAAGGATTAAGCAGTTGGCTCAAACCCAGAGGGTTTGAATCCATATAGTCTGACATTACTCAGAGCCTGCACACTTTTTCTGCCATCCTGCTTTGTAGAAGGCCAACATGTACTTACTTCTCACATGTCTTAAGATGGTAGAGGTTTCTGAAAATACTTTCCACTGTTCTACACTGAACAGTTCCTGAGTTTGGTGTTTGCGGTATTTTTATTTTTGACTCTAAATCTTGCAAGGAAAGCCAGCAATAAACTCTTCAGGTGTCCAAAGAGGGTGGGTGCCCATGGTCTTAGATAAAGAGAGCTTTGGATGGGCTCTGTTTTCATCAGTGTTTATGGATAATATTTTTCTGCCCCAAATGGGGTATTAGTAGTTACTGTTTCAAAAAATTAAAATTAGTGCTTTAAAAATGAATGAGTGAATGAATGAATGAGTGAAATATTTAATAAATGAGATAATGCTGGATCGTTGAAAAAGCAAGAGAGTTCCAGAAAAACATCTATTTCTGCTTTATTGACTATGCCAAAGCCTTTGACTGTGTGGATCACAATAAACTATGGAAAATTCTGAAAGAAATGGGAATACCAGACCACCTAACCTGCCTCTTGAGAAACCTATATGCAGATCAGGAAGCAGCAGTTAGAACTGGACATGGAACAACAGACTGGTTCCAAATAGGAAAAGGAGTCTGTCAAGGCTGTATATTGTCACCCTGCTTATTTAACTTCTATGCAGAGTACATCATGAGACATGCTGGGCTGGAAGAAGCACAAACTGGAATCAAGATTGCCGGGAGAAATATCAATAACCTCAGATATGCAGATGATATTACCCTTGTGGCAGAAAGTGAGGAACAACTAAAAAGCCTCTTGATGAAAGTGAAAGAGGAGAGTGAAAAAGTTGGCTTAAAGCTCAACATTCAGAAAATGAAGATCATGGCATCTGGTCCCATCACTTCATGGCAAATAAATTGGGAAACAGAGGCTGACTTTATTTTTGGGGGGCTCTAAAATCACTGCAGATGGTGATTGCAGCCATAAAATTAAAAGATGCTTACTCCTTGGAAGGACAGTTATGACCAACCTAGATAGCATATTGAAAAGCAGAGACATTACTTTGTCAACAAAGGTCTGTCTGGTCAAGGCTATGACTTTGCCAGTAGTCATGTATGGATGTGAAAGTTGGGCTATAAAGAAGGCTGAACACCAAAGAATTGATGCTTTTGAACCGTGGTGTTGGAGAAGACTCTTGAGAGTCCCTTGGCNTGGTGATTGCAGCCATAAAATTAAAAGATGCTTACTCCTTGGAAGGACAGTTATGACCAACCTAGATAGCATATTGAAAAGCAGAGACATTACTTTGTCAACAAAGGTCTGTCTGGTCAAGGCTATGACTTTGCCAGTAGTCATGTATGGATGTGAAAGTTGGGCTATAAAGAAGGCTGAACACCAAAGAATTGATGCTTTTGAACCGTGGTGTTGGAGAAGACTCTTGAGAGTCCCTTGGACTCCAGTGAGATCCAACCAGTTCATTCTAAAGGAAATCAGTCCTGAATATTCATTGGAAGGACTGATGTTGAAGCTGAAACTCCAATACTTTGGCCACCTGATGCAAAGAGCTGACTGATTGGAAAATACCCTGATGCTGGGAAAGATTGAGGGCAGGAGGAGAAGGGGACAACAGAGGATGAGATGATTGGATGGCATCACCGACTCGATGGACATGAGTTTGGGTAAACCTCCAGGTGTTGGTGACGGACAGGGAGGCCAGGCGTGCTGCGGTTCGGTTCAGTCGCTCAGTCGTATCCAACTCTTTGCGACCCCATGAACCGCAGCGTGCCAGGCCTCCCTGTCTGTCACCAACTCCAGCCCAGCGTTTCTCATGGGGTCTGAAAGAGTCAGACACGACTGAGAGACTGAGCTGAACTGAACACTGAGGAAGCTCACAGAAGAGTGCCTGGAACACAGTAAGCTCCTCATAGCTGCTTGTCTCCATCCTCCACACCTTCTCCTTCATTTGACCTTAGTTTAACCTGTTATTTTCTTTCCCCACAAACTGAGGTCACAATCTTTTCCATTACATTATACTTAACATTTATCAGGTACTTTGTTAAGCACTGTGTTTAGTTAGAGTGTTACACCTAAAGTGCTTCTTGAAAAAATGACATGAAATTAGAAAGGACAGTAGCTACTTTGGATGACAGAATTGGGTCCCAGATGTCAGGGTAAAATGATAGACTGATTCTTACAAGGTCGATGCAAGGTCTTGTGATGGTGTCCAGAAAATTAACTGCATGGTTGCAGAATGGAAGAGATGTGTGTCTTAGCAGCTACAAACATAAAAAATACTTCATAAAAAATACTTGGGAGTTAAAAATGATAGTTGTATTGGTTAGGGCATAGATTTGCTTGCTGTCACAAAGACCTAAAATAACAATGGCTTAAGTAAACTACAAGTTTATTTCTGTCTCAGACTGAGAATAAGCAGTATTGGGTAAAATGGTAGCACCAGAGACCCTTGATCCTTCTATGTTGTTGCTCTGCTACTTCATCACATGACTGTCAGATCCACATTCCACCCAATGGGAGAGGGGAAAGGGAAGGGCATGATCCTCCCCTTTGGGACTAGAAAATTACACTAGTCATGTCTGGTTACATCCCATTGGCTAGAACTTTGCCTCCTGGCCACACCTTATGACAAGGGAGACTGGGAAATGTAGTATTAAACTGGTAGCCATATTCCTAGCTAAGATTTTTATTCCTAGGTAAGAAGGGGCTGCCGTCAATGGGGGTTGCACAGAGTCGGACATGACTAAAGTGACTTAGCAGCAGCAGCAGCAAGAAGGGGAGAGAAAATGGGTATTGACTGAATAATTAGGAGCCTTACAGTTAAGTTGGTATGATACAGGAGTGCAGAAGACTTTTTTGTTTGCACAAATGTCTTGGGTAATCCTACATTGCATTGATAGAAATATAGGCTCTTCTAGAACAGGAATTGGTAAACTTTTTCTGAAAAAGGCCACATAATAAATATTTTCAATTTTGCAGGCCATATATGGTTTATATTGAAAATTCTTCTTTTCTTATTTTTACAATCCGTAAAAAATGTAAAAACCATTCTTAGCTTATAGACTGTTAAAAAAATATAACCTGCACTGAGGGCTAGTTTGCCAACCGCTGTTTTAGAACAAGAATGGTGATAAGTCTGGGATCTTATCTAAAGATATGCAAGAATATGTCCAGAGGAGGTAGTCAGGATGAGAAAGGAACTATGATGAATTCACAAGAGCAGTAGTGACTGAGGGCATTGGTTACTTTCAGGAACCAATGAGAAGCTGAGACTCTTAAAAAAAATTTTTTTTTAAAATTTATTTATTTGGCTGTACCAGGACTTAGTTGGGGCACACAGGATCCTCAGTCTTTGTTGCCGCTTGCGAGGTCTTCTGGTTGTGGCACATGGGATCCAGTTAGTTCCCTGACCATGGACCAAACATGGGGCCCCTGCACTGGGAGTGTGGACCACCAGGGGAGTTGCCAGAGCTGAGACCCTTAATGAGATGATCATTGTCTTTAGATATTTGATTGACAGTTAGGTGGTTTGGAGAGACTTTTGTTCTATAAATATCCAAGGGAAGAACTAGAATCAATGAGAGATGCTCTGGGAGACAGACTGCTGCCGCCATAAGGAAGAACTTTCTCATTATTAATTATTATTTGTGGAGTCTTTATTGCCAGGCAGTGTTCTAAGCCCTTTACATAGATAGTTTCACTTTATCCTCAACAACCCCGACAGTTAGGTACCACCTCTACTTTATGAGTGATACAAAACAGCTTTAGAAGTTTATACAGCTTGCCTAGGCATACATGCTACTACGTGGCGGAGCCATATTAACGACAGCTCTCTATTGCCACCTTGCATGTGAATTAAATGAGATTAGATCTGTATATAATTTTACAGTGCCAGGTACACAGTCAGTATTGTTGCTGGTAATAATAATTATTATAATTCCTAGGAAGTACTGTCTCTCATCATGGTGGATGTATTAGTTCGCTATGGCTCCTATAACAAATGACCACAGACTTTGGGGCTTAAAACAATATTTTATTTCCTTAGAATTCTGGAGTCCAGAACTGTGAAGTCAGTTTCACTGGGCTAAGACCAAGGTGTCAGCAGGGCTGTGCTTCCTCCAGAGCCTCTAAGGGGAGGGTCTGTTCCTTGCCTCTTTCAGCTTCTGGTGCTTCTCTGTTTCCCTGGTTTGTAGCTGCATCATGCCAATCTTGGCCCCTGTGGTCACATTTCCTTCTCCTCTCTGCCTTCTGCCTCCCTCTCTCTTTTTCTTTCTTTATTATTCATGTGCTTTATTCATGTTTTCAAACTTTAAACTTTTTATGTTATATTGTGTGTGTGTGTGCGCTTAGTCACTCAGTTGTGTCTGACTCTTTGCAACCCCATGGACTGTAGCCCACCAGACTCCTCTGTCCATGGGGATTCTCCAGGCAGGAATGCTGGAGTAGGTTGCCATACCCTCCTCCAGGGGATCTTCCCAACCCAGGAATCGAACCCAGGTCTCCCGCATTGCANTGTCTGACTCTTTGCAACCCCATGGACTGTAGCCCACCAGACTCCTCTGTCCATGGGGATTCTCCAGGCAGGAATGCTGGAGTAGGTTGCCATACCCTCCTCCAGGGGATCTTCCCAACCCAGGAATCGAACCCAGGTCTCCCGCATTGCAGGTGACTTCTTTACCGTCTGAGCCACCTGGGAAGCCCATGTTACACTGAAGTATAGCCAATTAACAATGCTGTGGTAGTTTCAGGTGAACAGCAGAGAAACTCAGCCATACATATATGTGTATCCATTCTCCTTCAAACCCCCCTCCCATCCAGACTGTCACATAACATTGAGCAGAGTTCCATGTGCTATGCAGTAGGCCCTTTTTGCTTATCCATTTTGAATATAGCAGTGTGTACATGTCCATCCCCAAATCCCTAACTATCCTCCCTACCTGGAAACCGTTAAGTTCGTTTTCTAAGTCTGTGAGTCTCTTTTCTGTTTTGTAAGTTCATTTGTATAATTTCTTCTTAGATTCCACACATAAGGAATGTCATATGATATTTTCCCTTCTCTTCCTGACTTGCTTCATTACCGTATGACACTCTGTAGGTCCATCCATGTGGCTGCAGTTGGCATTATTTCATTCTTTTTAATGATTGAGTAATATCCCATTGTATATATGTACCACATCTTCATCCGTTCCTATCTTGATGGACACTTAAGTTGCTTTCACGTCTCGGCTCTTGTAAAGAGTGCTGCAATGAATATTGGGCTGCATGTATCCTTTCTGATCATGTTTTTTTTTTCTGGATGTATGCTTAGGAGTGGGATTGAAAGGGCATATGGTAAATCTGGTTTTAGTTTTTTTAAGGAACCTCCATACTATTCTCTACAGTAGCTGTACCAACAGTGCAGGAGGATTCCCTTCTCTCCCCATGTTCTCCAGCTTTTGTTGTGGATTTTTTGATGATAGCCATTCTGACTGGTGTGAGGTGATATCTCATTGTAGTTTTGATTTGCGTTTCTCTAGTAACTAGCAATGTTGAACATCTTTTGTGTCTTTGGCCAGTTATATGTCCTCGTTGGAGAAATGTCTGTTCAGTTCTTCTGACCGTTTTTTGAGTGGGCTGTTTGTTTTGATGCTGTTAAGTGTCATAAACTGTTTGTACATTTTGGAGACTGATCTCTTACTGGTCATGACATTTGCAAACATTTCTTCCCCATCTGTGGGTTGTCTTTTTGTTTTGATTATTGTTTCCTTTTTCAGCCCCCCTGTTATAAGGTTACTCTGATTATATTTAGTACCTTCCCAAATAATCCAGGATAAACTTTCCATCTCAAGAGTCTTCAATTAGACACATCTTTCACCATATAAGGTGATATTCAGTTTCCATACGTGAATGTCTTGAGGGGGGGGCTTTATGTAACCTACCACAATGGTATTTAAATAGACTGAATAACCACTATTTTTCTATTCTTCGCACTATTGGGGAAAAAAAAAAAACCAGCAACTGTATAACATTCTATGATTTATTGGTCAGTCATAGCACCTGTTTTTCCTTACAGTATTGTGTGTGTATATGTGTGGAAACAGAATATATTTTGTATAAGGTATGAGTCAGAAGCAATACTGAATACCACACTAACACTGTTTATTGAACAATACATTTTTTCCTCCCATTGATTTAAAATTCAGTTTTTATCACCTATCACATAGCAAACACTATACTTGAAGCTATTTCTTAACTTTATTCAATTCCATCATCCATTTTTAGGTTTCTGCAGTTGTGCTATATTATTTTATTTATTGTAGCATTTAAGTAGATACTCATAGCTGATAAATTCAGTTCCTCTCTGTTCTTCCTTTTCAGGTTTCTTGGCTAATGGCTCTTCTACTGTTTTCTTTTTCACTGTGTATTTGAACTTGAAAAATTCTTTATTACATTTTAATGTGGTCTTGGGAAGAGAGGTGATAAATGGAGTTGTAATTGCCTTCCATAATGATCCTCCCACCCTATTTTTTTTTTATTCTAGTGATTTTACTTACCCATCTCCATTGAGATTTTCCAGTTTTTTGGATGAAATCATATCGAAATTTAATTCCGGATTTCTTGATTTATTTCTCCAGTCCTCTCTTTCTTTCTATCTTATGTTAACAATTAAATTAAACTTTACTACCACATTATCAATTCTATTTGTACTTAACCATACATTTTATTGGCTTTATTCATTACATTTTCTTATATAATATCTTTTTCTTGAGTTTATATTTCTGGCTTTTTTTCCCATTTTCTGGAACAGATCTTCAAGTAATCTTTTTTTTTTTAATTTAATAAAGGATATTTCTGTGTCTTTGAACATGCCTTTCTTTTGTCATCACATGTGAGAGAAATTATAATTTGGCAGATGGTTGGATTCTTGCGTTACAATAAGATTTCCTGAGAATTTTATAAAAATCATGCCACTGTCTTTTAGCCTTGTGTTGCAGATGTGAAGTATGCTGTCAGTCTGATTTTCTTTCCTTCTAAGCAACCTGATTTTTCTCCTCTATCAGGAAGCCTGTAGTTGTTTCCTTTGTTCTTGGAGTCAGAGACTGCATCTAGAATTGTGTATTCTTTCAGTAATCCTGCTACTCAGCACTCGATAGACCCATATGATCTAAGGCCTCCAGTCTCATCAGCTCGAGGAAATGTTCATCTATTTCTCCCTTGATTGTTGCTTTTCCCCTTTCTTAATGATGTCATCTCCTTCCAGTACTTCTATTAGACTAATATAGGCTGTTCTGGATTTCTCTGTTATGACTTGTGTCTTATTTGATTATAAATATTTTTTTCTTCTGTTTTTTTCTGTCTTCTTCATCTGTGTGTGTGTATGTGTGGGACACCTAAATAAAATGGGGTGCAATCTCTATTGAGACTTTGACTTTTTCCTGTATTAGGGACAAACTTCCCACTTTCCAAATTTGTTACGGAATAATTGCAGTTCTGTGTGGAGAGAATCTTCCTAGTTTCTAATGTCCTTTCATTTGCCTCTGAGCTGATGCCTGTGACCCTCATGTGACTTTTGCTCCTCTGAGCTTGGGGTTTTCCAGGACCCTTTTCTGGAAATCTGTGCACTTTTTTCTTAAGGGGCCTCGGCAGAATCATGTGTGGACTTATCAGCACTAATCAGCCTTTCCTAACAGATGTCTCATCTACTTCATATCTTCCCCATCTTCTTCAAAATGTTGGCTTTGCTGATGGCATCTTTCTCTGGGTCCCAGCACTGCCACTATTGTTTCAGTCCTGTACATATGGGGTTTTGTTTTGTTTTTGAAGAGAAGGAAGGAGTAAATGTTTGCGCCCAATTTTCTCTCCCCCAAACCCAAAACTCCAGAGTAGAAACAGCCGACACGAGGGAAGCATCACATGCGTGGCTTAATGGAATAACCTTTGAACTATATCAGCTCTGGGAGGCGTGTCTCTGAAGTCTAAAGAATACAGCAGCATAATTAAAGGTTTGAGAAGCAACTTTTACACCACAGTCCAGAGAGATGGGGTTTAATTTAGCCAGGAGATCACAGTGAGGTGAGACTGAAATGGTGAGTCACACTGAGCCTGCTAAAGATACAGCTGGAGAGACTGTGCTTCAGCCACAGTCAAAGTGATTCTGGTTGGTTGCTACAAAGACCAGGTAACTCTGAAACACTTGTGTGGCATCACAAAGCATTGGGTAGCCAAGTTAGGAAGGCTCTTTTTCTGGTGAGTTTTCTTGGAGGGTGAGGAGCTGTTCTATTTAAGGGAAGAGTCCTAAATTGTCTTCCGGTTTCCCTTGGGATATTATGGTTATGATACCTTAGTGCATATGATATTAGATGTGGGATAAAGAGCAGCAACAGATAAACTGCAGAGGATAAACAATGTTGTTTTCACCAAGCCTTACTGATAATTTTTATTTTTCAGTGTGAGGAGAGATAGTTTTTTTTTTTTTTTTTTTAAATCAGGAACACTTTCTCCAAATCTTTAAAACCGAGTGGAGACATCTTCCTGCTGGGAAGAACAGGAATTTCAGTGGCTCCCTTCCTCCCTGCAGTTGGAGGCAGGCAGCTCCTAGCTTGGCTGGAGAGACTGGATCCACCTCCCCTGGTGGTCCCCTCCCCCAGGGCAGTGTAGGGAGACCAGCGGGGAGGAGAGGCCTGAGGCAGACCGGGGAGAAGAGTGGCAAGCCCCCGGTGGGAGGTTTTCGCCCGTCACAGAGCCTCCTGGACTCAGGTCTGGGGTGGCCGCGGGAGAATCAGTTCCAAGCTGTGTGGCTGTTGACATTTCCGGCTGTGGGTGCCCAGCCAATCAGTGAAAGGCCCAGCTAGCTTGGGTGATGACACATGAAATATGATAATTTTCTGCTAAAGAGCCCTGGAAGCTGGGACAGAAGGGAGTGTGTGTGTGTGTGTGTGTGTGTGTCTGGGTCTGAGAGAGGGCAGTGCAGGCAGTGGCTGTGCTGAGGTGAGAGGGTGACGGTTTTAGTGCTTGGCCCAGGGATGGTGGGCTCTGAGGCCAGGGCTAGAGGGACTGCCCAGGAGTGGCTGTGGGAACATCGGGGTGGCTTTTCAGGTAAGCTACTGCTGTTGCTGCTGGGCGGGAACCAAGGGACCAACATCCAGCGCCATTCTGAAGCCCTGGGGTTCTTGGGGTGAAAAAGAAACTGTAAATGGCATTTTCCTTCCTTCCAAACATACATGAGGTGGGGAGTTTTGGTTTCTTCTCAGTACTGCTTCTTTAAAAGCCAAAACAAAACTGGACTAATAAATACCACCTGGGTGGCTAAAGTACTTAATTAAAAAAAAAATTAGGGCAGGGTGGGGGTTGTCTATCCTCAATCCCCAGCACCAATTTTTCTACCTGCATTCTTAATCTAGCCCTGGTGAAAAAGGAAAAAAAAAGAAAAAGAAACAAACAAAAACCCAACAACCAAACAAAACCCTCTTAAAACAAAATCTTGAAGAAGGATGTAAGTCTGGATCTTAGAGATGGTGAAGGTTCAGGTTGTAGTTTTGATTCCAGATTCTAGTTGGAAAAAAAAAAAAATGTGTGTTGGAACAAGATCTGGTTCTAGATTACATTATAAGTAGTGCTAGAGGACTCTTTAATTTGAGGACATGGCACTGCCCTGTGGTTAATTTTGAGCTGGCAGGGCCCCCCACTTCCTTCAGCTGCCCTGCCAGGCTTCCTGGTCCTTTATCACCAGGTAGGGGCTTCTGAGGGGTGACACTCGTGCTGACAAGTGTCCCTGGAATTGTCTCACCCCATGAACACGTGTGTTCTGAAGTGAAGGATGGTAGTGTTTACATAACATGCTGATTAGTCACTGAGGAACTCGTCACTGCAACAAATATGTGTCTAGTTTTATGGCTTGCCTTTGCTAGTTCTGTGTGTGTTTATGTGTATATATATATATGTTTGTAAAAAGGCACCGATGAATGGAATCATTATCTCTGCGTGCAAGCCTGCCCTGTGGCTTTAGGCATGGGACTGGCTTCCTGCTCTTGGAGTGACAGCTATTCAGAAGTGATAATTGGTGTACTGTATCTTTAAAAGGTTAAAACCCCTTTCAAAAAAGGTCTGAACTCATAGTGGAAAAGACAGGGTAGGCAGGGGTTGGCTCTGGATTCAGAAAACAGCTGCTGATTAGATGCCGTGTCTCCGGGCTGCGTTTATTCTGTGTTTTTCAGCAGCAGGAATTCAAGAGGGATGCTGCTGTTTGGGTTTCTGATCGTGATTTATATTTATTCAGAGGAATAACAGAGGGTGGATCTGTTCCCGGCGCGAGCATGCTCACAACCAGCCGACTCTCCCATTATCCAACTGCCTAGTTTGGTGCTTCAATGTACATGTATATTTCGTGTGCATATGTGTGTATACAAACACGCATGCATGCCTGGATGGACATATGTGTGCACTGCTTATTTTTTAAGGACAGTTCTTTCAATAAGGTCTTTACCCCTTACTTGAAACAGGTGTTCAGGAAAAAAATGCACAAAATCCTGACTGACCGGAATAATTCATGAAGAAGGGGCTGGATCCGTGGGTCAGAGAACACAGGACCAGTGTGCCATCCCAAGGCCGAAGGTAGGGGACTCTGGATTTTTATTCGGCTGATGGTTGCCTCGCATTTTATTTATTGTTTTTTTTTTTTTTTTTTTTTTTTGCCGGCGGCCGCCACAGGCAAGTGAAATAGCGAGCTGCGATTCCATGTTGTCGTGGCCCTTCTTGGGCGAGGTGTCCGCGGGCAGAGGCGCGGGGAATGACCGGGTGGGCGGCCGCGGGGCGTGCGTTGCCCTCGGTGGGCTGAGCGGGCTGCCCGGCCGGGTGCCGGGGGAGCGGCGGGAGCCTCAAGTGACCCCCGCGCGTCAATCACGGCGGCGGTGGCGGCTGTAACCCTGTGCGCGCCGCGCGCTCCCAGCTCCTGGCGGCCCCGCTGCAGCCGCGCACTGGCGGCCGGCTCTGCTCTGAACCTCAGCGGTCCAGCGGATGCCTAGTCCGCCGCAGAACCTGCAGTTTCTTCAGCTGCCCTGGCTGGGTAGCTCCAGGATTGTTCAGCAACCGAGAACCCCCAGCCCCCCGGAGCCCTCGCCGAAAATGAAATCCGATCGGAGGATGCTAGGTGCCCTGGCAGATGGGAGATCTTCTCCAGCTTCCTGAAATCCTAGCGCCCCTCTGCAAATGTTCCCAAAGCAAATCACAACCTCGCGCCCACCCCAAGAAAACCAAAGCAAACCCAAAGTCTTCCTCTGTTGGGTAGTCCTGCCTTACCGCTAGCAAAGCAAGTACCCCCTCTCTCAGTTGTGTCCCACATTTTACCATCCTTCAAAATTAGAAACACCGCTGGTGCTAAGTGGCTCCCGCTGAGATGCTAGGAGCTGCTGGAGGACTCTTTTCCTGAGCGTGTCAGACAGCCTGAACTCGCCGAGACTTGGACGGAAGTCGTGGCGAGGCGCTGGGGGCCAGGCTTAGGTTTGGTTGATCGCGGCTTTTTTGGTTCCTGTTGCAGGTTCGCAGGTCTGGATGATTTCCTTGTCTCGGCCCGCCTTTGAACTTTGGGGGTCGAGGATGCAGGCAGGAAGGTCTTCGGGGTCTGGTTGCTGGGTGAGCGGCCGCTTGGCCCTCTTTTTGCTATGCACCTCAAGTTTCGGGCCACCATTGGAATTGTAACCTCAGCAGTCGGCTGCTCGCCACCCCCCAGCTGTGTGTGGTGCTTCGGTTGTGGATGTGTTAAAACTTGCTTGCCTTCCGGCTGTTGCGGGAGGGGAAAGGGGGCGCCTGAGGTGTGAGCTAAACTGATCTCCACCTAAGCGGTTCTTCAGCCCTTGTCTGCATGATTATGTAATTTCAACTAATGATCAGACCCTGCGCCCCAGCAGCTCCCACCATCTCCTGGTCCTCCCCCAGACTGAAGAAGTTGGGTCCTATGTTTAAGATGCTTTTATGTAACTGTGTATATTAGGGGGCAGGGAGAGTGTGGGAAAGAGAATGATTTGAACAATTTATGTGAGAAACGGGGGTGGGGTGGGAGGCAAAAATCACGTGTCCATTGGGATGAGCTTGAAATTGGCTTTGGGTTGGTGTTGATCTAAAGATTCTCCCACATCCCTTTTGGCCAGTGATTGCTTGTCTGGACTTTCATGTGGTCATTTCACCCCTGCCTGAACCTGGGAGAAGGTTGACCGGCATCCCTGTAAGAACCCTGGGTGACTAGCTCGATGCACAACCGGAATCCTGAATCCAGGGTGACCGCCAGGTTCATTTGTTTTAGGCCCCAGCTGTTCCTCATGCTTCCTGCTAAGGGAAAGAGTTTCTGCCATGCTTAGAGTTTCAGTTTTGCTCTGGGGTTGGGCCATGCTGTGTGGCTGAATAGCAGAGCTCAGATGCTGGCTGAGCTGCTTGACATATGCTCTTTAGTTCTGCAGACGCTGGAGGCCCTGTACATTCTTGCCTAAATACTGTGGGATTATTATTACTTTTTGCAAGGTAGGAGAACAAATGTCTCACGGAGATATCTGCAGGCAGAAGGGGAAAGGTGGGTATGACAGTTAGCTCTCTCTCCTTCTGTCTGTTTAGCTAAGGCACTCACAGGACACAGAACTGTTGCAAGTTCTTATCACACCCCTTATTGCCTCAGCCTAGGGCTCCCAGGCAGACATTAATTTAATGGGAAGTCTGGCCCCTTCAGGGGCTTCCCAGGTGGCACAGTTGGTAAAGAATCTACCTGCCAATGCAGGATTCTCGGGTTTGATCCGTGAGTTGGGAAGATTCCTTTGGAGGAGGAAGGAAATGGCAACCCACTCCAGTATTCTTGCCTGGGAAATTCTATGTACGGAGTAACCAGGCGGGCTACAGTCTGTGGGGTCACAAAGAGTCAGACATGACTGAGCATGCACACACACACACACTGGCCTCTGCAGCCTCCGATGGTTTTACTGTCTTCAGCACTCCGCTGTATCTGCTCTAAGGGCCAATGACAAAGGGTGTGCACTTGGCAATGGATGATGTGCCCCATGGGTGCTGCTGTTGAACTGTCTCCACCCACTGTCTCAGTGGCAGCCACCCTCCTGAGAGTGGAGAAGCATGTGCTGCCTTTGGGTTCTTGCCAAGTGAGCCACTGAGGCACTCGATGTGTGAAAAATACCGGCAAGCAGAAGATGCATTTAGTCTGAAATCCTGGCAGATTCCAGGCCCTGACTTGACGGAAGATAATGTTAAGAAAGGTGTGTGACAACTGGATAGCTTTTTAACTTGTCTCTAACTTGTTTTGTGAGTTCCCTGATGCCTCTCAGGTCCTTTTCTGCTTTCTAAGCTGCCCATCAAGGAGGCTCAGACATGCTGCTCTTCATTCTTCTTCTGGTGAAATCAGAGCATATTTATAAATCAGCAGATAAACTGGGCAAGCAGGGCAGGAAATGCTGGCTATATGAATAGACAGCACTGGTATTTCAGACCAGACTTAGACAAAGCCCTTGACCAAAGCCATTCTTCATTCTGTAAAGTGGGTGTCACCATCATAGCCTTACCAAGTACACCAAAATATCCTGAGAAGAAAATGAGTTGGGCTAAGAAGAAACATGTCCCCTATAGTTGCTGGGTGTACTTCTGGAATGCACATTGACAGACTGTCACTTATCCAGTTGGGACCTAAGTGGTAAAGCAAGAGAGATGTCATAAGTCATGAGCTCAGGTCAGGTATTATAGCCATTGGAAAATTTCATTGCAGAAAATTTCATACCTTCTTGCAGGATTCATTTACACAAAGTTCTAAGAGGCTCTGTGATTAGTTTGCAATTACACCCAGCAAATTGGACAATATTGATAAAGTAGTGTACAAGGGTTCTTATATAGCTCTTTTGTAAAATATCACTAAGAAGTATTAGTAATTTAAGACAGAAATACTAAACAAGTTTAAAATAAAATTTAAAAGGCATGGGAATTCAAAGCATAGTATTTAATATAAGTATTTAATGGGGGCAATTCAGTGAAATTTTATGCATTTTGATGGGTCTTCAGAACTCTGTTTTGTAGCTTAAAAACTGAGGCTTACAGTGACCTATATACACCAAGAGGAGTTTAAATGACTTTTTATGTGTCCAGTTTCAAAAAGCATAAGAATTTGAAGTATACCCCAAATGACTTTTTTCAACATGATGCTAAAAGAAAAAAACTTCATTTATGCAGGACAACAGAATATCTGAGTTTTCTGGACAGCCGAGGACTTACTGATCAAAATTATGATATATCTATAAGCCCCCCCCACCTCACTGAAATTAATTGAGAACTGTATGGTATTTTGCTGAAATTTGGCGGGAAACTATTATGCTAGAATTAGTAGTGCTTATTTTCTCACATTTGATGTTGTAGAAAATTCTAAGAAGAAGGCATGGGAGCCTCAGCCTGTCTTGTTGTGACCAGAGACACACTTAGAACTTTCCAGCTTGGCAGCTTTAATGCTGGAAATAATTGCAAGAGACTGGCTAGTGGAAGACACGAAATAGGAGAGGTGTGTGTTTCGTATGTCAGTGTAGGGAGTGTGGACTCCCCACCACCAGTGTGCTGTTAAAAAAAATTCAAGGTGTCATGACAACACTCTCATGTTAAACTGTGGTGCTGGCTCAATTCAGACATGGTGCTCAGAACTGGAAGGCTTGTGTGAGTCACACAAGCAATGCTAAGCTTTGTCCAACCCTCTGCCAATTTGCTTAGTTACCAATGTATTCCAAGACAAAGGCAACAGGAAAAACAAAAGTAGAAGAAGATGAATGCTCACGCTTTCTAAAGAGTACTGTTTTTTAAGTTTAATGCATATATTGAAAATGCGAAGACCCTAATTAAAAGAAGAGTCTCACTTGGTTTCTAGACACAGAAATTCATCATTTTGGTAAATTATTTGAAAAAAGTTTTGAACTTGTTAAAAGAAATTGTCAGTAACAGGCCTTTGAATATGATCAGAAATGTTCAAAACTATCCAAAGTTTCTAATGTATATAAGCAAAAGGATACTGATGTAGTAAGATGGATAAAACACTATTCTCTGAAATTCCTAGGGGCTTGAAAGGCAGAGGAGGTAGGAGTTGGTTGTGGTTGGTGGTGGTGAGGTAACTAAATCACTCTCTCCAAGGGGCTGCTGGCTTGGGAGGATCACATTTGGGAATTGGGCTTGGGCTATTGATCTGGTCTGTCCATGAAAAACATGCATGCATGAGTGATGTGATTCCTCTCTTTGTTACTTTTTAAAAATGCCAGGTGTAGCTGACCACCATCTGAAAAAAAAAAGAAGGGTGGACCTTTACATCTGGATGTTCAGTAGAGGTGAACTGAGAATACATCTTAGATTCAAGTAGCGAAGCCAGGGAAAAGCATACAGAAGTCAGTCTCAAGAATCTTGGAGCTCTCTGGATGTCCATGGGTCCTTGAATTGGAGGTCAGGGCCAACATTAAAAAAAAAATGAGAACTATACGTGACTGGGATCCAAAGAAAAACTGGTAAACAAAAAATAGAGATGGGAAAAAAGAAAAACAGTGTTATAAATACATGGGATGCTCTGCTGAGCCTCTGTTACCAAGCTTGGCCTGTTCAGGACTTGCAGGCTCAGTGTTAGAAGCTGAAGCTGTCTTTAAATCAGAGGAGCCCTGATAAAAATGAACCAACAATTTTATTAGAAGAAGAATTCTGAAAACCTCCTCAATCAAGATTCTATACAGTAGACTCTTGACCTTCTTGATGGATGCACCTCAGACCCTTTTCAAATTCCCAAATTTGCAAATGCAGAAAAATTTGCATAGGCTCTTGACTTCCTTCTGAATCAGGTTTCTGTCCAGAGAAGAGAGGTTCCCATAATTATTCACAGCCCTCCAATGAGCTGCCTTTCAATGTGCACTCAAGGAAGTAGTTTCACCTCCAGGGAGTTTCTGTTTCCCTGGTGGTGTGTTGGGAAGGGGAGCTTTGACAAGACTCCCTCTCTGACTAAGCGTCTTGCTCTTGTGCTATATAGTTTTGCTACGCAGTTCACGTTTGTGTTTTAGGAAAGAGAGAGTTGCCATGTGGTGTGCTGTTAGGAGTGGTTCACAAATAACTGAAAATAGCGAATGGTGAGTCTACAGATGCCAAGCAGCTGTTGGAGTTGCTAAAAAATCACACATGTCTGCAACCTCCCAAACATACTCTTTGGCCCTCGATATAGATTTAATACCCTCTTAGAAACTTCCCCTGACTGTCAGCGTATTTCAGGAGGAGGACTGGGACATCACACAGCTGAAGCGTATGGTAAAAGGCAAAATGAGAGCGTCACCATTTGAAATCTAAGCAAGAGAGACAGAATGTAGTCATCTGCACCGTGCCCTCATTTGACAGATTTCAAAATTTGAGAAGATTCTAGATTAAAAAAACAACAAAGCTCACTATGCTTATGATTATATTAAATAAAAGAGTCAGAGCAGGATGTACTCTGGAGGCTGGACTTCGCTGCTTCTCATTGGAGGGATTCTTACAAGAATGTTTGTGGAGTGATTTGGGGAGAAGCTCATAGAATTTTAAGTGGGTTTAAGCGTTCCACCAACTACAATTACAACTGAGGAGATTGTTTTTGCCAAGCCCCTAGAAGAGTTATGGCAGGAACCATAGAGATATGATATGAGAATTTCTTATTAAATTTTTCCTAATGAATTCCTTTTAAATGATTTTAATGAAATAACCACTGGATACAAAAGAATACTTGTATACTATATATAAAGGTATAAAGAATAATCATTCTTTATATTATATTAGGGTCAGCACTCATGTCCTTGCCAGTCAATTTAAGAAAAAAAAAGACAGTTACTTTTACATTGGAAGAGTGGTACCTCTCTCCATCCCTTGCTACTTCTCCCTGTTTAGGGATAGCCATTTTTCTGGACGCATTCGTATCCTTTCCCCATGCTTTTCTTTATTGTCTCACCCTTTATATTTGCATCTCTAGACCAGAGCTTTAGTTGTACTTGTTTTTGAACGTCACATCAGTGGAATCATACTGTTTATACACTTGTGTTCCTAGTTAGCCATGCATACCAGAGGCTGCGCTGGGTGACAAACAACAGAAATACTGAAATATTTCCATGTTAGTTGGTGGCGAATTGCTGCTTACCGGTGTACTCCCATGAGACTTCAAGTCCCTTCACCTTCCTAAAGGGATTACACCTGGCACAGGAGTGAGTGTTGGTCATCTCTGATATTATGGTTGGAGTCCCTTCTGACTATCAATCCCTGTGCCAACTAGTTGTTAAATATTTCACTCCTTAGTTCAGTGCAGTCGCTCAGTTGTGTCGACTCTCTGTGACCCCATGAATCGCAGCACGCCAGGCCTCCCTGTCCATCACCAACTAGTCCTGTAATTGGAGAAGAAGCCAAAAAGCATCTAGAGAAATTACTTGCTTATGATAATACAAATCAGGAATATCAAAAAGCTATAGCTCCAATTAGTGAGAAAGGGACTATAATTGATTATTTGAAGGCTTTTCACAATCTAGGATTAGAAACTCAAAAGATGCAAATGGTAGCTGAAACAATAGCTGCTGCCTTAAAGGGAAATAAAGGATGCTTTACATGTGGAAATAAGAACCATTTAAAAAGAGACGGTCCTAAGAAAGCTAAAAAAAAAAGTATGTGTGTGTGTGTGTGTGTGTATATATATAAATTAGAAACCTCCAAAAACCTGTCCTTGCTACCATAGAGGAATGCACTGGGGCAAAGACTTTAAGTCTAAATCTGACATTGAAAGAAAACCTATTCTGGAAAACTCCAAGCAAGGACGCCCCAGGTCCCCTTCAACAAAAACCTGGGGCAAATTCCATCTTTTCCCTCAAACCCTCAACATCCGGCAGTGCTGCCACTATTGATATACCAGCTTTGTTTTTAGATAGTATGAAGTTAATGAGCTCTATTTAAATTCAAATTCACGTGAACTGAAAAATATTTAATACTAAACATGTTTATTTAAATATAATTTAATTGCTAATCTAATTAAGACATGTCTTAAGTCATCAACATTATATAATACTTTATTATGCCTAAGTTTAAGGTAAACCAAATTTGTTAACAAAAAGGTAACTCTTTATATATACACTACTAAGTTGCTTCAGTCGTGTCCGACTCTGTGTGACCCCATAGATATAATAAATATATTCACCAATCGATAAAATGCTAATATACAAGACACTTCATAGTTGCTAAGGAAAAGTAAGATATATGCTTTTAATAAAAAGATATAAGATATGACAAACTCAGATATACATTCCACATCTTTCCTGGGGGCCACTGTTCATTTAACAAACAATACAATTATTAAAATAACCTGGAAATATGACAAGCCTATTTGGACAGAGCAGTGGCCCCTCATGAAAGAGAAATTACAGGTAGGTAAGGAACTTTTAGATACACACTAGAATTAAAACATATTGAAGAATCTTATTCTCCTTGGAACTCTCCTATTTTTGTCATAAAAAACAAATCTAACAAATGGAGTCTCCTAACAGACCTTAGAAAAGTTAATGCATCTATGAAACCTATGGGTGCATTACAACCAGGAATCCCACCACCTACCACTATTCCTTAAAATTGGCATATTATTATTATTGATTTACAAGACTGCTTTTTTAATAGACCTTTAGACCAAGAGAGATTCGCTTTTTCTCTCCCTTATCCTAATCATATTGGACCTCATACTGGTACCTCTACTGGTACCAATAGACTGTACTGTCACAAGAGATGATGATTTCTCCCACCATGTGTCAGTACTACAGAGCCAAAGCCCTTGAGCGTGTGACAAAGCAGTTTCCTAACTTTCTTGTTATTCACCATATGGATGGTATATTGTTTTCGGCTCCATCTACCTTAAAAACTGAACACATTTGATATAGCTCAACTATGCTTTAAAAACTCTAGATTAATCATTGTCCCTGAAAAAATTCAAACCTCTATATCTTACCATTACTTGGGGTTCGTTGTTAATAGGTCAACGCATTACTCCTCAACTAACTCAGATCCGTACTGATAATTTATCAACCTTAAATGATTTTCAAAAGCTCTTAGGTGATATTAATTGGATTAGACCTTCTTCAGTTCAGTTCAGTTCAGTCGCTCAGTCGTGTCTGACTCTTTGCAATCCCATGAACCGCAGCACGCCAGGCCTCCCTATCCATCGCCAACTCCCGGAGTTCACTCAGACTCATGTCCATCAAGTCAGTGATGCCATCCAGCCATCTCATCCTCTGTTGTCCCCTTCTCCTCCTGCCCCCAATCCCTCCCAGCATCAGAGTCTTTTCCAATGAGTCAACTCTTCGCATGAGGTGGCCAAAGTATTGGAGTTTCAGCTTTAGCATCAGTCCTTCCAAAGAAATCCCAGGGCTGATCTCCTTCAGAATGGACTGGTTGGATCTCCTTGCAGTCCAAGGGACTCTCAAGAATCTTCTCCAACACCACATTTCAAAAGCATCAATTCTTTGGTGCTCAGCCCTCTTCACAGTCCAACTCTCAAATCCATACATGACCACTGGAAAAACCATAACTCATATCCATACATGACCACTGGAAAAACCATAGCCTTGACTAGACGGACCTTTGCTGGCAAAGTAATTTCACTCCTAGATTTGTCCATATTGTTGAGTATAGCTTGTTTGTTCATTTTGCTGAGCTGTAATTCCATGGAATGAATATATTATGGTATATGTATCTATTCTGTTATCAATGAACACGAATTATTATTATTTCCAGTTTTTTGCTGCTGTAAATGGTACTGCTGTGAACTTCCCCAGTGAGCATATATAGAATTTGTCCATATTGTTGAGTATAGCTTGTTTGTTCATTTTGCTGAACTGTAATTCCATGGAATGAATATATTATGGTATATGTATCTATTCTGTTATCAATGAACACGAATTATTATTATTTCCAGTTTTTTGCTGCTGTAAATGGTACTGCTGTGAACTTCCCCAGTGAGCATATATAGAAGCTGACTTAGGGAATATACTACTACTACTACCACTAAGTCACTTCAGCCGTGTCTGACTCTGTGCGATCCCATAGATGGCAGCCCACCAGGCTTCTCCATCCATGGGATTTTCCAGGCAAGAGTACTGGAGTGGGCTGTCATTGCCTTCTCCGGGAATATACACAGGAGTAGAATTACTAGTCTCAATTATGGACATCTTCAAAGCTTCCAGAATAATTCAAACTTAATTTCTATCATGTTATGTGAATCTCACCTTAATAAAAAATTTCTTATCAGTTTCTCAGCTTGTGAGTCATTTAAAAAGATGTTTTCTCTCTAGTATCCAGTTTTCTTAGTTGTTTTCAGTAGAGTTGCCTGTATACTTGACCCACCATAGCACTGAAAATAAAAGTCTACAGAGTTTTCGCAAATACCACAGTAAACCTTAACTCTTGTTAATTATGAAAGGCAGTGCTGAGTCTTTTTACAGGATGTATATATTTATACGTGTCGATCCCCTGAAGAAGAGAATGGCAACCCATTCCAGTATTCTTGCCTGGAGAATCCCATGGACAGAAGAGTCTGGTGAGCTACAGTCCATGGGTTCACAAAGAGTCAGACATGACTGAGCGACTAACACTGTATTACAATGATTTATTCAGTTTATTCCATGATTCATTCCATAGATAGGATGGTGCTCTTGGTAGTATAACTTAGACAGGTTTCTTCCAGGTTTCTTTTTTTCTAAGACAGAAGATGAGTTGGTGCTAGTGGACTGAGTGTGAATATTCTAAACCTGCCAGTAAGGGCCTGGCAAGGTAGAAATGAGTGATATTGAAGAGATGGCAGACAGTTTAGCCCTGTAAATGCAGAAGCACATCAGCTACTGGGGAATTTGTTCTTCTTTCTTGGTAACCTGGGGGAGCTGATGGGTTTTTGGTTGCTTTCCAGTTCCACGCCTTGACACTCCTGTTTTGGTAGAACGGTTCCCTGAGATCCAGTTCTGTTCCAATCTAGAACAGAGTGAATTCGGGTTAGAGACTGCCTCTGCCTTCTTCGTTTACTAAGAACTAGGTGCCTAGAATCACTCGCCTCTTCTCTGGATGTGTGTGTGTGTGTGTGTGTGTGTGTGTTTTCCCCATGTCTTGGGCTGGAGTTCTACCTTCATGCCGCCCTTATCTCTCTTTTCTTAGCTTGTTGTTGAATGATAGGTTTCACCACCTGGAGTCCAATTCTCTTTGGGGAAAAATAAAAGTGCTGTCATCTTGTTCTCTAGACTGGCTCGCTCTATTTCCAGCAAAAGGCTCAGATGGCAGCTGGCATCCCCTGCCCCTCCCACTGCCCGTGTGGCTGGTTGTGCTTCGCTGAACTCAACGTTCAGGCCTTTTGGCCAAAGGCTTTCACGGCTCTCTGCTGCTGTGAGGGGTTCGTCCGGAGAGTCCTGACGGATGCCTGCGATGTGATTTACCCTAGGCGGGTGGGCCCTGCTTCTCACTTCCTGGTGTGCCTTCTGAGCAAAGGGCTTTCAGGTTGTCATTGTCCCCGTCCCTTCCTGTGAGGCCGCTGGTGGCGGGGCACAGCAGATGGACATTCCGGCTGCCTCGAGCCTCCTGGGGGCCCAGGCGAGGGACCCGTGCCAGTCTCGTGTTCTGGTCCCGTGCCCGCTGCTTCCTTGCCCTGTCGAGGTCTCTGGTCCTTTCTCATCCAGCCTGGGGACGGGGTACCCTGATGTGGTGCTGTCTTTCTTAGGTAGCCAGGTGAGAACGGGGTGGGGGCAGGTTTCCTCCTCTTCCTCCATCCTTTCCAGGCTTTTGGATGCTAAGAGCTCATCTTGTTGCCACTTCAGAGCAGCATGACCCTCTCCACTGCCCTTTCTCCCATGCTATAGCCCCTCAGCCCTGCCCCCCCAGTCCTGAATGTTCTGGAGAGAACAATTCAAGGGTGAGTGAACATTTTTTCTTGGACAGAGACAAATGATCTCCCTCCCTCCCCAGGCCAAGTGAATCTTGGAAAGATGTTTCCTCTTTTTCATCTAATATATGCATAGTTTCTACCTGGGAGGCCAAAGTCACCGAGGAGCCCAAGGAGAGCCTCACGGGCTTGCCAGCCTTCTCTGTGGGTCACTGACCAGTTTTGCTGAACATCTGCCCTTCTGAGGTCAGCTGCGAATCAGTCTGCCTGGGTATCTGATCACTTCCACTAATTTGTAATGGCAGCGCTGGGAATGCTCAGAACTCAGCAGCCTGCCACGAGGCTTGGCTTGGAAAGGGCTCTAGAGAGTAGGCTTTCAGGAGAGAGAGAAAGGAAGGAAAGGAGGAAGGGTGGAAGGAAGGAAGGATGGAGAGAAGGAGGGAAGGAGAGAGGGAAGGGGAAGGGGACGGAAGAAAGAAGGAAGGGAGAGGGGAGGAAGGAGGAAACAGAGGGAAGAAAGTGGAAAAGAAAGAAAAGAAAAGGAAGAAGTGAAGGAAGCAGAACATATCCACTCTCCTAGCACCTCAGAGGGGGCTGTATCACATCAGATCTCTTTTTTAAATTGAGTATAATATACAGATAATAAAATTCGCTCTCTTACATGTCCAATTCAATGAGTTTTGAAAAATGTCTTAACACCCATGTAGCCACATCCCAATTAACATATAGAACATTTTCATCATCTCCCCAAAGTTCTCTTGGACCCCTTTCATTCATTTCTTCCCTCTTACTCTCTTCCATTGGCAAGCACTGATCTGTTTCCTGAAACTGGAAGTTGCCTTTTCTAGGACTCCATATCTGGAGATGGGAATGGCAACCCACTCCAGTATTCTTGCCTGGAAAATTCCACGGAGAGAGGAGCCCGGTGGCTACAGTCCATGGGGTCGGAACAAACTGGACATGACTGAGTGATTAACACACACAGGACTCCATATAGATGGAATCATAAAATAAAGCCTTTTTTTCTTTTTTTTTGCTCTTGATTTTTTTCCCTATGAAAGTGGAAGTGAATTCGCTCAGTCGGGTCCGACTCTTTGTGACCCCATGGACTATAGCATATCAGGCTTCTCCATCCATGGGATTTTCCAGGCAAGAGTACTGGAGTGGGTTGCCATTTCCTTCTCCAGGGTATCTTCCCGACCCAGGGATTGGACCCAGGTCTCCTGCATTGTAGGCAGACGCTTTACCCTCTGAGCCTACTTCCCTATATGGAATCATAAAATAAAGCCCCCCCCCCCTTTTTTAAATTTTGATTTTGTTCCCTTAGCCCAGGGCTTTGAGATTCACTCCTGATGGGAGCATCAGCTATTCCTCTTCTATGTGGCCAAGTAGTGTCCTATTGTATGGATGTACTGCAAATTGTTGATCCATTCATCTCTCGATAGAAACTCAGGTTGCTTCCAAATTTTTGGCTACTGTAAAAAGAACTGCTGCGAACAATCACATAAGATCTTTTTGTGTACGTGTATTTTCATTTCTCTTGAGTGAATCAAGTTTCTTTTCTTCTTTCTCTCTCCAGCAATTGGAAGGTTCATTTTATCTGCCTTTGTGACTGCCAGGCCATCACCAGGTGGCTTCTTCTGTTTTCTTTCTTATGAGTGAGCATTAAATAGTGGGATTTTGGACACCATCACCTATGCTCATCCTTAGTATATCCTGGAGACATGTTATTCTAATTGTCTGTTGATGCCCTTACTAGCCTAGAGACAGTGTGGAATAGGATCTGAGAGCACAGGCCTTGAGCCAGGCTGCCAGGTGCATAGTCCAGGGTTTATATTTTACTCTGTCACAGGTTAGCTGTATGCCCTTGGACACATTACTTAACCTCTACATGCCTCAGTTTCCTCATCTGCAAAGTGAGACAATCAGAGTACTTATTGAATGGGGCTGTGAAATATTGATCAGTTGATAGATAGATGGATATGCTTAGCCTATAGTAAATACAGTGTTCAAAATTCCCCAGCGGTACAATGGTTTGAACTCCATGCTTTCACCACTGAGGGCTGAGGTTCGATCCTTGGTTGGGGATCCCACAAGCCATGCAGCTAAATATGTGTGTGTGTGTGTGTGTGTGTGTGTGTTTTCCCCATGTCTTGGGCTGGAGTTCTACCTTCATGCCGCCCTTATCTCTCTTTTCTTAGCTTGTTGTTGAATGATAGGTTTCACCACCTGGAGTCCAATTCTCTTTGGGGAAAAATAAAAGTGCTGTCATCTTGTTCTCTAGACTGGCTCGCTCTATTTCCAGCAAAAGGCTCAGATGGCAGCTGGCATCCCCTGCCCCTCCCACTGCCCGTGTGGCTGGTTGTGCTTCGCTGAACTCAACGTTCAGGCCTTTTGGCCAAAGGCTTTCACGGCTCTCTGCTGCTGTGAGGGGTTCGTCCGGAGAGTCCTGACGGATGCCTGCGATGTGATTTACCCTAGGCGGGTGGGCCCTGCTTCTCACTTCCTGGTGTGCCTTCTGAGCAAAGGGCTTTCAGGTTGTCATTGTCCCCATCCCTTCCTGTGAGGCCGCTGGTGGCGGGGCACAGCAGATGGACATTCCGGCTGCCTCGAGCCTCCTGGGGGCCCAGGCGAGGGACCCGTGCCAGTCTCGTGTTCTGGTCCCGTGCCCGCTGCTTCCTTGCCCTGTCGAGGTCTCTGGTCCTTTCTCATCCAGCCTGGGGACGGGGTACCCTGATGTGGTGCTGTCTTTCTTAGGTAGCCAGGTGAGAACGGGGTGGGGGCAGGTTTCCTCCTCTTCCTCCATCCTTTCCAGGCTTTTGGATGCTAAGAGCTCATCTTGTTGCCACTTCAGAGCAGTATGACCCTCTCCACTGCCCTTTCTCCCATGCTATAGCCCCTCAGCCCTGCCCCCCCAGTCCTGAATGTTCTGGAGAGAACAATTCAAGGGTGAGTGAACATTTTTTCTTGGACAGAGACAAATGATCTCCCTCCCTCCCCAGGCCAAGTGAATCTTGGAAAGATGTTTCCTCTTTTTCATCTAATATATGCATAGTTTCTACCTGGGAGGCCAAAGTCACCGAGGAGCCCAAGGAGAGCCTCACGGGCTTGCCAGCCTTCTCTGTGGGTCACTGACCAGTTTTGCTGAACATCTGCCCTTCTGAGGTCAGCTGCGAATCAGTCTGCCTGGGTATCTGATCACTTCCACTAATTTGTAATGGCAGCGCTGGGAATGCTCAGAACTCAGCAGCCTGCCACGAGGCTTGGCTTGGAAAGGGCTCTAGAGAGTAGGCTTTCAGGAGAGAGAGAAAGGAAGGAAAGGAGGAAGGGTGGAAGGAAGGAAGGATGGAGAGAAGGAGGGAAGGAGAGAGGGAAGGGGAAGGGGACGGAAGAAAGAAGGAAGGGAGAGGGGAGGAAGGAGGAAACAGAGGGAAGAAAGTGGAAAAGAAAGAAAAGAAAAGGAAGAAGTGAAGGAAGCAGAACATATCCACTCTCCTAGCACCTCAGAGGGGGCTGTATCACATCAGATCTCTTTTTTAAATTGAGTATAATATACAGATAATAAAATTCGCTCTCTTACATGTCCAATTCAATGAGTTTTGAAAAATGTCTTAACACCCATGTAGCCACATCCCAATTAACATATAGAACATTTTCATCATCTCCCCAAAGTTCTCTTGGACCCCTTTCATTCATTTCTTCCCTCTTACTCTCTTCCATTGGCAAGCACTGATCTGTTTCCTGAAACTGGAAGTTGCCTTTTCTAGGACTCCATATCTGGAGATGGGAATGGCAACCCACTCCAGTATTCTTGCCTGGAAAATTCCACGGAGAGAGGAGCCCGGTGGCTACAGTCCATGGGGTCGGAACAAACTGGACATGACTGAGTGATTAACACACACAGGACTCCATATAGATGGAATCATAAAATAAAGCCTTTTTTTCTTTTTTTTTGCTCTTGATTTTTTTCCCTATGAAAGTGGAAGTGAATTCGCTCAGTCGGGTCCGACTCTTTGTGACCCCATGGACTATAGCATATCAGGCTTCTCCATCCATGGGATTTTCCAGGCAAGAGTACTGGAGTGGGTTGCCATTTCCTTCTCCAGGGTATCTTCCCGACCCAGGGATTGGACCCAGGTCTCCTGCATTGTAGGCAGACGCTTTACCCTCTGAGCCTACTTCCCTATATGGAATCATAAAATAAAGCCCCCCCCTCTTTTTTTAAATTTTGATTTTGTTCCCTTAGCCCAGGGCTTTGAGATTCACTCCTGATGGGAGCATCAGCTATTCCTCTTCTATGTGGCCAAGTAGTGTCCTGTTGTATGGATGTACTGCAAATTGTTGATCCATTCATCTCTCGGTAGAAACTCAGGTTGCTTCCAAATTTTTGGCTACTGTAAAAAGAACTGCTGCGAACAATCACATAAGATCTTTTTGTGTACGTGTATTTTCATTTCTCTTGAGTGAATCAAGTTTCTTTTCTTCTTTCTCTCTCCAGCAATTGGAAGGTTCATTTTATCTGCCTTTGTGACTGCCAGGCCGTCACCAGGTGGCTTCTTCTGTTTTCTTTCTTATGAGTGAGCATTAAATAGTGGGATTTTGGACACCATCACCTATGCTCATCCTTAGTATATCCTGGAGACATGTTATTCTAATTGTCTGTTGATGCCCTTACTAGCCTAGAGACAGTGTGGAATAGGATCTGAGAGCATAGGCCTTGAGCCAGGCTGCTAGGTGCATAGTCCAGGGTTTATATTTTACTCTGTCACAGGTTAGCCGTATGCCCTTGGACACATTACTTAACCTCTACATGCCTCAGTTTCCTCATCTGCAAAGTGAGACAATCAGAGTACTTATTGAATGGGGCTGTGAAATATTGATCAGTTGATAGATAGATGGATATGCTTAGCCTATAGTAAATACAGTGTTCAAAATTCCCCAGCGGTACAATGGTTTGAACTCCATGCTTTCACCACTGAGGGCTGAGGTTCGATCCTTGGTTGGGGATCCCACAAGCCATGCAGCTAAATAAAATCAAATAAAAATAATAAATAAATACTGTGTTGTTGAATGGCTTGACAAAAAGGGATCTCAGAATCTGGTACACACATGATCAGATCTCCCTTTTTTTTTTTTTCAACTCGTGGTGAGATTGGAACAGTCTCCATCCTGCTCTGTTGCCTGGCACCCTGGCATCCTAGCTCTGATTGAACCGCAAACACTGTCTCTCCACTGTCAGGCAGCACTGTTTTCCCTTGTCACCCACCAGTTCTTCTTCCAGCTAGGATGCTGGCTACCCGCTTTTTACTCGTTGAGTTGGAGCTCTGTTCATTTCTCCCAAATGTTTATTACAGAAAAAACATAACTGTATAACTATAAATTGCAAGGAATCCGACTTGTTTGCTTTGTCCCAGTTCCTTTTCTGGACACAGCAGCAAGGTAGGAAACAAGGCCTGGAAGGGAAAGGCCCTGCTACACTCTGAAATCCTCACACCCAGGTTTGCACACATCTTCATGTATTACAAGGTTTGAAGCCCTGTGTCGATGAATGATATGGCAGGGGAGCCACAGGCTCAGAACTGTTTTTCCTACAACTCTCTTAAGGATGTAAGTGTACAGGCAGCCTCCAGGGCAGCCAGGGCTGTGGATGCCCATCCCTGGGCCCTCTCCCCGCCGTAAGCCAAGGACTCAGGCTTCCTTTGGATGGTGACTTTCTTATTAGGATGAGGGACAAGAGGCCACTGAGTGCATAACTGGAAATGAGGACTTAGCTTCACAACCCTACATCCAGAGAAACTCTTTCTGGGTCTGACCTTTTCTCTCTTGAAGAATAAGATGATTCAGGGCCAGGATAATCAAAGAACTAGAGATATCAAAATGTGGGTTTGATCCTTGATACTTGCCAAAGTGAGGCATCTGAACAGAAGTTTCCTATGGAAAGAATGAAGCTCCCAGAGTATGATCCTCTGTGGGTCTGGGCAGAGAACTCTGAGCGGTATGATGTATTAACCACCTTTGCTCAGACACTGTGTAAAAAACATGGTATTAAACATTTCCATGGTTAATCTCAGTTAATTCATTCTGATGAGTGGATGATGGCCATTTGCCCTTCAGCACTGTTTCCCATCTTGGGAATTCTGACTTTATTGGTCTGGGGTAAGTCCTGGGCATTTGGACTTTTAAACACTCCTGCAGTGATTTTAAAGTGTAGCCAAGTCTGGGAACTGTTTTACAGACTAGGGACTCGAGCCTCCAGAGGTCAGAGTCACTGGCCCAAGGTCACACGACTGGAGTGGAGGTGCAGGATGGACGACATGTGTGACTGCATCGCCTGGGCCTGAAAGACTCATTCTGTTGCTGATCAGCACTGGCTCCCAGGTGCTGGGCAGGAAAGCACTGATAAGGATACAAAGATGCTGATGACTTTCCCAGTGCTTCCTTACTGACCCAGTGCTTTCTAGAGTCTGAGCATGTATGTGCTTCATGTCTGATAGGCTCCCAGAATGGAAAGCCACCGGCCTCCACCCCAGGCCAGCCCAGGAGAGGTGCATGCCATGTCCCAACTCTTGATCCTTGCTCAGTTTGCACTTGTGTCCAGGAAAACAAGGATGGATGTTTCTTTTTCTTTTTTAAAATTAATTTATTTTTAAATTGAAGGATAATTGCTTTACAGAATTTTGTTGCTTTCTGTCAAATCTCAACATGACTCTGCCACAAGTATACATATATCCCCTCCCTTTTGAACCTCCCTCCCATCTTCCTCCCCAAGAAATGGATTTCTTATTTTTAAATTTACTTTTAATTGGAGGATAATTGTTTTACAATTGTGTTGGTTTCTTCAGCGCAACAGTGTGAGTCAGCCACAAATATACATATATCTGCTTCCTCTTGAGCCTCCTTCATTTCTTGATTTCTTATCTGGTATGGCCCCTAGCCAAGCATAAATGTCTGGGTCCTTCTTGAACAGAGCCAGATAGAAGACAAATCGGGTGATTTTTCCATTCCTTACCTCTGATAACGCCTGCAGCAGTGAAACTCCCAAGGACTGAGTGCTTACTGTATGCATAAGGCATTGCTCTAAGGACTTTACACAAATGACTTCATTTTATTCTCAATAGAATCTTGTGAAGGAAGTACTATTATTACTCCATTCTGTAGATTGGAAAACTGAGGCAGAAATTCAAGTAATCCCAAGCAGTCTGACTCTGAGGCCCCACTTTTAACCATGAAACTACATTGCCTCCCACAGGTCCTATCTTGCCTTGTTCTTTATTTCAGGAATATCACCTGCTCCCTGGCCTGATGATGAACTTCTAGCACAGAAGTCACTTTTCCACATCACCTTTTCTGGCACAGAGCTGGATGTACAGCAGGTGTTCAGTAAATATTAGTTGATTGATTTTATTTCAATTGATTTTATTTCTGAGGATGCCACAATATCACATTCTGTGATAAGAGTAAATATGTCCCAGGATTGTAATACAGGTTCTACAGTTTCCTCCTTTTCGACTTTTAAGTATTTCTGAACACTCTACATACTTTCTTGGGAATTATACATCATATTCAGTATTAGTAGCAGGACTAATTCATGTCCTTATCATTTTCCAAGAAGAACACTTTTGTGTGCTCTAGCAGCCTTGATAAGGGCTTGTTGGTGGCCCAGTGGTAAAGAATCCACCTTCAGTGCAGGAGACGCAGGTTCTATCCCTGGGTCAAGAAGATCCCCTGGAGAAGGAAACGGCAGTCCACTCCAGGATTCTTGCCTGGGAAATCCCGTAGACAGAGGAGGCTGGAGGGGCCGTAAAGAGTCAGATTTAGGACTAACAACAGGAGCAACAAGCCGCCTTGATATCTTTCTTTGTAGGACTGTTTTCCAGAACAGAAGTGACTCTAACCGGTAACTAGCCCTCTGCCCTCCAGCCGCCTGGAATGAGGTTGGTTGTTGGGTGGCTCTTCTGGGGTGATGAGGACAGATTTAATAGGCATTGCTGGTGCTCTGCCAGGACACCCTGGGGTCACTTTGACCAGCTTTGTGCTCCCACCCCACAGCTTCTATGGCCTCTGCTGCCCCTTTAAAGAACTGACCTCTTGACATCTCGGTATCTCGGTAGCCAGTATTAACTGGTGTGGGAATGAGAAACTCAGCTGCCTCGCCTTGGGGAGGAGGGCGCAGATTCAGGAGGAGGCCAAGTTTGTACTCCTGGAGTCTCCGGGGGTCATGCTGAGGCTGGGACTTCACCTGAGGCTAGAGTGGCTTGGCTTCTCCCCCGACTCTTTTCCTGAGTCCCTTGGGAGCATTTCTTTAATGAATCACCTGCCCGGGAATCCTTGTTCTACTCTGGGGCAACGTGTCCTCAGGCCAGGGCTATGGGTTAGATGTCATTTAGACCCAAAAGATACCTCTCAGTCTCTGTTTTACCTCTCATGGTGGTGAGGGTGAATGCAAGGCACTGTCTCCCTACCCCTGGTACTCCACCGTCTCAGGGGCACCCATCCCTCTCTCCTTCTCACCGAAGGCGCTTTCCATCAGTAGCTTCTGCATGCAGCCCACTCGTTTTCCAGATCCCCCTCTCACTTTTTATTTACCAAACTATCACTACTGTCTGCTTCTATTTCAGTCATTCAATATTCAACAGGTATTTCCTGAGTCCCTGTTTGGTGCCAAGCATTCTGCTAGGTGTTGGGGGATACAACTGTGCAGAAAAGTAAGTGCTTGTCCTAACAGAACTTACCCTTCTGGGAGGGAAGAAGGCAGCAAGCAAACAAATCAATAAGCGGGATAAGCACACATTAAGATCAAGGCTGGGAGGGAGAGATGCCGAGTGGTGCTGAAGGAGGGCAATGTTGGGGCAGCTGCCTGAGATCTGAGTGCCTGTCTTCCCTTCCACTCCCTCTTCAGCCTTTGTATGAATCACACTCGCTCCTCATAAGAAGACCTCTGACCTGCGTGCCCATCATGACCGGTGGAGGTCAGACTTCATCTTTCTTGCTTTCTGGGCAGCATTTTATTCAGTTTCATTAAAACTCTGCATCTTCTTTTCTGCCCTTGACTTCTGAGCCACCATCCCCTCCTGGTTTCTGTCCCATTTTCTTGGCTTGCTCTGCCTGGTCTCTTTTGCCATGGCTCACACCCCCTCTGCTTGGCCATTACCTCTTCTTCCTGTGGACTCCCCGCTGGGTTCAGTTTCCGAACATTCCCTCCTGGCCACTCTTTGGAAGACCTGACTATCTATACAACTGTCTTCACGACATCTCTGTGTGGATGACCCCACATGTGCACAACATGGCTCAGGATCTGCTCACACCTACTCCCCCACTCTGTCAGCCCCACCCTCAGNCTGCAGGAATTGCTTGTATATTTCTGAGATGTGTATAAGAGACAGCTGTGTGGATGACCCCACATGTGCACAACATGGCTCAGGATCTGCTCACACCTACTCCCCAACTCTGTCAGCCCCACCCTCAGCCTTTGAGTCTCTCCTCTTTGACGCCCCCCTATCAGGAAGGTGCACCTCCAGCCGCTTGAGTCAGAACCCAGACTTCCTCCTCTCGTCTTCACTGCTTATCACACCCATCACCACGTCCTCTCTGTTCCTCTTCTTAAGGCCATGGGTTTGGATCCATCCACTTGTCTGTTCTGACTTCCACCCCTTTGTTCAGGCTTGGCTTTGGCCAAATCTTCCTAACTGGTCCCCCAAGCCCTACCTTCCAGACTGTTCTTTGCCCTGGCCCTGATCATGTCTGTGGTTTCTTGCTGAATGAAAGATTATGGAAAATTCCTAATATGAGCTACACAGCCCTAGAAGACTGACCATTGACCATTTCCCCAGNTGGGTTTGGATCCATCCACTTGTCTGTTCTGACTTCCACCCCTTTGTCCAGGCTTGGCTTTGGCCAAATCTTCCTAACTGGTCCCCCAAGCCCTACCTTCCAGACTGTTCTTTGCCCTGGCCCTGATCATGTCTGTGGTTTCTTGCTGAATGAAAGATTATGGAAAATTCCTAATATGAGCTACACAGCCCTAGAAGACTGACCATTGACCATTTCCCCAGCCCAGTCTCTCCTCCCCGCCCGGCCCGCCCTGCCACCACCAGCCTTCCTAACCAGCATATTCTCTCCCAGTGATGAGCTGAGCTTTGCATGTGCCTCTCCCTCTCCTTGGATAGCATTTCAGGGAGGCCCTCTGTGTACAGGCTCACATGTGCATGAAGGATCTGCTCTCTTTATCCCTGAAGCGTTAGGATTGCCGTGGGGGGTGGGGGATATGGCCACTATTTCTCTATTTCCTCTCTAGGGAAACTGGAAGCCATCTAGGCTGTGGCATGCATCTGGTGGGGAAGGAACTTGGAACGGGAGGGAGGGAATGGGAGGAATCTCCCACAGGTGCAGGCAAGAAGGAGGTCTATTGTCTGTAGAGAATTTAAAAGCAATAATAAAACCCATTAAAAGTCTGTTTGCTTTTTACTCTCACCATGCACCAGAAATTCTAAAAAGTGCTGATGACAAAACACTTTCCCCCACTGAGGAGGACTGCTCTCCTCTTCCCTCAGGTGGATCTAGAAATAAGTCCGGAACTCCACCAAGAAATAATAGCAATAATTGTGTCACTTACCGACCAGCGTGTGCTAGGCATCTTGTCAGGTGTGGAAGGATTCTTAAGACGCTGATTCCTCATGGCAGCCCTATAGGACAGGCATGATTGTATGTTTAAAGGCAGGCACACCAAGACAGCAAAGGCGAAGTTGACAAAGGCCCCTCATGAACTGTTGGTGAAGAAGCCCTGAGCAAGGGCAGGTGGCCTTGAAGCAGGTGGCTGTGTTTTGCCGGATGCAGAGTAGGCTTCCTGATCTTGTTCCGTTCTTTTTCCTCATGGGTCTCACAAGGCCTGCACTTCCAAGAAATCTGCTCTAGGGAAGGGCTTTGTAATTCAGAACTAACCCAGAAACACTCCTGACATGGTCCAGCCTTGCCAGGATGCCAAGGTTCTGTTGACCGGGAAGAGGACCATGGCCTGGAAGCTTTCTGGTACAGGGCCAAGACCCTAGATTTGGAGAAATTTGGGCTGGATTAGAATTCTGGCCCTACTGCTTTACATGACCTTGGGAGGACTGTTCTTAGAGCCTGAGTTTCCTTGTCTGTAAGACAGGGATAAAACTTACTTCATAGAGCTCTTGGGAGAGCCAGATGACTCAGTGAGGGTGAAGCCTTTACCACTGTGCTCATTAGATTTTAGACTCTATTGTGCACGTCAAGCTCAGGGTAGCGTAAATGATGTGTAAGGGACATGGGACATGCATTCCTTCCACACAGAGGTCATCAGGAGGAGTTTCAACATCCATATTCCTAGGAAGACACCCCTCCTCGGTGGGGTCATGAAACAGACAGGAGGGAACTGAAAATGCACAAACCCCATCACACAAGCAGATTTCTGCTTGAAGCAGTCTCCTGGTGGAGAGAGGGCCTTTCTGTAGGAACAATCAGTAAATGGATGTGTTCCCTGAACACAGCACTTTGTTAAAAAAGGAACTCATTGATGCAAATGAAGACAGCATGGCAGAGGTTTGATTTTCCCAGTTTTTATTTGTATCCCCTCACCAGTGATACAAGGAAACATCCACAATGACAGGAGGTGTGTGCTCACCGTCCCTGTCTTGAGAGGTCTCTGTGGCGAGGACGCCACCCCATGGGATTGCCCGGCCCTGCATCTCTGCAGAGAGAGCATGGTTGCTGTATTAATTAAGCAGTGGGTATTTAATGCTTGTTGAATGAATAGATCTGGTTTGTCTTCTAGCATGGGAACCAGGACTCTTAGATTTTATGTTATTTCCCCCAAACTGTCAATTCTTACAGCACTCCAGTGAGAAAACAAAGCCTCTATTTGCTCCAGCTGGAAGGCAGCTTCATTTGTGTCTCTTCCTGCCTGGAGACAGTTACTTTCAGAGTCCGACATACACATAGCTCTGTGCACCGCTGCTGATGGTGGTCCAGTGCCTCTGTAAATTCTTAGAGTGGTTCTGTTGCTTCTCCTGTGCATCTTCAGTGTGCAGAGGTGTGTGTGTGTGTGTGTGTGTGTGTGTGTGTGTGTGTGTGTGAGTGTGCATGTGCGTATGTGCATGTGGGCTTGATTGTGTGGGCAGGCTGACCTGAAGACACAGCTTAGCCCTGAATCCTAGAGGGTTCTCCTCTGAGCCCAGTCTAGGATGTGGGGGAGAATGTCAGAAATCCTGGGGATAGTTCTGAGCCTTTCCTCTAGGGCTGTGGAAAGGCACTAAGCTGAGACTGGTGCAAGGCGATGCTTTTTGCTGACATGGTGTCAGCAGTTATGGGGTGGGACTCCAGCTCACTCCTTCCCCTCACTCACCCCACCCCATCCCCCGCACCACTCCACTGCAGAGAAAGACCATCTGGGGAGGAGAGGCCTCTTCTCTGTCCTCTTGGCTTTGTGTCCATCGACATTGACTCACTGGAAACCACATTAAAAGAGCCTGAATTAGTTTGGTGTCCATACAGTGAAACCTTTGATTCCAATGTGAACCAAGAAGGAAACAAATAAACATGAAACCAAAGGATGAAACCATCCTGGCCTTAGGATGCTGGGAGGCTGAATGACTGCATTATCCTCTGCAGGAGTTGAACCATGTTAAGAGCAGAATTGTGTCCATGCTGCTGCAAGTCTTTCCCCCAGGGCCACACCCCTTTCCCCATAGCCACGCCCCTCCCCCCTCCTTCCACACCCTCTCCTTCCCAGCCCCTGTGTCCTCCTCCTCCCAGCACAAAAGTAGCTCATTCAAAGACTCATATCTCCTTAAAAATGTGGGCCTCATTCACAAACACACTGTTCTGGAGGCAGGGCCTGACAAAGATTCTCTTGGTGCCAAACTTTAGGCAGGCCCTCCTTTTTCCATTAGTTTTTGCCTTTCGAGCCTCTGTGTTTGTTTCTGCATTGTCCAGTTTTAGCCAGAGTCTTGCTAAGTTGACTTAATCAGAATCCTCCATTCTGCATGTCTGATCACCCTCAATATCTGATCAGGCTCCTTTTCCTCCATCTCCTTCCCCCGGTGATATCTCATCACCCCAGCCTGTCTTCAGCAGGAACCTGTTGGGTTGGCTTAGTCAGAACACCCCCAACCCTTGATGTTTCCTCTTAGTAATTCTCCATCCACTAATCCAAGCCTTGCTCTGTGGTTATAACTTTCCCCTTTTCTTTATTGTACTCAGAGTTGAGCCCCACCTCTCTCACCTCCTGCAGAGCCCCATGACAGTGGTCCCTACATCTATCATGATGGCCCTCTAATAAAAGTGTGCCTTATATGCTTTAACAGGTGTCATTAGTTTTTATCCAACAGGCCCTACAAGGGTGCTGTCAGGATCGTTTGTCATGGTGGGGTCACCTCTTCTTGAAGACTGTTTGAGGGACCTTGGACAGAACAGTAAAATGTAACTAAGAGGCCTGACTTTTGTAGGGGTATTCAGGGGACTTGAAAGTGAGACTTGAGGGGAATTCAGGTCTAGCAGAATAGAGATCACAAGAACAGCAGGCCAAACAACTGATATGGTTGCCTCCACAGACAGACAGACAGACAGGAAAGGCTGTGTCTCTGGATGTAACCCAAGCTCACCATGATCAACGAAGAACAAGCTAATTCAGCACTAACTTGAGAAGAAAAGGAATCGTCATGAGCTGGTCGACACCCCACGTCTTTCACTCATCCATTTTAATCCTAAGGCTTTTTAAAAATAAAAGCTAACATTTATGGACTTCCCTGATGGCTCGATGGTAAAGAATCCACCTGCCAATGCAGGAGACACGGGTTTGATCCCTGGTCCGGGGAGATCCCAGATGCCTAGGAGTAACTAAGCCCATGTGCCACAGATGCTGAGCCTGTGCTCTAGAGGCTGGGAACCACAACTGCTGAGCCTGTGTGCCACAGCTACCGAAGCCCACTGGCCCCAGAGCCCAAGCTTTACAACAAGGAAGGCTCCACTATGGCAACCGGAGAATAGCTCCTGCTCACTGCAATTAGAGAAAGCTCACTCCCAGCAACAAAGACCTAGCACAGCCCCCCAAATAGCTAATGTTTACTGAGAGCTCACTCTGAGATGGGCATTGTTCTTGTCTCCATTTTACAGAGGGGAAAAGGGCTGCACAGAGAGGCTGAAGAATTGGCCAAATGTCACACAGCTAGTGTTGCAGAGTTGGAATTTGTATCCAGGAAGCCTGGTTCCAGAACAAGCCTCCTCTTTTACCACACCTTATTTTCAAATATGTTCAAATGTATTAATAGGTACAGGAACCAACTTTTGACATTCAGTGTATAATGAATTATATAGTCAATTAATGTTCACTGGGGCATTGCTGTGATTAGTGGTATGCTTGTATATTAACAACTGAGGGTGCATTTTGACCAATGAACAGTCTTTCCTTTGGAATGTTGCCTGTTGCTGTCTTTGACTTCTGGAAAAATCACTCTAGAATTGGGAGTGGTTTTCTTTTCTTTTCTTTTTTCTTTTTACTATAAATTTATTTATTTTAATTGGAGGCTAATTACTTTACAATATTGTATTGGTTTTGCCATACATTGACATGAATCCGCCACGGGTGGACATGTGTTCCCCATCCTGAACCCCCCTCCCACCTCCCTTCCCATCCCCTCCCTCTGGGTCATCCCAGTGCACCAGCCCTGAGCACCCTGTATCATGCATCAAACCTGGACTGGTGATTCGTTTCACATGTGATATTATACATGTTTCAATGCTATTCTCTCAAACCATCCCACCC
>SJYX01018975.1:478418-520472 GCA_006410675.1 Oreotragus oreotragus | reverse complement strand
GTGGTGCTTGGTTTCAGTGTAGGTATGGAGGCATTTGATGAGCTCCTGTCAATTAATGTTCCCTGGAGTCAGGAATTCTGTGGTGTTCTCAGGATTTGGACTTAAACCTCCTGCCTCTGGTTTTCAGTCTTATTTTCACAGTAGCCTCAAGACTTCTCCATCTCCTTTTGAAGACAATGGGCTGCCTTTCTGGGTGCCAGATGTCCTCTGCCAGCATTCAGAAGTTGTTTTGTAGAATTTACACAACGTTCAAATGTTCTATTGATGAATTTTTGGGGGAGAAAGTGGTCTCCCTGTCCTACTCCTCTGCCATCTTAGGACCGCCTCCTGGGAGTGGTTTTCTAAGGATCTGCTACAGCAAGAAAAGTTCCATGTTGCCTTTCTTGTCTTTCTCACTTTACCCAAACCCCGTCTATCTTTAACCCTTTTTCTTGCCCCAGCACTTCCATTTCTCTGTCCACCATGTGTCATTCTCCTAATCTAAGACACAGAACATGTTTATCAGTCACCTGCAGTGCCCCTTGAGGGTGGTTGCAGCCACACCCTGTCCTGCCGTCTGACTTTCCTTGCCCAGAGCTTCCTCACCCTTGACTTCCACCCTCTTCTTACCATTGGCCAGAACTGCCTTGCCTTGAGGCCACTGGCTGCTCGTGAGGCCCCCATGGGGAGGGATCAGCAGTCACACTCAGCTGGCTGGCCCCTTCAGCATCCCAGGATGGTGTCATTTGTCAGTGGGCAAGGGTAGCAGCCCCTCACCCAATACCCTCTTCTTACCATTGGCCAGAACTGCCTTGCCTTGAGGCCACTGGCTGCTCGTGAGGCCCCCATGGGGAGGGATCAGCAGTCACACTCAGCTGGCTGGCCCCTTCAGCATCCCAGGATGGTGTCATTTGTCAGTGGGCAAGGGTAGCAGCCCCTCACCCAATTTGATTCTGTCCTTTTCTGTACCCCAGAATGAAAGATTCTCATCCAGTTGTACATCTAAACCAATTGCAATCTTCCAAGTCATTAAAAAAAAAAGGTATATTTTAATTTAATTAGAGATGTGCCTTTCTGCCAGTCAGCACTCCTGATTGGCATGAGCTTGCCTGTGGGTGGGTGAGCTAGCATGCGGTGGGTGCTAACAGGCCAACCCTGAGTATTGATTCACGTGAACATCTTCATTGCAGGTAAAGGTTGGGCCATGTGAAATATTCAGAATAATNAAAAAAAAAAGGTATATTTTAATTTAATTAGAGATGTGCCTTTCTGCCAGTCAGCACTCCTGATTGGCATGAGCTTGCCTGTGGGTGGGTGAGCTAGCATGCGGTGGGTGCTAACAGGCCAACCCTGAGTATTGATTCACGTGAACATCTTCATTGCAGGTAAAGGTTGGGCCATGTGAAATATTCAGAATAATTACTGAACCTTCAGTTCAGTTCAGTCACTCAGTTGTGTCTGACTCTTTGCGACCCCATGGACTACAGCACGCCAATCTTCCCTGTCCGTCACCAATTCCTGGAGCTTGCTCAAACTCATGTCCTTTGAGTCGGTGATGCCCTCCAACCATCTCATCCTCTGTCATCCCCTTCTCCTCCTGCCTTCAATCTTTCCCAACATCAGGGTCTTTTCCAGTGAATCAGTTCTTCACATCAAGTGGCCAAAGTATTGGAGCTTCAGCTTCAGTATCAGTCCTTCCAATGAATATTTAGGACTGATTTCCTTTATGGTTGACAATTTTGATATCCTTTCAGTCCAAGGGACTCTCAGGAGTCTTCTCCAATGCCACAATTCAAAATCGTCAATTCTTTGGCACCCAGCTTTCTATATGGTCCAATTCTCACATTTATACATAACACTAAAAAAACCATAACTACTTAACTTTGACTAGACAGACCTTTGTTGGCAAAGTAATATCTCTGATTTTTAATATGCTATCTAGGTTGATCATAGCTTTTCTTCCAAGGAGCAAGTGTCTTTTAATTTCATGGCTGCAATCACCAACTGCAGTGATTTTGGAGCCCAAGAAAATAAAGCCTGTCATTGTTTCCCCATCTATTTGCCAGGAAATGATGGGACCAGATGCCATGATCTTAGTTTTTTTGAATGTTGGGTTTTAAGTCCGCTTTTTCACTCTCCTCTTTCACTTTCATCAAGAGGCCCTTTAGTTCCTCTTCACTTTCTGGCATTGGATGATATCATCTGCATATCTGATTATTGATATTTCTCCAGCCAATCTTGATTTCAGCTTGTGTTTCATCTGTTCTGGCATTTTGCATGATGTACTCTGCATATAAGTTAGATAAGCAGGTTGACAATATACAGCCTTGATGTACTCCTTTCCCAACTTGGAACCAGTCCATTCTTCCATGTCCAGTTCTAACTGTTGCTTCTTGACCTGCATACAGATTTCTCAGGAGGCAGATACAGTGGTCTGGTATTTTCCAGTTTGTTGTGATCCACATAGTCAAAGGCTTTAGCATAGTCAATGAAGTAGACGTAGCTGTTTTTCTGGGATTCTCTTGCTTTTTTATGATCCAACGGATGTTGGCAATTTGATCTCTGGTTCCTTTGCCTTTTCTAAATCCAGCTTGAACATCTGGAAGTTCTTGGTTCACATACTGTTGAAGCCTAACTTGGAGAATTTTGAGCATTACTTTGCTTGTGTGTGAGATGAGTGTGACTGTGCAGTAGTTTGAGCATTCTTTGGCATTGCCTTTTTTTTTTTTTGAGATTGGAATGAAAACTGACCTTTTCCAGTCCTCTGGCCACTGCTGAGTTTTCCAAATTTGCTGGCATATTGAGTGCAGCACTTTTACAGCATCTTTTAAGATTGGCCCTTACAGATCTAAATAGTGTGGGAACTGTTCTAATGAAAGGGGGTAGAATGAAGGCTTGGACAGATGTGGGATGTTTCAGGGGAGAGTAAGAGAAGATGGAAGGAAACCCAGATGTGGGGGAGATGGAGGTGGAGTCCTGGAGCCTCCTTCCCATGGCTTAGAGCTGGGAAGATGAAAGCCTTCATGGGAGGGGTCTGTGCAGGCAGGGGAGCCCTGTGCTTCTTTCCCACATGAATCAGCTGAAACTGTCTGTCTTCTCATAAAAGTATCCACTTGTCCAATGTTTGGCTTGGCTAATTACTCATTTGCTGTGCTACCAGACCTGGCCACACTCAGACTTGTTCTGGGCTTTTTTGTGTGTGTGTGTCCCAACTTGCTTGTGCAAGCTGAATTTCTGCTTCTGTGTAGTGGCTGGCCTGGGTGCCCTGACAGTGTGCTCCTGAGAGCGTGTTTTTTCAGATTGTTTAGGAAGGACTGCTTGTCTGTTAAATATAGATGGCATCTGACAATGTGTTTCCAAAGAGGCACACTTGGGACCTTCTACAGCCAACGTGTGGAAGAAGCAGGGGGCCGGCAGAGAGCAATGTCATGTCTGGGATGCTGTTCTCAGTGACCCTGCAGTGCTGCGCCTCCTGGAGCCAGGACAATGTTTGGGAACGTTGTGTTGGAGTGTGTCAGTGCCAGCCTGGCTAGAGCTCAGTTTGCATTTCTGTTGGCGTTGCTGGCTTTGGGGAAATGGGAGTGTTTGAATGTTTGCCATTTTTTAGATGCTGGAAGGGAAAGGAAAAAAACAAGTGTCATGATCCTTGGTGTCAGTGTTGAAGTCAGTACAAACAACACAGAGGAAATGCTGAAGGAGGGCTGAGACGCCCTGCTTGCTGCCTGTCTTTGTACCAGGGACTAAGTTAGACAGCAAACATGAGCTCTAATCTATAAGGCAACCTAAGAGTGGAGTAATGTGAGAGTGTAGGCTCTGCCTCCACATTGCAAATCCTGGTTCTTTCACCTATTAGTTGAGTAATCCTGGCCTCAGTCTCTTCATCTGTAAAATGGGGATAAGGATGGTATTGTGGCATGGGGTGGTTAGGAAGATTAAATGTGTTCTGATGTGAAAAGTGCTTTGAATAGTGCCTGGCATTTGAAAATTTCTGCATAAGATTTATTAAATATATATGGTACTGGAGCTCTGAGAGGAGAAGCAACTTTTCCAAGACCCCTGAGCTAGTAAGTAGTGGAGTTGGTATTTGAACCCAGGGCTCACTGGCCCTAGAGCAGAGCTTCTCAACCTCAGCATATTGGACCAGATAATCCTTTCTTGTGGGGGCTGGCCTGTGCTTCTTAGGGCATATAACAGCATCTCTGGTGTCTGCCCACAAAATACCAGTAGCGAGAGCCTGACCCTAGTTATAACAACTGTATCTGTCTCCAGATCCACTCCTGGCTGAGAAGCACCGGATGAGAGGGTCCAATGCCCTGGAGGGAGTAGCAACAGTCCGATCTCTCAGTTAAAAGTCCGATTCCCAGTTATCAAATTTTCTTTTTTTAATAGACCAGTGGTGGGAGAAGACTTGGGACCCTGGTGGCTGGTGTCTACACACACTGCAGCCAAGAAGCCCCTGCATCCAGGCCCAACCGGCAGCTTCTCCAGCATGTGTCTGAGACGTTTGCTGTTCTTTTGGCTATACGTGTTTTCACCAGACCACAGGGTAGGCTGAGCCATGCGGCTGGTTTGAGTTTCTCTCCGCGGCTGTCAGTGCGTGTCTGTGCTGCCAGACTGTCGGAGGCAGGCACTCCTCGGAAGCACCCCTGGTGGGTTTAATTGGAGTCCGTGCGCAGGTTCCAGAGGGGAAAGGGTCAGCGGACGAGGAGAGGAGAGCTGACATCCGTTCCTGCCGTGTCCTGAAGCCACCTCACTCGGTTCCTGCTCTCGTGTGCTTCTTTCTGTGTCGTTTTCTCCCCCTCCTCCCCTTCTGGTGCTCTCTTTCAGTTTCACAAACTTGAACGTGTGGCAGGGATGGGCTGTGCTTCAGAGCGTCAGGGCAGATGCGGGCTGTGAGTGGGGCGGACGCGTTCTTGGCACACAGCTGCCGATTCCGCTCTCTGAGCCTCATTTGCAAGAAATACGTTGGCCAGCCACTCGGAGTCTCTGACCAGCTTCTTAGAAAACTCTGACTTAGCAGAGCATGTGGCTTTTGGCGGGTGCAGGGGAGGTTTGGGGGGAGGACAGATGGGGAACAGATAATTTTTTTTTAAGTAAAGCTCTAGTGTTTGGGCCACTTAAAGAGAACTCCGCCGGGTCCTATTCAAATACTTGTTATTGTAGGTTGACGGTTTTACATCAGTATTCACAGGTTGGATGGCCAACGTTTTTTGTGCTGATCCAGGTCTTGCTTGCCCCTCATTTTGATGCAGGCTATCTTCCCAGCCTGCTCTCGACCTGTCAGCAGAAGAACGATGTTTGCCCTTGTGTTGAACTGTGGTTGGGAGTTCAAGGCAGTCCTCAAGCGTTGACAGGTCTGGAGGTGCCATTCCCATGAAAATCCCTCTCCAACACTTGCATCTTGTGAGTTTGACTGCTCCTCTTTCCCCATCGGAACCCGTGGCTTTCTACAAGCTCTGAAATCAGGATGCAGGAAGACTTCACTGTGGGGTGGACTGTGGAAGACAGCTCCGCAGTAGACACAATTAACCCCCGATCCTCCCTGGGGGGCAGGGACGCCTTTTGAGTGAGCTGGTATGCTAAACCAGCCCACAGGGATGCTCAGAACAGAGAGAGAAAGTGAATTACCAAAGACTTTTGGAGGGTTCTCTGAGCGAGAGCTTCCCTCCTTACCTGGAGGGAGACTCATTTGTCAAACTGCCAGCTAGTATTTGCTGAGTCCCAGCTGGACACTGTGCTGGGGGCACACCCATGACAGCCCGCAGGAGCGCCTGGTCCTGGGGACCCAAGCAGAGTGGGCACCCAGAGCAGGAGAGCGCAGAGCCAGGCAGTCGGTATAGGCACACACACCATCATGGTTTCTGTCCCCTTGATGTCATCATTTGGGGGCTGGGATGCACAGTTAGGGGAAATGAGTTTTGTGTTTTGATGACATTTAATTAAAACTCTCAGTCCTTCCGCTTGAATGTAAACTCTCATCTGTGAATAGAAATAAAAGTGAAATGCAAGGCTGGGATTTACATTTGGGGCTCTGAGTGTATGGCCTGCCTACCGTTTCTTTGGTTTTCTGTGTGATTTTGAGACTTTCCTGAAATTCTTGTCCCTGTTAAGCAGAGCCAGGCAGTCGGTATAGGCACACACACCATCATGGTTTCTGTCCCCTTGATGTCATCATTTGGGGGCTGGGATGCACAGTTAGGGGAAATGAGTTTTGTGTTTTGATGACATTTAATTAAAACTCTCAGTCCTTCCGCTTGAATGTAAACTCTCATCTGTGAATAGAAATAAAAGTGAAATGCAAGGCTGGGATTTACATTTGGGGCTCTGAGTGTATGGCCTGCCTACCGTTTCTTTGGTTTTCTGTGTGATTTTGAGACTTTCCTGAAATTCTTGTCCCTGTTAGCCCAGGGTTGAAGTTGGGACACATAAATCAAATAGCAGGTGAGTCTCCTGGAAAAGGACCAGGTTGGGTCTAAAGCCGGGGCCCCTTCTTCTGGCTAAACGCTGCTGTGAGGTAGGGTGGTGTGCAGTCTGGGGAGCCTGGAGCCTCTGGTTGAAGAAAGTGTACGTGTCAGCCCACATTTCCAATTTGCCTGCTCTTTTCAGGACTCCCACACTCCCCGGTTAGAACAGGGCTGCGGGAAACAGATAGGTCTTCAGGCTGGCTAATAATTTGAACCTCCTCCTCACAGATTATCCAGTAATTACATAGCGAGGAGCAGGAGATGTGTGAGAATGGACTGTTTATTTCCAGGTGAGGGCACTAGATTTTTGGGCCCATGTAGGATCACTGGGGGAGAAGGCAATGGCACCCCACTCCAGTGTTCTTTTTTTTTTTTCACTCCAGTGTTCTTGCCTGGAGAATCCCAGGGACGGAGGAGCCTGGTAGGCTGCAGTCCATGGCGTTGCTAAGAGTCGGATACGACTGAGTGACTTCACTTTCACTTTTCACTTTCATGCATTGGAGAAGGAAATGGCAACCCACCCCAGTGTTCTTGACTGGAGAATCCCAGGGACGGGGGAGCCTGGTGGGCTGCCATCTATGGGGTCGCACAGAGTCGGACACGACTGAAGCGACTTAGCAGCAGCAGCAGCAGCAGGACCACTGGGACTTCCCTGGTGGCTCAGATGGTAAAGCGTCCACCTCCTATGCAGGAGACCTGGGTTCAATCCCTGGGTTGGGAAGATGCCCTGGAGAAAGGCATGGCAACCCACTCTAGTATTCTTGCCTGGAAAATCCCCATAGACAGAAGAGCCTGGTGGGCTATAGTCCATGGGGCTGCAGAGGTTGGACACAGCTGAGTGACTGAGCAAGCACAGCATAGCACGGGGCCCACTGACATTTCATTTTGCACAGACCAGCGTTAACTAGCCCGTGTTTCTCATCACCTTTCCTACCCCGTACTGCTGTAGAGCCCCTTAGAGAGCTGTCCTTCAGGCAGCTGCCTGGCTGGTCTCCACACTGAACACGGACTTGGATCCTGGCTCCAGCACTCACCAGCTGGGTAACAGTGGGGAAGTGCCTTAACTTCCTTGAGCCTCACACTCTTTGCTTGTCATACAGGCTAAGTATTCAGTGAGAAACTATTAAAAGGGCCTGGAACAATGGCTGTCTACAGCTCTTTGACACTTAACAGAGTTGTTGCTTTGCCCAGAAATCAGGCCCTTTCTGGCTTCAGGGTTCTTCCTTTGTGCCCCCAATCAGCCTTTAGTCTCTAGTACTTGTTCATCTTTCTCCTAAGCTGTAAGTTCCTTGAGGGCAAGTACTGTGTTTAGTTGTTTTCATGTTGACAGTGCCCAGGACATGGCAGCCAACACTCAGGGGTGCTTATCCCACTCCAGGCTCAGTTCTCTGTACTTTACATGTATACATTTAATCCACACAGCAACCCATGAGGTAGGTACTGCGATTATGACTCCCATTTCACAGACAAGGAAACTGAGGCAGGAAGTAAATGAATAACACGCCTAGTGGCACACAGCTAGCAGTTGGCAGAGCCGTGATCTGAACCTACTATGCAAGCTGTCGCTTGGGAATTGTTTGTTGTGAGGTGAGTGGCTGAGCAATATTATGAGGAGGAAATGGGCTGATGACTGTCAAGTAAATGCTGCCACCTTGTCCCAGGTGTGGGGAGCCTTTAGCAGTGTCACTGTAGTAATGAGAGCTCCTTCCTTTTGAGAGCTCCGTGCAGAGTTGCTCATGAGGGCACAGTTTGTTACCATCATCCTTCTCAGGAGTTATCTGCATCTCCATCCCCACACCCTGACATAGTGGAGAAATGTGGGTCCCACACTCTGCCAGGCCCTCTTGCTCTAGAGTTCATTGCACATGTGCCCCTGGCAGCCAGTAAGAGGAGGTGGAGGCCCCCAGGTGTCCTTTCATCTCAGAAATAATGGGAGACTGGACGTAGGATTTATTCCCTGAGTCAAACCCAGCAGAAAAATTGAAGTAAGGCGTCCCTTCAGCCTCAGGAGAAAGGGGTGCTTGCTACACCTCAAATCTCTGCTGAGGCTTAGAGTTGGCGGTAGCTCTTTGGGGAGTGGGGTGGTGGTGGAGGGAGAGGCCTGAGGCATAGGATGATGTCCTGCCAGTAACCCTGCGGTTCATGCCTGTAGATGTTCCAACTGCACAAAGCTTTCTAACTGAGTCCCCAGTAAAGACTGTCCGTGCTAAGTACACTCTAGAAAATGTGTGTGTGTGTGTGTGTGTGTGTGTGTGTGTGTGAGAGTAAAGAGAAAAATAACCATAATCCTGGAGCTAATAATAATTTCTGCCTCTTCCTCTTTGTCGGGTGCGATTTGCATCATTTTCCTGGTGTGTGTATCTAACGATGCCCTTCCTCTGTTTAAGTCTGCACTCCTCGCTGGTCTGGGTTCCCTCTCCTCCCTGGCTCTCCCTTGGCCCTTCTCTGTAAACGAGCTGCCCCACTTTGCTTTTCTTTGTGAAGAGGCCTTCCCTTCTCCTCACATGTCTGCCACGCTTACCTGAAAATGCCCTCTGCTTAAGAAGGAACACTTAGGTGTGTCTTGGTAATGAAGATTTAAAACTGGTGAATGAACAGTAGGACTTATGGGGGTGATGGAAGCAGTCATCTCTGAACTGTCTAAGACAGTCCTCACTAGTCACGTGAGGCTGCTGAGCACTTCAGGTGCAGCCAGTGCAACTAAGACAGTAGATTTTTGATTCTATTTCATTTTAATTGATCTTAAAAAAACCACATGTGGCTAGTGGCTGCCATTTTAGTACAAATCTAGGGAATACGACACCTAGAAGAGTCAAATCAGGTTTAATGAGGCTGCGTAGGAATTTGGGATTATTTATCCTTAATCTGGGTGCTTGATTCTAAAAGAGTCAGATTGCAGATGGACACTCAAGTCCTCAAAATGCCTCTTGCCCTTGCCTGCCTACCCAGGTGAAGCAGAAACTTAGTGTACTGGGTACGGTAGTAAGGTTTTCCCAGTGGTTCAGCAGTAAAGAATCTGCCTGCAATGAAATGGGTTCGATCATTGAGTAGGGAAGATTTTTATTTGCGATTTACAAATACAAACTTAGATACGATCACACAAATTTCCTTAAAATGAGAGAAGAAATCACATCCAACATGAGCCTTAAGAACCTGATATATATCACAAATTTTACAAAATCCAGAAAAAAAAAAAAGTTATTTGTCTGTCAAACCTCTATACATTTTTCCCCCTAACATCTTTTGGCTGCAAACTCATTGATCACCTCTTCATGCAATAATGATTTTGTAATTTTTCTAAATGGAAGCTGAAAAGATCATTTAATTTTCTTCTGGCATAGTTGATGAATTTTTAAAAATTACTGATAGCCTTAATGCATAAAACGTGACTTTTTACACACATTCACTTTTTTTGTTGTACTGCAGTGGATTTGGGTCCCATAGTGTATAAATTTTGATAAAACTTGTTTTGCATAATTCCCATCAAAAAGGAAGACTTGTCTAGTATGTTTATAACCATATTTGATGTATTATCAAATATATTTCTGACAGGAGAAAACTTCCCTTTTTGAGTAGGCATCACTGAGTGATAACTAAATTCTCCTCCTGCAATTCTGCATGCCTGATGAATGGGAGAAATGCCCACCCACTAGCTTCTGGCTCTGTGTTTCAGTCTTCATCCTTCCTCCACTTCGCACATATCTCAGGTACCAGATGGTGTACCTTCGAGTCTCTGTGACAGTGAGTGGGCCCAGTAGGTGGATTCCTGGAAGCCATGGGGACAGCTGCAGAGGGATAGCAATACCCTGCCCCGTATTAAAGTGGTTAAACCACAGACCTCAAGCCCACTGCACCCAAACTAAGTTTATCCCCAAGTCGACTTCTGCTTGGCTGGCTCCCCAGAGTCTGTAGTGCCTTAATATCACTTGACATAAGTGGAAATGCAACAGGAGGAGACATCGGAATGGAAAGAGACAGTGCTCCTAATAAATTGGAGCTAAAATACCTTAATTTTATAAATTAAAAAAAAACACAATTATATGATTTTGCAAATACATTGCTAGGTCCTTGAAAGAAACCCATCCAAGAGAGGCCCAAAGCTTTCCTCATTCACCTCCCAGTAAATCTGCATCTGTTCATTGCTCTGAGCCACAAAGTTTTCATCTTTAAAATGGGGAGAATGAGGCCCATTTCATAGTCATAATGAGCATTCAATGAGTTGTATTTGAAAACCCATTAAGACATGCTCAGTGTGGAAGAATGAATGAATGAATGACAGAAGTAATATTTGTTAGCATCTGTTGCAAGTCTAGGGGCCTGGTTTAATTCGCAGTGTGCCCCAGACTGCTGAGCAGTCCTAGGGGAGCCCTCACTCCAACCAGAAATGGGAGTGGAGAAGCAGAAGCTGAAACCAAACTCATGTGAGTGGAAATACTCAAGGCTTTTTTTTTTTTTTTCTCAAGCTATTTTTTAAATGGGCAGAATTTGATGATTTTTTTCTCAACCAAGTCTTGCCGTTCACAACTCTCCCATGTGTTGTGGTTCAGGGGCACTGTGCCTGCATTATCACATTAAGGCTGGAGAACAGTCTTAGACAGCATGAGACTGGAATATGGTTCTCAGCTGGTTCAGAGCCTCCTTTGTATAAAGGCTGTTTGGCCAACAATGTGGGGACCTGATGCTTTTGGAATCCAAAAGCCTTGACCAGGATACTCCCCAACAAAGTTCTGTGGCCAGACTTAGATACCTTTGGATCTGAAAATTGGTTGTTGGATCAAGAGCTGTGGTGATGCTATTGAGAGACGTTTGAAATTGGAAAGGTGTCTCCTGGGGCCTTGATCTCCACCTGGGCCTGCCCTAGGTAGCTGCTGCCCTCTGCTAAGCCTGGCAGGCAGCGAGGGAAGGGAGGCTGGTGAACAGAAACCAGGCACAGATGGCAGGCCTGGGGGACCCTGAGTATGCTGAGGAGGCATCATGAGAATCCAGCTGAGGCCAGATTTGTCTTGACTCTGGTTTCCTTATTTACAAGTGAGGAAATTAGTCCAGTTAGCCACTACGATTTCTTCCTCTGCTAACCTTTTAGGATGAAAAAATATTCAGGTATGTTGGAATTGACCAACCTCCAGTCCTGTCTCTTATACACAATTTTTTTTTTTTTTCTCAAGCTATTTTTTAAATGGGCAGAATTTGATGATTTTTTTCTCAACCAAGTCTTGCCGTTCACAACTCTCCCATGTGTTGTGGTTCAGGGGCACTGTGCCTGCATTATCACATTAAGGCTGGAGAACAGTCTTAGACAGCATGAGACTGGAATATGGTTCTCAGCTGGTTCAGAGCCTCCTTTGTATAAAGGCTGTTTGGCCAACAATGTGGGGACCTGATGCTTTTGGAATCCAAAAGCCTTGACCAGGATACTCCCCAACAAAGTTCTGTGGCCAGACTTAGATACCTTTGGATCTGAAAATTGGTTGTTGGATCAAGAGCTGTGGTGATGCTATTGAGAGACGTTTGAAATTGGAAAGGTGTCTCCTGGGGCCTTGATCTCCACCTGGGCCTGCCCTAGGTAGCTGCTGCCCTCTGCCAAGCCTGGCAGGCAGCGAGGGAAGGGAGGCTGGTGAACAGAAACCAGGCACAGATGGCAGGCCTGGGGGACCCTGAGTATGCTGAGGAGGCATCATGAGAATCCAGCTGAGGCCAGATTTGTCTTGACTCTGGTTTCCTTATTTACAAGTGAGGAAATTAGTCCAGTTAGCCACTACGATTTCTTCCTCTGCTAACCTTTTAGGATGAAAAAATATTCAGGTATGTTGGAATTGACCAACCTCCAGTCGGCAGTCTTCTGAGGTTGGCAAGATGGCTAATATCAGCAAAAACACATTTTCAATCCCTTGGCTCCCTGACTCCATTTCCCCATCCTCCTTCTGTACCGGTGCCGCTTGCCTGTCATCCTCTGGTGGTCATGGGCAGCCACAGAGAACTGTAGGTCAATGGCCTAAGGGACACCTGTGTATCTTTTCAGGTGGGAGAGTCACATGTGTTCGTGCTTGGCTACATGAGAGAAGCAGGCCTCTGAACAATCCAGTGTAAGGCTGTTTATAGGAAAACCATGTCTGTGTGTATATGCATAGAAAAATGCCGGAAGGAATAAATCCAAAATAATAACTGTGCTTCTCTATATATAGTAAAATAGTCACATAGTTTAAAAAAATTTATATCTATAAGATGGTAGGTGTTGCAAGAGAGCATCAGAGGGCAGATACACTGAAACCATACTCACAGAAAACTAGTCAATCTAATCACACTAGGACCAGGGCCTTGTCTAACTCAATGAAACCAAGCCATGCCTGCAGGGCAACCCAAGGCGGGCGGGTCATGGTGGAGAGGTCTGACAGAACGTGGTCCACTGGAGAAGGGAATGGCAAGCCACTTCAGTATTCTTGCCTTGAGAACCCCATGAACAGTATGAAAAGGCAAAATGATAGGATATCAAAAGAGAATCTCCCCAGGTCGTTAGGTGCCCAATATGCTACTGGAGATCAGTGGAGAAATAACTCNTTTTTTTTTTTTCCTCTGTACAGTTTTGCCTTTTCAAGAATTTCAGATAGTTGGAATCATACAGAATGCAGACTTTTCAGACTGGGTTCCTTTGCTTTAGTAATATGTCTTTTTGTGATTTGATAGGTGATTTCTTTTTAGCACTGCATAACAGTCCGTTATCTAGATATACCACAGTTTATTTACCCATTTACCTACTGAAGGACATCTTGGAAGCTTCCAAATATTAACAATTATGAATAAAGCTGCTCTAGACATCTGTGTGCAGGTTTTTGTCTGAACATGAGTTTTCTACTCATTTGGGTAAATACCAAGAAGTGCAATTGCTGGATTATTTGGAAATAGTATGTTTGGCTTCTTAAGAAGCTGCCAAACTGTCTTTCTGTGTGGCTGTGCCGTTTTGCATCCTCACCAACAATGGATAAGACACCCTGTTGCTCCACCTTCTCACCAGCCTTTGATGCTGTCAGTGTTCCAGATTTGGGTCATTCTAATAGGTGAGTAGTGATATGCCACTGTGGTTTTAATTGGCAATTCCTTATGACATATGACGTGGAGTATCTCTTCATATGCCTGTTTGCCACTTGTATGTCTTCATTGGCAAGGGATCTGTTATGGTCCTTGATCCATTTACTTTTAAACAATTAAAAGAACATATATATATATACTTAAATTTATTTGGCTGCACGGGGTCTTAGTTGAGGCTGCAAGATCTTTGATCTTTCGTTGTAGTATGCAGGATCCCTCTTGCTCTCTCTCTCTGTTTTTGTTTTTGCAGGAAAAGTAATACTTGTTTTTGATTTTGTTTTTAACAACAGGGAACCCTGCTTAATGCACTCTGGTGACCTGAATAGGAAGGGAGTCCCAAAGGAAGGGAATATATGGATATGTATGGCTGATTCATTTTGCTGTACAGTAAAAACTCTTTGTACACAACATTGTAAAGCAACTATGCTCCAATAAAAATTAATTTAAAAGTTTACACATGTGAACTCTTTTAGTTGTGGCATGCAAACTCTCAGCTGCACCATGTGGGATCTAGTTCCTTGACCAGGGATTGAACCCAGGCCCCCTGCATTGAGGAGCGTGGAGTCTTAGTCACTGGACCACCAGGGAAGTCCCCTTGGACCACTTTTAAGTCAAGTTCTTTATTTTCTGATGGTTGAATTTTGGAAGCTCTTCGTGTATGTTGGAGAGCAATCTTTTATGCGTCCTTCGCAAATATGTTCTTCCAGTCTGTCACTTGTGCTTTAAATCCTCCTGATACGGTCTTTCACAGAAGTTTTTAATTTTATGAAGTCAGTACCTGAGAGGCCACTCAGTAAGCTTAAATTTTTGATCCAGGAAACTGAGCTAAATAATCGGTTTCTGTTTGGAGCTACTAAGATTTCAGAGAAGGAGTGGCAACCTTCTCCAGTAGTCTTGCCTGGGAAATCCCAGGGACAGAGCAGCCTGGTGGGCTACAGACCCTGGGATTGCAAAGGGTCGGACACGACTTAGCAAAACAACTGCAATAAGACTTTCCGTGGTTTGTAACACACATTATCATGATGATGCATGACTGAAACCCCTGTGCCTGAGAGGCTTTCTCCAAGATCAGAGAAGCTTATGAGGGGTCTCCTCAGCCATCAGAGCCACAGACTGTCTCCCTGGGTTTGCTGCTGTCTCCAAGGCTCAGCCACTCATCATGCTCTCTGAGCTTCTTTGTTAATCACCCGAGAGNAATAAGACTTTCCGTGGTTTGTAACACACATTATCATGATGATGCATGACTGAAACCCCTGTGCCTGAGAGGCTTTCTCCAAGATCAGAGAAGCTTATGAGGGGTCTCCTCAGCCATCAGAGCCACAGACTGTCTCCCTGGGTTTGCTGCTGTCTCCAAGGCTCAGCCACTCATCATGCTCTCTGAGCTTCTTTGTTAATCACCCGAGAGCCTGACAAGAGATACAATTTATGTTGGTCCTGGGGAGGTGGAAGACAGAAGGAGTCTCATGCAGGAGAGGTGGTGGTCTTTACCTGTTTCTCTCCAGATCCACTTTCTGCCCATCTCTTTTCCCAAAACAAGACAGAAAGAGGTGAGAGTATTCAGATGGCTGGGGTGTGTGACCCTGGGTCCAGACTTGAAGGAGGAGGAAATTTGATTGGGGGATAAGATACAAGTCAGCACAGATGAGCCCTGAGAACCTATACACAAGAGATTATTCAGGCTGAAGCATGGGTATAACATAGGCAGGAATATGCTTTGGTACCGACCCTGCCCCACCCCCTGCCCCTTGTCCCCTGTCCCCATAAATTCTCCTCTCTTCCTTTCTGGACCTCTAAACCTCCATCCTATCAGCAAATTTCAGTGAGGCTTTTAGCTGACCATGGCTTAGGGTGTCACCCTTCCCAGAGATAATTGGACTTTCACACAAGTGTTTGATATGAAAAAAATAAATTAAATTTAGGATGGAGTTGAGAGGGAAACTTTGGAGGCAAGGAGAGGCCTTTTAATGCTAAATCATATCAATTGACCTTGCCTCTCTCCAAAATGTTCTTGGGGTATCCTTCCTCTCTCCTTCTCTTTTTTCCTTGCCTTCTCCTGTCTATTGTGACTGTAAAGCTACAATCTCCCTATTTCTGTCCATCTCTGTTTCTATAATATTATATGTTTTATCAATTGAACATTGTAATTTTCCTGTGTGTTTCATCATTGGCCTGTAAGTGCCAGTAGGGCGGAGTCTGGGACTATGTCCCTGCCCCCGCCCCCCAGTTCCCATTCTCCCTCCTCCTTACTGCAAAGTGAAATCCTTCACCCATAAGAGAGTCCACACAATCCAGGGAAATAAGCATGGTCTCAGGAAATGTCAGTAAAATGAAGAACCTAGGTCCCCTTGTGAAATGCAGAATACCCCCCCAAATGGAACTGTTATCAGATGAGCTGGTTTTCAATCCTTGATGTTTTATTTCCCAGATTTTACTCCTTGAACCCTGTATAGGAGCTCCCCTTGCCAGAGAATTATAAAATTCTTTATATGTGTAACGAAGTCCAATATTCCACCAAACTTGACTCTCAAATAAACTTAACTAAGCATCATGAAAATCAGCGTAAGGGACAAACCTGCCAAACAAAAAGGGATGGGTCAGGACCAGAGACCTCCCACCACCATCATGTTTGGGAGTTCTGGACCCATTTGAGAACCTCTGAGAAGCAGTGGTCATTCCTAAAATAGCAAATGCACAGAAGCACAAAATTTGAGGTGGTGACTGTTTTTGCAGACCAGCATCCCAGTGGGTGCCTAAGGAGAAGGGACTCTGGTCTAAAGGGAGACAGATGTGGGCTCCAGGAGGATTTAACACACCTTTTTATCTGTTTACAATCAGCAGCCAGTTCCTGCTGTTGAGGAAAGTGAGAGTGTGGATTCAAAGAGAAGTTTTAGCTTGGAGCCATGGTTATCCATGGGAAAAGGAGGCAAGAGATCCAGAAGAGAGGCAATGAGAAGCATTGCTGGGATCCATAACATTCCATGGCATAATGAGAATTTCTAAAAACTGCAAGTCTGAGTTAGCAGTGTTATTATACTGTCACCCAGCCTGAACCTTCAAGCTGACAATGTGCTATGAATTCTTCTTTCACTTCTTTTTTCTCCTTCCTTCTGGAACCATGCATAGTTTGGCTTAAGAGACAAAAGTGATGGTGGAAAAGAAGAAAAGAAGGGTATGTGTGTGGGTATATGTGTGTTTAAATGAAGATAACATTGGTCGAGAAGATCCCCTGGATGAGGGCATGCAACCCACTCCAGTATTCTTGCCTGGAGAATCCCCCTGGAAAGAGGAGCCTGGTGGGCTACAGTCCATGGGGCTGCAGAGTCAAACACAACTGACGCGACTAAGCATGCACACGAGAGTTGAGATATATGAGAAGTTTCTTCCTGGGAAACAAGTGAAGGTTTGAGGACTTAAGATTGCTTTTAATATATCATTTCTATTTGTAAGATCAGCATTCTACTTAAGAAATGGAGGAATGTACTGAGGTCTCTGTGGACAGCAGGTACCTTGCACTACTGAAATGGGCATGGCATCTGTCTTTCCCTGCCTGACATAGGCTCAAACTTGTTCATAATCTCCTCAGTCACTTCTCAGAGGCTTGGAGGCCTGTGGATTTGGGCTCTACACTCCAAAGACAAGAGGCAAAAGAGGCTCAGAAAAATACCCAATGCTTGCAGGTTAATCTTCTGTTTAGTCTGTGATCAGTCAATTTACCTGTATATTGCCCGAGTTTCCAATATCAGCTCTATGAGACCAAGTATTAGTAACTCCATGTATTCTCTATGAGACCAAGTATTAGTAACTCCATGTCTTCTATAGCCACGACAGTGCTTCTAATCAAAGAATCTGAGGTCATGTGTCCCCAGGACACAGCAGAGGTCACTCACCAGCTTGGCTGTGCTTGAGTCACACTCATCTTTGTCAGGAAGTCCAGCCTGCAATCTCATGAATTCATAGCAGTGGTTACCAAGGGGATGGGATGTACATAGCAAGAGATTGCAATGAAAGCTGTGTAGTGGGGAGGGTCTGGAGGAACAGTCCGGAGACCGAGGATTTCCTTTAAAAGCTCCCCCTCAACTAGGAAGTCGTGCTCCTCCATGAACCACAGTGTCTTTTTCTATAAAACGAGGCAGTTAGACCAAGCCAGGGTGCCGCTCAACTGCCCTCAGTTATAATCATGTGGAAGGACTTCAGGATGGGATAATGGGAAGTGGTGGGACCTCCAGCTTGAACTTTTTAAACATATGACCCTCTTAAGGCCATCCAAATGTAATTCTAGAAAAATATTTTTACATTGTAAACACTTTCAATTTGGGGATAATTTTAGACTTAAAAATTTTGCAAAAAAATTGCGCACAGGTACACCCATCTTCACAGCAGCATGATTCATAATAGCCAAGAGGTGGAAGGTGTCCATCAGCTGGAGAATGGATGAACACAAGGTGGTGCAGACAAGCAGTGGAATATTATTCAGCCAGAAAAAGGGGAAGGGAATTCAGACAATGCTTCACACAGATGAACCTTGAAGCTATTCAGCTGAGTGAAATAAGTCAGTCACAGAAGGATAAATATTGTATGACTCCACTTACATGAGATACCTAGAGTAGTGAAATTCTTAGAGACAGAGAGTAGGATGGTGGCAACCAGGACCTGGGGGAGAAGATATGAGGGGTTATCATTTAATGAACATAGAGTTCAATGTGAGGATGGAGAGAGCTCTGGGTGTCAGTAGTAGTGAGGGTTACACAACAGTGGAGAGATACTTAGTGTCCCTAAACTGTCCACTGAATACTTTAAAATCGAAAGTTTTATATTATGTATATTTTACCACAGTAAAAATTACTCTTTTAAAAATAGCACAAAGTTCCCATATACCCCTTATCCATCTTTTCCAAAGTCAACATCGGACAAAACCATAGGACAGTTATCAAAGCCAGGAAGAACATTGCTACAACACTGATAATTAATCTACAGATTTGGTTCACATTATTCCAGTTGTCCCACTAATGTCCTTATTTCTGATTTAGGACCCAATCCAAGATAGGAATTGATTTTGTTGTCCTGTCTCGTTAGTCTCCTCCAGTTTTGAAAATTTCTACTGTCCTGATTTGACTTTCGTGAACTTGAAGATTTGGAAGGGTAGTAGCCAGCTAAGGGTTTGCCTGATGCTTCCTCTGACTGAACACAGATTACCTTTTTTGGCAAGAAAATCATATAAGTGATGTCTCCTTCTCAGTGTATCATATCAGGAGACATGTGATTTTGATTTGTTTCATCCATGGTGAGATTAACTTAGATCGCTTGGTTGAGGGGGTCTCTGCCAGATTTCTCCACCATAAAGGTATTATTTCTCTTTGTTTATCACTAGATGTGACCCACTAATTTTAGCATCCTTTGGTGACACTGGCCAGCCACAATTCTTTGTGTTGTTTTTTTAATGGAGTATAATTGCTTCACAATGTTGTGTTAGTTTCTGCTGAACAACAACAGGAATCAGCTATAAGTACACACATATCCCCTCCCTCTTGAGCCTCCTTCCCCCCACCCCACCATCCCACACCTCTAGGTCATCACAGAGCAAGCAAGCTGAGCTCCCTGTGCTATACAGCAGCTGCCCACTAACTACTGCTTTACACATGGTAGTGTAGATATGTGTCAGTGCCCCTCTCTCAATTCATCCCGCCGCCTCTACCGCCAACCGTGTCCACAAGTCCGTTCCCCACATCATAATTATTCATGGTGCTTCCAAACGGTGATATTCAGCTTCCTTTCACGACTTCTGCTTTTCTTAATTGGAATTCTACTGTAAGAAAGAGTTTTCCATTTGCCTCTATTCAAATTTAATTTTTAAAAATAAAACAATAAAACAGAACCAGAACAATGTCTGTCCAAAACTCAGTGGTGCTTGATAACCCCAAATTTCCTTTCTTGTTAAAAATTCACAGATTCTTCATGCCCTCCAGAATAGGAAAAAAAATTCTCAACTTTTTACCACCTGACTGTGGTCACAGGCACAAGTCTTTAGAGAGCAAAAAATGAGCACACCTATATTTTTTTCCTTCTCCATCTTCCCTCTTCCTTTTTGACAGATCTTAACATTTCCCTGAGTACATCAGCAGGGTTAAGTAGAGAAAACATTCAAGAACGTCTGAGCCTGGAAAGATGCACATGAAATATTTATGTTTAATTTGCCGTGAAGAAGGTGGTTTTAATGAACAGAAACAATCACAAATGCTACAGTGTTCTAAAAAATTTTCATTCGCACACCCAACCCCTAGCCAAACTTGCTGTGCCCTTGAAGTTCATCCAGTATCTGCTTCCTTGGCTTCAGGTCCCCTCCTCCAGTGCCAGGAACATCCCTTGAGGGCCCTTATCTGGGCTGCTCCAGGCTGGTGTCACCAACTGACAGAGCCAATGCTATTGCAGAGTTTCAAATCTGCACAGCCCTAAAAATGGAAGGAATAAAACTTTTTTTTTTTCAGCTACCCATTTGTTCCTGTATTCCATTGTTGAGTAACAAACCAACCCCAAACTTATTAGTATTAAGCAACAATTATTTTTTTAACTTTTTATTTAATAATGGAGTATAGCCAATGATTACCACACAACTGCACTCTTCTCACATGCTAGTAAAGTAATACTCAAAATTCTCCAAGCCAGGCTTCAACAATATGTGAACCATGAAATTCTAGAGGTTCAAGCTGGTTTTAGAAAAGGCAGAGGAACCAGAGATCAAATTGCCAACATCTGCTGGATCATCAAAAAAGCAAGAGAGTTCAGGAGAAACATCTATTTCTGTTTTATTGACTATGCCAAAGCTTTTGACTGGGTGGATCATGATAAACTCTGGAAAATTCTTAAAGAGATAGGAATACCAGACCACCTGACCTGCCTCTTGAGAAATCTATATGCAGGTCAGGAAGCAACAGTTAGAACTGGACATGGAATAACAGACTGGTTCCAAATAGGAAAAGGAGTACNGCATCACCGACTTGATGGACTTGAGTTTGGGTGAACTCTGGGAGTTGGTGATGGACAGGGAGGCCTGGCATGCTGCAGTCCATGGGGTCGCAAAGAGTCGGACATGACTGAGCGACTGAACTTAACTGAACTGATAGCCAATGAACAATGTTGTGGTAGTTTCAGGTGGACAGCAAAGGGACTCAGCCATACATTTACATGTATCCATTCTCTCTCAGACTTCCCTCCCATCCAGGCTGTCACATAACATTGAGCAGAGTTCCCTACGTAATACAATAGTAGGTCCTTGTTGGTTATCCATTTTAAATATGGCACTGTGTACATGTCCATCCCAAACTCCCTCTCTTTTCCTCCCATCCTTCCCCTCTGGGAACTTGAGTTTGTTCTCCAAGTTTGTGAATCTGTTAATAAAACAATGACTACTTTATTATGTTCATGGACTTGGGATCAAAGATTCATACAGGCACAATGGGGAGACCTGGGGATAGTCCACATGGGATCCATTTTAATGGCTAATGGCCTGCAGTTTCCTTTTCTTGTGATGCCTAAGAGGAGAGACTAGAGAAGTTGGTGTGGGGATGAACATAAAGGGAATCCTCTATGGATGAAAAGAGAAGATGAAATGATAGACGAAAACTACAGTAGTGGAGGAAAGAATGGGCTTGGGGGAGAAGGGAGGTGAACATATTACATCAGAAAAGTAGGGAGATGGGGAGGAGAACAGTGACAGAAAACCAGAGGGTCACATGTGGAGTCCCATCCCAGGAGAGCCAGCATGCACCCCGGCTCTGGCATCGCTGTCCAGGGGCACCCCCAGAAGCTGACCTTGCCTGTGTCTGTCTGACTCTTCACAGCTCCCCTTCGCTGAAGGCCTGTACCATTTTTATCACAATGGCCTGGCCAAGGCCAAGAGAAGACGCAGCCTACAGCATCAGCAGCAGCTGGAGAGAGACCCCAGGGTGAGTCTTCCAAGAAACCTGCCTTCTAACCTCTGCGGCCACAGATGAGCCTGTGGAGGGAGTGTGCAAGGGTGGGGCAGGGGGCAGGACTGTGGAGTAAAGGCAGTCAGTGGGTGTGTTGCAATCACCCACATGGATCCTTTGCAGAGTGGTCCTGGGGACTCTGCTCCTCTGTCTTATACATAATAATTTTACCCTCGAGAGGCCAAGGGAGGGGAGTAAACCGGGATACCATTCCTTTCCTGGCCTTTCTCCTGCATTGTTGTGTGAGGATTTCGGGTTGCCAGGGGATGTGCTTTGGCCTCTGATGGATGGGAAGACACCAGCAGTTTAATGAGTCATTTTATGGGAGGTTTCTCCTGGTGAATCCACATGCCCTGAGGAGACTGCCATACCCCATGTCATGAATGGGAACACGAGAGGGCCAGGAGGCCATCAGCTTGCAGGAGACAGCTGGCTTCTCCTGTCCACACATGACTGAGTCCACGGCCTCCTCTGCCCATCTGCCCATCACAGCACTTTCTGATATATGTCACCCAGGCCCCCTGTCTTCCTGATGCTCAGGACTCCCACTCTGAACTCCAATCTTTACCTTCTCTTGGACTCTAAGTCTCAATTTCTACTCCCTTCCCCTCTCTAGAAATTTAAATCCAATTTTCTTACAACCAAACTCATCACCCTGTCCATAAGCATCCTTCTCCAATGTTCCCACTTCCTGTTTTCTCAGAATAGAAACTTTGGGTATCATTGAACCCTCCCCCTTCTAACCCCTTCTGCTCTCCCCACACTCATTCAACTGGGAGGTTCTGATTTCTTGTATACAGCTCACCAAGAGGGAAAGTCATTATCCAGGCAGCTTGCCATCTGTGCAATGAAGGCTTCATGCCCTCTTGCCCAGGACATGGGGGACACAGATGTAAAGAGGGCAGACGTTTGAATTAGACATTACATATGAGATTCCTTTGGAGTTGGTGGGATCTAGAATCATTCTGGTGGGGCTTTTCATGGAAACATGTGACTGCGCTGAATGTGGACTTTAATTAGGAATACAGATGAAGCAGTCTCCCCCAGCCGATAACCAGTTGACATGCCACAGGCAGTTTTCCTGGAACTCCTCAACCCAGAGGATCCCACATTCCCTAGAATGGAAACACTGCTTTGAGAATCCACTTTATCTTTGCTTTTGCAGTAGGTTTAAAGATGTCTGTACTGTCAACCCAGGCCAAGCATTCTTAAAGGGCCAGTTGTAGAAGCTGGCACCATTACTTAAGAGAGAAGCTCTTTTCTGTCATCACATCCTTGACCTTGACGGTACCAGTTCAGTGTCTGGGGATGTCCTTGAGAAGCCCATGGGCAGGGAATCCTGCCTGTCTCACCTGTGTACCCAGAGAAGGTGCCAGTGGACCATGACCACCCTGGTACATGTGACACTGGTTTTCCTTACACTTCATGCCTGCCCCATGGTCTTACCCTTCGTGGTCAATTATTTACTCTTATTTATATAATTCTTAAAAGTCCCTTGTGTTTCTCTCCTCTTCCATGATTAAAGACAGTTCCCTGAGATCATTCAGAGAGAAACACATAAAAGAAACTGGGAGAGAAGGAAAATGATACTTAAGAGGTTTGGATCGGGAAAGGGAACCAAGAAATTGTGAAACCAAGAAGCCGTTGTTCAGTTCAGAGAGAGGCCTTGAGCCCATTAGATTAAGACTGTTTTATTCTTGCACTGACTTGAAACGGTCTTTGAAATGCTGATTCTTGAAGTGTACAGAGATGTTTCTGAAAGAGGAGACAATATGATGGGATGGGGAATAAAGAAGGAAACCCTGCATTGGTGATTCCAGTCACTTGTCTTTCTCCTCAAAGTAGTATCTATTTTATGCAAATGGAGCATCCATTGTCCCTCCATTGCCCGTTGTAAAGGTCCTCCTGGTAGCCACTTGCCTCTGCCTGCTGGGGGTATCCACCTGCTGTATCCACAAAGAACAAGAGAAGATACCAGTGAAACTGAAGGTCATTAATCTCCTGTATCTTTTATCTGCCTTCTCATTCAGGTTAGATGTCAGGGCTGCTGTCATTAATACAATCATTTTAGGAAAAGAAAGCATAAAATCTCATAAATCTTTGCAAAATGGAAAAAAAAAAAAAAAAACCCAGCTAGTAATGATTGCCTTGTTCCCAAATGTTAGATTAAGCCCTGTCTTTTCTGCATGACATGCTTGGGGTCACCTAGTTTTGGCACCAGCTCGTACCAAAACATGAGGATGACTGCTGTTAAACAAAAAAACGTTGACAATGGAGAGTACAGCAGCCATATTATAAGGATGCTGTGAGGCTTGTGGATTTATAGACTTCAACAAAAGACAGATACATTGAGTTAGGACACCTCAGTTTGGGGGTTCCCAAGCACATTCAAACAAGGTGCAGAAAGAGAAGAATAGACAGGAGAGGGGAAGGACCGGGGAGCTAAAAAGGATGTTTTTGTCTCTTGCACAGATGTTGCAAGTTACTTTTCACGAATCAAGATCTTAAGAACAAGTTGTTTCAGCAACTATATTCCAATTAAAAAATAAGTAAATAATAATAATAAAGAATAACAGAGCCACAATATGGAGGAAGCTTGGGTCCCTGAATTACCACATGGAGGAGAAACAAGGCACTGCCCTGAGCTCTCTACCAGGACTGTTTTAGAAACAAGAATAAATATTCTATGGTTGGAATCATAAAATATTAATAAATAAATGAAATAAAATTTTATAGTTATTTGAACACTAGAACAAAATATCTATTTCATCGCTTTTCCACACCAAAAATCAGTCCCACCAAGAAAAAAAGCTTGATTATTTAACATACTTGGTGATATTTCAGTGAAAAAGGACACAGGTAAAATAAAAGGGCTTAATGAAAGGGAAAAAAAGACCAAGTTATTTCATCCTTCTGTGGAACATGTTATCTTATAGACCAATCGACTTGAATCATGTTTGCCACCCCAGCTTCCTTCTTACCCCGTCTCTGCAATATTTCCTGACCACCCTCCCTTGGTATTCTCGGGCTTGTTAAGGTAAATACAGAGTCCAAGGAGCCATGCACATATTCCCAGGATGGTTTTAGCTTCTACAGGTTCTCAGGGCTCAATCTACCTAAGTAGATTTTTAGCGAAAGAAACCACCAAGCTCTCCTATCAACCCAAGAAATAAAGAAGACAAAGATAGACGACCAAACTTCTGGTTTTGTTTTGGCTTCAGATCAGAAATTTCAAGGATGTTTGTCCTTCATTCCACTACTAAATTTTTTGTTAAAGGAAAAGAGGAAAAACACTGAAAAGGGATAACATGGGCTTTTGCCCACACCAACACGGTGCTACTTCCAGTATGTTTACATTTGTTCATCAATATGGAGGGAAGTAGCTAAAAAAATATTCTCATGCAGACTGTTTTAAAGGTGCTCCCTTGTCTTCCCATTTCTTTCTGCTAAGAGGATTAGCATAACACTGTGTAACATTATTTAGATGCTAAAAAGCAAAAATTGTGCCTTTCTTTTTAGGTATCTTTCTATAGTACCATTCTGAGTACACAGTAGATGCTTGATAAATGACTGTCAGATGAATAGATGGATGGTTAATATTTTTTCTTCAGGGTTTTAATCCATGAAATAATATTGTTCTTCTCATCTTATGTTTTCATTATTATTCTAAAATGGAAACAGAAGTATTGCTGTCTTTCCAGGGCTTCCTTTAAATACATTCTTAATTGTAGATGAAAGAAACCACTTCATTTCATCATTTTCAAGTCTTGTCACTGAGAATCCCATGAACAGCCAGCTTTTAATTTCCAAAGTCACTCTGTGTTCCTGATCATATTCAAAGTCACAGTGCAACCACTGAAGCAAGAGCAATGTGTTTGGAAAGTGCAAATAGCTAAAATGATTTGAAAATGTAATAAATAAACCCAAAGCTAGAACGAAATAACAAAACTGAAAATTCCTTCTCAGCATCAAGGTCAAGAACAATGAATCCACGTTCAAAGCCTCTGTGACATTGGTCAAACTTTAGCTAAGAGCAGCATCAACAGATCTTAAAGTCAAACCAAACTGTGGTCCACAGTCTACATATCAAACCCCATACATTCAACAAATGCTTGAGAAGCTGCTGGGAAATAGATTTATTACAAAGATTTATTTCACAGTCCTTCACATCTGCTCATCTGACACAGAGAGCATTGAAATGAAATATGTTCAAAAATTTAAAGACTCAGTTACTCAATGAAAAACTCCCACTAGTCATATGGAAGCCAGATAATTTAACAACAACAAAAAAGTAACCTGAATGTCATTTGTTGAGAAAGTTATATTTGATTTAAGAATTTCAACCATTTATTTCCTTTTCTCAGCCATGATACTAGACCATCCAATTATCCCTTGGGGTTCTCTTTAAACCTGTTTCAAGTCAGAAACTCCTATCAGTCCACTGAAACCTTTTCTTATTTCCCTTGGTCTCAAAGAATATTACATGTTTCCTCTGCATTCTTTACATGGGAGCTATTTCTTCCTAGCTTCTTCCTCATCCAAGAGTGTTCACAAGTCTTATGACCATAGGTGTCAGCACATGACCCCATAGTGAGTCAGTTTTGTTCTTTAGGGATCTATTCAGAGCGTATTTATGAGTTTTTAGGGCACTCCAAAAACCTACAAAAGTTAGTTTCACTGGGTAGTCCTTCAAAAATCTCATAGACCATACAACCTGAAAAAAAGAGAACTTTGTCTATTCTTTAAAACTAACTGGTGTGTTAGTGTGCGTTAGTGTGTCTGGTGTGATCTGTTTGTAAAAATCTGAATAATGAGGGAATCAGGCTTTCTTTGTTTGTGGGACTCCATAATACCATAATTGATATTGCTTTTTTAATGGATTCATTATGGTAACTGAAACTCAGGTGGTTGACAGAAGCTGGGAATGGCTTGTAAGTGCTTTGGGTCTTCAGCAATTCAAACAAGCAAAGAAATTCATCTACCTTCTTCCTCCATGAGTTACATGAAATTCTGTCATAATCACTAAGCTCTTAGCTTCCAAGCATTTTCAAATACCTAGCATCAGTCACAGTAATTTGTAATGATAATGAAAACCCACTAGTATGTTTCGTGATTTTCCTTTAGTTAATATAACTATTTGATCACAGCCGTCCCTCAGTTTCCATGAGGAACTGGTCCCTGGACCCCTGCAGATACCAAATTCCAGATGCTCAAACCCCTTATGTAAGTGGCATCGAGAAGCTGGCCATCCATATCCATGGGTTCTGCAAGGGCAGATACAGAAGGCTAACTGTACTTAGATTAAAAGTTGGAGAAGAGAAGAATAAAACACAATTATCTTCTGGAAAATCTACTTTCAAATAGAAAATGTTGTGGAAAAAATGCCTTCCCTCACTTTTCGTTTTGGTTTTGACCAAGCCTTCCCCCAGTGGGTATGTTCTGTCCTTATGTCACGGGGATGCCTGAAAACGTCCCAGCCTGCGGGGCTGGTGAAAACAAAACATTCATCTTGTTAGTGCTTTTTAAAAAATATTTTTGACCCCCCCCAAAAAAAATAAGTTGATTTCTTTGGTTGGTTGATTTGTATACCCTAGAAAAGTTGTTTCCATTTTGTACATTTCTTTATTTAATAGGTTGTTTTTTATCTTCATCAGTTCAGTTCAGTTCAGTTCAGTCTCTCAGTCATGTCCAACTCTTTGCGACCCCATGAATTGCAGCACACCAGGCCTCCCTGTCCATCACCAACTCCCAGAGATCACCCAAACTCATGTCCATCGATTTAGTGATGCCATCCAGCCATCTCATCCTCTGTCGTCCCCTTCTCCTCCTGCCACCAAGCCCTCCCAGAATCAGAGTCTTCTCCAATGAGTCAACTCTTCACATGAGGTGGCCGAAGTACTGGAGTTTCAGCTTTAGCATCATTCCTTCCAAAGAAATCCCAGGACTGATCTCCTTTAGAATGGACTGGTTGGATCTCCTTGCAGTCCAAGGGACTCTCAAGAGTCTTCTCCAACACCACAGTTCAAAAACATCAATTCTTTGGCACTCAGCTTTCTTCACAGTCCGACTCTCACATCCATACATGACCACAGGAAAAACCATAGCCTTGACTAGATGGACCTTTCTTGGCAAAGTAATGTCTCTGCTTTTGAATATGCTGTCTAGGTTGGTCATAACTTTCCTTCCAAGGCTGTAATCACCATCTGCAGTGATTTTGGAGCCCCCCCAAATAAAGTCTGACACTGTTTCCACTGTTTCCCCATCTATTTCCCATGAAGTGATGGGACCAGATGCCATGATCTTCGTTTTCTGAATGTTGAGCCTTAAGCCAACTTTTCAACTCTCCTCTTTCACTTTCATCAAGAGGCTTTTTAGTTCCTCTTCACTTTCTGCCATAAGGGTGGTGTCATCTGCATATCTGAGGTTATTGATATTTCTCCCAGCAATCTTGATTCCAGCTTATGTTTCTTCCAGCCCAGCATTTCTTATGATATACTCTGCATATAAGTTAAATAAGCATAGTGATTCACAATTAGTTATTATAAAATATTGATCCTATTCCCTGTGCTGTACAACACATCCTTGTAGCTTATTTATTTTATACGTTGTAGTTTGTGCCTCTTAATCCCCTTCCCCTATCTTGTCCCTCTCTTCTTCCTTCTCCCAGCTGATAACTGCCACCAGCCTGGGAGTCTGTTTCTTTTTTGTTATATTCACTAGTTTGCTTTATATTTTTAGATTTCACATATAAGTGATGTCAGATAGTATTTGCCTTTCTCTCTCTGACATTTCACTAAGCGTAATAACTTGCAAGTCCATTCATGTTGTTAGAAATGGCAAATTTTCGTTCTTTTGTGGCTAATATTCCATTGTATATATATTGATAGACATGGATAGATAGATATATCACCTCTTCCTTATCCATCCGTCTGTTGATGGAAGAACTTAAATATTTCTCTAAAAAATATTTTAGTTGCCTCCCTCTAGATTTAAGACGTAATGGTTTTAAAAAGTATTTTCCAATTTCAGTTTGGGGTTTNTATATATTGATAGACATGGATAGATAGATATATCACCTCTTCCTTATCCATCCGTCTGTTGATGGAAGAACTTAAATATTTCTCTAAAAAATATTTTAGTTGCCTCCCTCTAGATTTAAGACGTAATGGTTTTAAAAAGTATTTTCCAATTTCAGTTTGGGGTTTCCCAGGTGGCACTAGTGGTAAAGAACCCACCTGTCTATTCAGGAGACATAAGAGACGCGAGTTTGATCCCTGGGCCAGGAAGATCCCCTGCAGAAGGAAATGGCAACCCACTCCAGTATTCTTATTTGGAGAACCCCACAGACAGAGGAGCCTGGTGGGCTACACAGTCCATGGGGTCGCAAAGGGTCAGACACGACTGAAGCAACTTAGCACGTAGCACAATTTCAATTTAGTTTTTCTTTTAATCATTAGTTAGAAGTATATGTATTAATTCCCCATCCCCAGGTTATTTTTTATAGGTTACGTATTTGTTTATGTGGGGGCTTTTCTTCATTTTGGTGGGCAGGCTTCTCACTGAGGTGACTTTCCTTGTGGGGACTATGCAGTGCTGTGGCCCAGGCTCAGTGGTTGTGGTACATGGGCTTGATTGCTCTGTGGCATGTGGAATATTCCCAGATCAGGGATTGAACCCAGATCCCCAGCATTGGCAGGTGGAGTCTCATCCACTGGGCCACAGGGAAGTCCCCCCAAGTTATTTTCTGTGGTTCATTTCTTAATTAGGGACAAAGAATGCGATGCAATGAAGCTAAGCTGGAAACTTTTGAGACTTGCTCTGTGCCCCAGATTGCAGGCAAATTTTTGTAGATGTTCTGTATGCACCTGAAAAATGCCTGTTCTCAATGCTCACTGGTCTGTTAGTGCCCATCTGTGTCCCTCAGGGATGTTTTTCCAACTTCCAGCTACCAGTATCTTCATCTCTGCATCTGAAGGCTTATCCAGGACTGTAGAAGGCAGAGCAGGGAGATGCAGGGCAAGCTGATGGCCCAGGGGAGCCACTGGACAGTGGGGCTGAGAGCTGGGGACTAGCTAGCTGCTGACCCTGAGTGGCCAGCTGTCCTGTGAATGCAACCTTAGGCTGGGAACCCACACTCTTGATTTGCTGTTATGATTTCTCCTTACATTTTGTCTGATATTAATATAGAGCTCTTGGTTAATATTTCCTCATTATTTTTCTCTCTCTGTCTTTTTCTCTTTCAGTTCAGTTCAGTTCAGTCACTCAGTCGTGTCCGACTCTTTGCGACCCCATGAATCGCAGCACGCCAAGCCTCCCTGTCCATCACCAACTCCCGGAGTTCACTCAGACTCACGTCCATCAAGTCAGTGATACCATCCAGCCATCTCATCCTCTGTTGTCCCCTTCTCCTCCTGTCCCCAATCCCTCCCAGCATCAGAGTCTTTTCCAATGAGTCAACTCTTCGCGTGAGGTGGCCAAAGTACTGGAGTTTCAGCTTTAGCATCATTCCTTCCAAAGAAATCCCAGGGTTGATCTCCTTCAGAATGGACTGGTTGGATCTCCCTGCAGTCCAAGGGACTCTCAAGAGTCTCCTCCAACACCACAGTTCAAAAGCATCAATTCTGTGGCGCTCAGCCTTCTTCACAGTCCAACTCTCAAATCCATACATGACCACAGGAAAAACCATAGCCTTGACTAGATGGACCTTAGTCGGCAAAGTAATGTCTTTTTCTCTTTACCTTGTAATAAAAATTTCTAAGCATAAAAGTGGAGAGAACAGTATGACAAAGACTATACCCTTGATCAAGCTTCAAGAATCATCAATAAATCTGTTTTTATTTTCTGTTCCTTTTATATAATTAGGTTAACTCTGAGTTTTTCTATTTTAATAGAGTTTTTTTTTTTAAGAACCAGCCTATTTATTTATTTATTCATTCAACTATCTGATTTATAATATAACAGCAATTTCTCCCTTTATGTACATTAATCTGTTCTTTTCTGTCAGGTATAAAAGTGTTTTCATTTTTATTTGAATAATTCTAAACTGTGGGAAATTCTGAGAGAGATGGGGATACCAGAATACCTGACCTGCCTCTTGAGAAATCTGTATGCAGGTCAGGAAGCAACAGTTAGAACTGGACATGGAACAACAGACTGGTTCCAAATAGGAAAAGGAGTACGTCAAAGCTGTATATTGTCACCCTGCTTATTTAACTTATATGCAGAGTACATAATGAGAAATGCTGGACTGGAAGAAACACAAGCTGGAATCAAGATTGCTGGGAGAAATATCAATAACCTCAGATATGCAAATGACACCACCCTTATGACAGAAAGTGAAGAGGAACTAGAAAGCCTCTTGATGGAGAGTGAAAAAGTTGGCTTAAAGCTCAACATTCAGAAAATGAAGATCATGGCATCCGGATCCATCACTTCATGGGAAATAGATGGGGAAACAGTGGAAACAGTGTCAGACTTTATTTTTTTGGGCTCCAAAATCACTGCAGATGGTGACTGCAGCCATGAAATTAAAAGATGCTTACTCCTTGGAAGAAAAGTTATGACCAACCTAGATAGCCTATTGAAAAGCAGAGATGTTACTTTGCCAACAAAGGTCCGTTTAGTCAAGTCTATGGTTTCTCCAATAGTCACATGTGGATATGAGAGTTGGACTGTGAAGAAGGCTGAGTGCCAAAGAATTGATGCTTTTGAACTGTGGTATTGGAGAAGACTCTTAAGAGTCCCTTAGACTGCAAGAAGATCCAACCAGTCCATTCTGAAGGAGATCAGCCCTGAGATTTCTTTGGAAGGAATGATGCTAAAGCTGAAGCTCCAGTACTTTGGCCACCTCATGTGAAGAGTTGACTCATTGGAAAAGACTCTGATGCTAGGAGGGATTGGGGGCAGGAAGCTGTCTCTTATACACANGACTGGAATGGGTGAATTTAACTCAGATGACCATTATATATACTACTGCGGGCAGGAATCCCTTAGAAGAAATGGAGTAGCCATCATGGTCAACAAAAGAGTCCAAAATGCAGTACTTGGATGCAATCTCAAAAACGACAGAATGATCTCTATTAGTTTCCAAGGCAAATCATTTAATATCACGGTAATCCAAGTCTATGCCCCAACCAGTAACGCTGAAGAAGCTGAAGTTGAACTGTTTTATGAAGACCTACAAGACCTTTTAGAACTAACGCCCAAAAAAGATGTCCTTTTCATTACAGGGGACTGGAATGCAAAAGTAGGAAGTCAAGAGACACCTGGGGTAACAGGCAAATTTGGCCTTGGAATACAGAATGAAGCAGGGCAAAGGCTAATAGAGTTTTGCCAAAAGAACGCACTGATCATAGCAAACACCCTCTTCTAACAACAAGAGAAGACTCTACACACGGACATCACCAGATGGCCATAACCGATGATTATATTTTTTGCAGCCAAAGATGGAGAAGCTCTATACAGTCAGCAGAAACAAGATGGGGAGCTGACTGTGGCTCAGATTATGAACTTGTTATTGCCAAATTCAGACTTAAATTGAAGAAAGTAGGGAAAGCCACTAGACCATTCAGGTATGACCTAAATCAAATCCCTTATGATTATACAGTGAAAGTGAGAAATAGATTTAAGGGACTAGATCTGATAGATAGAGTGCCTCATGAACTATGTCTGGGAAGGCCTTACAAATAGCTGTGAAAAGAAGAGAAGCAAAAAGCAAAGGAGAAAAGGAAAGATATAACCATCTGAATGCAGAGTTCCAAAGGATAGCAAGGAGAGATAAGAAAGCCTTCCTCAGCGATCAATGCAAAGAAATAGAGGAAAACAACAGAATGGGAAAGACTAGAGATCTCTTCAAGAAAATTAGAGATACCAAGGGAACATTCCATGCAAAGATGGGCTCGATGAAGGACAGAAATGGTATGGACCTAACAGAAGCAGAAGATATTAAGACGAGGTGGTAAGAATACACAGAAGAACTGTACAAAAAAGATCTTTATGACCAAGATAATCAACTATACTCCAAAGTAAATAAAAATTAAAAAAATTTTTTAATTAAAAAAATTTTCCCCAGTTTTTCTCTTAAGTATGTACTGTTGCAATTTTGGAGGTGGGGGATGAGTGGAAGGTGTTCTTGGGGAGTTGAATTTGGGAGACCCCAGGACAGATGCGCTTCCACATTAGCTGGCATAAGTGTCATGCAGGGAACTTGTTATGACTGCAGGTTCCTGGGCCCACTTCTAGAGATTGTGACTCTGTGGGTGTGAGGTGGGGCCCACAATCTGCCAGTTACACAAACATCCCAGAGACCACCCTTTGGGGAACACTCGTCTGGGGACTCATCCTTTATGTGAAACTGGGTTAACAGAAGTGTTGAGAGAGATCTAGCTAGAAGCAGACAGGTGAGCTGAACATCCAGTAAATCAAGCTGAGACTCCAATAAGATGTTATCTCCAGATAGAGGTGACTCGGGGACAGAGGTCAGGACAGGCCTGCCAAGTTCTCCAAGGAGCAGGCTGTGCCAGCAGCCTCTTGCTGTCAAGTTCTCCACCCCATCAGGCTGCCTCTGAGGCTAGGAGGGCAGACTGGATCCCGTGGGGCCAGAGGTTCTCTTTTGATGCCAGCTAAAATGCAGAGTTCTGGTTCTGCTGCTTCCCAGCCATCTGCCTGTAGGTGAGTTACAGAACTCAGCTGAGTTTTGTGTAAAGTCAGTGATGCCACCAACTGCATTTTCATGGGAGAAGGAAGTGGTCCATAGCAGGAGGTCATGAACATTCATTGTCTATTCAGGAGGTCATGAACATTCGTTGTCTATCCTTTCTTATTCGCCATCTGCTTGGGAGAAGGAAGTACCGGAGACCTCTTAGCCAAGGGGAAGGACACAGCCCTGCCAATAGTGTGCTGCAGTCAGATTGTCTGCCCGGGTCATTTTCACAACAGCTCCTTCATTACAAGGCACAATATTCCTGAAGGATATTTACCGGCAGGACAACTGAGTAGCTGGCCCAGGCTGCCCCAGCAGCTCCCTTCTGGCCCCATCCAGTCTGTTTGTGCATCCTCAGAGCTCCTAGGTGGTCTGGACACTGTCCCTGCTGTTGTCTGTGTGCCTCAGGGTCCCCTTGGATGGTTTCCCTCAGACCACCTCCATTAGGACTTTGCTTTACCCTCCATGCCCCCTAAGCAGCCAGCTGGCTCCTTTCTCCTAGACAGTTCCTTATTTTAATAAGAAACTTCTAGCAGGCCAATTCAGCTCTGCTCCTCTTTGGTATTTTTCAAAGTCTGCCTTTATTTATTTAACCCTGCTTACAACATGACAAACCAGAGCTGCATCATAGGGAGTCTTATCCAATGCCAAGCATTTAGCAAGAGACTTTCCAAATGGAAAGTCATGTTCTTTCATTCCTTCTCTATTTCAGTCCTTCAGTAGATATTTCTTGAGGACACACTAGCAATGAGAATTATGTATTATGCTATTTTTAGAGTGGATAACCATTAAGGTCCTATCATATAGTGTAGGAAACTCTGCTCAGTGTTGTGTGGTAGCCTGGATGGGAGGAAAGTTTGGGGGAGAATGGATACATGGATATATATGGCTAAATCCTTTTGCTGTCTACCTGAAATGATCACATTATTGTTAATCGGCTATACTCCAGTATAAAATAAAAAGTTTAAATAAAGAATTATCTTGTATTGGGTATCAATGCAGGAGACTCAGATTTGATCCCTGAATTGGGAAAATGCCCTAGGAAATGGCAACTTCCTCCAATATTCTTGCCTGGAAAATTCTATGACAGAGAAGTCTGACGGGCTATAGTCCTTGGGGTCACAAAGAGGTGGATGTGACTGAGCATGCACACAACAGGGGCTCTTTATGTGCCCAGGGTGGGTAGTCCCTGACTTGTAGAAGCTCACCTTCTGCTGAGGATGCAGACAGGCAGGTGGTTATTTACAGGACAGTGAGTGGTGTGAGAAAGAAAGACTGGGCTGCCTTGGAGCGAGTAAAGATGGCACTCTTTCCCACCCTCTAGCCCCACTCCACCGGAGCCTGACTATCGTGTAATACAGCTAATTGCACAATGATCTCTTTTCTGAGTGAAATCTACTTCTCCTGAAACTCCTAGTTTAGCCATCCTCTCCCTGCCTGCCTAAAGCACAGAAGACCCGTGAAGCTTGCATTCCGGGGCCGGGGTGTTGAAGCCCCGGCCCCCGCAGGTCCTGGGGTCGGCCTGTCTGCATAGGTGTAGACTGCCTTCTTCCTTTTCAGTTTAAACAGAAAAACAGAAGTGCCAGGCAAACACAGGGACAGCCCTGTGGTTCCTTTCCCCCGTAAGGCAGCAGGCGGTTGTTTATCGCAGAGAAACAGGTTTGCCCAGTGGAACGTTTATTTGGTTTCTTTGGCTGATCCTGGGAACACACCTGCCACTTTGCCACTTCCTGCGAATCAAGCAGTTTCTTAGAAAAGGGACACATTCCTTAAAATATATTGTGTGGTTGGGGGTGTGATATGGTTTCTTGGATTTTTATGACTTAATGTGTCTGCAAAAACATTAAGCCACAGATAAAAATACACTGACTGCCCTTTATGAGAAATTGGACTTTCCTTAGCATTAGTGGCCTGGTCATTTTAGCTTTTATGCTGGCTTTTTTTGTTCTTGTTTGCAAGTTTTCATTTGCTCCTCCTCCTGCTTCTCAGCACTCCTTTTAGACACATTATTAGGGGGCAGTCATTGGCACAGTCCACTGTTGTGAAACTTCTACTGATCAACCAAAATAATTTGGACTGAACTTTTACAAGAGAAAGGCAAATCATGAAATCAGTTTTCTTAGATATATTTTTTAACATGCTATGAGGATGCTCTGAAAGTGGGATATTAAAAAATAGGATATAATATAAATTATTTTAAAAATAGGATATAATATAAATTATTTTAAAAATAGGATATAATATAAATTATTTTAAAAATAGGATATAATATAAATTATAAAAAGATGTGAATTATAAAAATAAGATATATAAAAATACATGAAACAATATTTTAAAAATATATTTTATATACTATTATATAGATCTTTCTTGGGGTTTTCTTGGGGCTTCATCTTGATAAAGCCACCATAATGTGAAGATATTATACCTTGAAAATATATTTAATATACCTAACCTACTGAACATCATAGTCTTCCCTGGTGGCTCAGATGATAAAGCGTCTACCTGCAATGTGGGAGACCCGGGTTCGATTCCTGGGTTGGGAAGATCTCCTGGAGAAGGACACAGCAACCCACTCCAGTACTCCTGCCTGGAGAATCCCACGGACGGAGGAGCCTGGTAGGCTATGGTCCATGGGGTCGCAAAGAGTCGGGCACGACTGAGCGACTTCACTTTTCACTGAACATCATAGCTTAGCCTGGCCTATTTGAAATGTGCTCAGTACCCTCACATTAGTCTACCGTTCAGCACAATCATCTAACATAAAATCTACTTTATCATAAAGAGTGGAATATCTCATATAGATGGCTGAACACTGTACTGAAAGTGAAAAACGGAATGGTTGTTAATGTTGGTTTTCTACCCTTGTGATTGTGTGACCGACTGGGAGCTGCCACTGCGCGGCGTCATAAGAGGACTGGTCAGCATATCAGAGCCCCAGGCAAAGATCAAAACTCAAATTCTGAGGTATGGTTTCTACTGACTGCATATTGCTTTTGCACCATTGTAAGTCAAACCATTATATGTGTTTGTATTATATATATACACACACATACATATATATGTATGCACATACATGCGCATATATTCATACACACGTGTGTATGAATATATGTGCGTGCATGTGCGCTAAGTCGCTCCAGTCATATCTGACTCTTTGTGACCCTGAAGACTAAGGCCTGCCAGGCTCCTCTCTCCATGGGTTTCTCCAGGCAAGAATACTAGAGTGGGTAGCCATTCCTGTCTTCAGAGGATCTTCCCTACCCAGGGATCAAACCCAGATCTCCTGCATTGCAGGCAGATTCTTGACGGTCTGAGCCACCAGGGAAACCAATATCTGAAATACTGTACAATCAGACCTGGTTGTTATGGCAAATAGCAAGGAGATAGCCCTGAATGTATCTATTCATAAAGTACATTTATATTTAGTATACTATTCTCATTAAGATAGGAAAGAGAACCAAGAACATTGTGGAACATTTTTCAAATGAGTATTTAGAACTGATTGCACATATATTTACCAGAAAATGTGAGCAGTCAGCAAACCCTGTTTCCAGAAATTTCTACAGTGAGGTTTTTTTGTAGAAAGACAATTGAATGTTAGATAAGAATATGAAATTATAGAGTCAGATTGGCCCAGGTTTATATTGTGGTTCCAACCATGACATCGTGACCTCTGGACCTCTCTCATCTGATTCCTCATCTTTAAAATGGGTGTTGGGACAGTATCCGCCTCTCATGGTTGCTATGAAGATTAAGGCAGCGTAAGAAGAATCCTCAGCACAGTTCCTGCCCCATATCAGATGTGGCCCCGAAGCTGGCTCTCGTGATTGTGGCTACTACTGTCTTCTCCATCATCATCATTGCCATCACCTTTTCAATGGTCGTCCTCTACCTGTCAGGCCTTTGCTGCAGTCACTTCCTTTCTCCAAAGGGACCTGGGTTTGTGCGACTTGCATTGCATTGCGCAATGTTATGATTCAGTGTTTTAGGAAGTTAGGTTAGGATAACAAGCAAGTTTATGTGTCTTAGATAGAACTTCTAGAAATAGTTAATTGACCTTGTATGTCTTAGCTTGGTTATCAATCCATTTAGATAGATGCCACCATGTTAGCACTCAAGAATGTGACATCAGCTGTCACAACCTTCCAAAGCCTAATGGCAATGATACTTGATCCGAGATGAGGAAGATTTTGGCTCCTCAGCTTTCCTGTTCTCTGTCAGATCTGATAGCAGCATCTTGAGAGCAAGGAAACCACGCAGAGGTCAGACTCCTGTCATGCTTCCCCTTTCAGATGACCGACCGCCTCATGTCTGGAGGCCTTGAAAACTGATCTTGAAATCCAGGGCTGGATCTGTTCAGTGTTTTGTTTTGTTTTTTTTTTTTAATTAAAATAGAATCTTTCAAGGGCAGAAGTCTCTTCCCCCTTCTCCTCACCTTGAGAAACCCTTCTCTTCCTGAAGGTGACATGTAAATACATACAAATGTAGCTTATCTACAGGGCTTGCGAGGTATTCATAGAAGTTAATGCTGCATTTAATGGGGGCATAAAAGTGCCTTTGTTGTCATGCCAACAGCATTCCCTTCCTGATGAGCTGTACTACCCAGATGGATGACAAAGGTTCAAATCCTGGCTCTACTAATTATTAATTGGATGACTCTAGGCAAGTTAATTTCTCATAACCTCTTTGAGTGGTCTCACCTTCATTACCTGTAAAATGGGGGTAATAAATAAGACTGCCTTATAGGACTGTGATGAGTTTTAGTGGTTAGTATATGTAAAACACTTGGAACCCTACCAGGCATATAAACAAGGCTATGTGAGAGTTTGCTGTTGTAGCTAATTTTACTTTTACCAAGTAACTACTTGGGCTGTGACCTTCCCTCATTTTCTAAAAGCTTGAATAAAAGACCCAGATGTTCTTAAAATACAAGCTGTAGAAAAGGAAATAGAAGCAGAGATTTCACACGGTGGTACTCCTTGGTCTGAAGGATGTAAAATATATCAGATGTACTCTTTCAAGTTGGGGGAAACAAGAATTTGACACGGAGCAGTGGGCTGGGGAGACCAAGAGGGGACTATTTGCCAGAGTCCTGGAAACAAAGGGAGATTGGCCCGGGAGGCTGTGGTCCCGAGACCAGAGTGTTCGTGCTTCATTCAAGGCATGCTGTAAAGTGCTCCGGGGCATGTTAAAACAGAATTGGTTTTCATATACTTCAATTGAGAAACCTATGGTATTATCACAGGAAGAGAGGAAGAAAGGGTTGTAGGTAACACGCAGCCCCAAGCTAACAGATGTGATGGAGGGTTGGGGTCTGTGTATTGTGTGATCCACGGAGGGAAACAAGCCTTACAGGGCTTGAGAATCTTACTTGAGATCTGGCCCATCAATGGGATGCCCAGGCTTCCTGTGGTGAATGGTGCATCCTGTCCAGTTAGGAGAGGCAGTCCTTCTTGCCAGGGTAACTGGTGAAGGGGAGGACTCCCCTAGAAAACTTCCGGCACACGGAATAGAGCATGTGAGCAAACTATGATCCCCCATTGATCCCAGAGTGCTTTTTCTCCTACTGAGCTGCTCGTCCCTTGAGGACTTGAGAACAGATAGAGTCTGGGCCTTCTTCATCTTTGGATTTCCAGGAGGGCTCAAGAAATGCTTAGAGGCTTGTGTTGTGCATAAATTACAAATTTGGAATAACCTGGAAGTAAAACTCTCAAGCGGGACAGATGCTGGTAGAGTCATTCCCAACCTTGGAAGGTCACATCACTTGCATTCTCGCATGATCTACCCCCTTGTTACTTGAAGCTGGGAGAGTATGAGGTGTTTCCAGAGTCACCTGGCCTTGTTGATGGAGTAGAAAAGGTAGGACACAAAGAAAGGGAGGAAAGACACAAAGAAAGGAAGGGAGGGAGGGAGGAGGCAGGGAGGGAGGGAAAAAGGAAGCCAGGAAGGGGGAAGGAGCGAGTCTCGTGTGCACACATTCAGCTTGGACCAGTTCTGTGTTCACCTCTGCTTGTTGGATTTGGGTCCTGTGATGTGTGTGCATCTTATGTGTGTGTTTGTGATGCATGTGTGTTGTTTTCCTTTCCCACCCTCTCCCCATCAGTCAGTTTAAGTCTTGTCACTTGCAAAAGTGGTTGTAAGCTAAAACAAAATGACCAATATCACACATTCAAATTTATGCTAATAGAGTGATTGTTCGGAGATAATCTCACCCATTTTACTTCTGAAATGGTGTCTTTCAGAGCCTTAACCCTTTGGTTCCATTGAAACACAGCTGGATGCTGATAACCTTTTGGAGAGAATGAAGATGAATCCCTACAGAATTAGAATGTCCTTAAAATTGGTAGCTGGGGCATGGTTTTCTTGTGTTGCAGGGTAAAGTTTCACAAAATGATTGCTCTGTGGGGGCAGAGACCTAAATTCTCCACAGTGCCAACTAACTGGTGATGCTTAATTCATATCTGTGCATTGCTAGAAGTGTGGTCAATTAAAAAACGCTCCTAGTTGCTCGATTCCACAGGAACTTGCCAGGATTCCCTGGTGTATTTTACAAATGAAATTAGGCTTTGTGGGAGTTGTAAAATTATAGATGTATGTATATTTCTTTTGATCTCAAATGCAAGAATATTATTTCAGAATCCAGTTCTGCTTCCTGCCTTTGGTTTATGCTTTTATCTTTTCTCTGCAGCTATGCTGTTTATTTGTATGTATTCTCCAGGTCTTGTTTAGAAATGAGGAAATTTTGTTGACTCTAGTCAGAAAATTTATTGATCCGGTTTTCAGGTTCTATATAATGAACAACATTAAAAAGTTACAAAGACTCTTCTATTTTCTCATCTTTTAGCCTTATTAATATCTACTTAACAATATTATTTAATGTAATACAGGCCCTCTTTAACATGAGGCATTGGCTGTATACCCAAGTACATTTGCATACTTGGGATGTGGGTGTGTCATATTATTGAGGGTGGGGGAAAGGGTTCTGAGCCTCAGAAAGTCAAAGCTTATGAGTAAGAATTCATTGGAATTGATTCTGTAAATCAAATGCTAGAATTCATTCACAAATATGGTTTTCGTATCTTCAAATGGCCTTGTGTTGAAAGGAAATAGAATTCAGTTAAAAATGCTTGAGTCAGAGTGTAAATGGCTGTGAGGAAGAATGGTGTCTTTGTCCAAGGCTAAATTCAGAAATATCACAGCTTCAAAAGCCAATCCTGCCTCAGGAGCAGCCTGCGGGTGACTTGCCCTGTAGGTCATGTGAACACCCCCAGAAAGGAATTCCCTCTGCACAGAGTGTGAGGAGTTGGTGCCCCCTGACATATTAACCCCACTCTTCTAGGCAGGGGCTTGAGTGTTTGACAGATCTTTAGGAAGAGACAATTCTGCCAGGAGACCTACATTAAGGTGTTAGGTGAATTATAAAAAGATGCATTATGATATAATTAACCAAAAAAGAAAGGAGTGTTTTAGGAACTTGCAGTGTGTGCACCTGACTCATTAGGACCACAGTGATCTCTCAGTACCTGTGACCTTCCCACTCAGCAGACAAGGAGAATGAAGCTCAGGGTGTTGAGTGCTTTGTGAGGACAGAGGGAGGCTCCACTGGGGCTGCAGAGCATCAGCCCTGTGGTGTTTTCATTGTGGTCTTTCTGGGATCTGCAGCACCATGCCTTTTTGTGATGATGCTCCTTTCATCAAAATTGGTTAAGAAGTAGGAAAGAATAACATGTTTTACCAATGTGTTATTAGGGTGGGCCCTTAGTTATCCAGAAAATCTGGTTGGCTGGAATAGGGTAGTTTTCTAAGTGCTGAATTTTGACCTGGCATTTAGGGGTGGTTCAGTTCAGTTCAGTCGCTCAGTCGTGTCCGACTCCTTGCGACCCCATGAACTGCAGCACGCCAGGCCTCCCTGTCCATCACCAACTCCCAGGGTCCACCCAAACCCATGTCCATCGAGTCGATGATGCATCCAACCACTTCCTCATCCTCTGTCATCCCCTTCTCCTCCTGCCCCCAATCCCTCCCAGCATCAGGGTCTTTTCCAATGAGTCAGCTCATCGCATCAGGTGGCCAAAGTATTGGAGTTTCAGCTTCAACATCAGTTCTTCCAATGAACACCCAGGACTGATCTCCTTTAGAATGGACTGGTTGGATCTCCTTGCAGTCCAAGGGACTCTCAAGCATCTTCTCCAACACCACAGTTTAAAAGCATCAATTCCTCGGTGCTCAGCTTTCTTTATAGTCCAACTTTCACATCCATACGTGACCACTGGAAAAACCATAGCCTTGACTAGATGGACCTTTGTTGGCAAAGTAATGTCTCTGTTTTTTAATATGCTGTCTAGGTTGGTCATAACTGTCCTTCCAAGGAGTGAGCGTCTTTTTAACTTCATGGCTGCAATCACCATCCACTGCGATCCCGGAGCCCAGAAAAATAAAGTCAGCCACTGTTTCCACTGTTTTCCCATCTATTTCCCATGAAGTGATGGGACCACATGCCACGATCTTAGTTTTCTGAATGTTGAGCTTTAAGCCAACTTTTTTCACTCTCCTCTTTCACTTTCATCAAGAGGCTCTTTAGTTCCTCTTCTCTTTCTGCCATAAGGGTGGTGTCATCTGCATATCTGAGGTTATTGATATTTCTCCCGGCAATCTTGATTCCAGCTTATGCTTCTTCCAGCCCTACGTTTCTCATGGCGTACTCTGCATATAAGTTAAATAAGCAGGGTGACAATATACAGCCTTGACGTACTCCTTTTCCTATTTGGAACCAGTCTGTTGTTCCATGTCCAGTTCTAACTGTTGCTTCCTGACCTGCATACAGGTTTCTCAAGAGGCAGGTCAGGTGGTCTGGTATTCC
>SJYX01018975.1:458036-475717 GCA_006410675.1 Oreotragus oreotragus | reverse complement strand
TCTGGTTCCTCTGCCTTTTTTAAAACAACCTTGAACATCAGGAAGTTCTTGGTTCACGTATTGCTGAAGCCTAGCTTGGAGAATTTTGAGCATTACTTTACTAGCATGTGAGATGAATGCAAGTGTGTGGTAGTTTGAGCATTCTTTGGCATTGCCTTTCTTTGGGATTGGAATGAAAACTGACCTTTTCCAGTCCTGTGGCCACTGCTGAGTTTTCCAAATTTGCTGGCATATTGAGTGCAGCACTTTCATAGCATCATCTTTCAGGATTTGAAATAGCTCAACTGGAATTCCATCATCTCTACTAGCTTTGTTTGTAGTGATGCTTTCTAAGGCCCACTGGATTTCACATTCCAGGATGTCTGGCTCTAGATGAGTGATCACACCATTGTGATTATTCGGGTCGTGAAGATCCTTTTTGTACAGTTCTTCTGTGTATTCTTGCCACCTCTTCTTAATATCTTCTGCTTCTGTTAGGTCGATACCATTTCTGTCCTTTATCGAGCCCATCTTTGCATGAAATGTTCCCTTGGTGTCTCTGATTTTCTTGAAGAGAGCTCTGGTCTTTCCCGTTCTGTGGTTCTCCTCTGTTTCAGTGTGTATGTTTCAATACCAGACTCCTAATTTATCCTTCTCCTGTGTCTCCTTTGGTAATCACAAGTTTGTTTTCTTCCTCTGTGATCTTCTATTTAGTAAATACGTTCATTTGTATCCTTTTTTAGATTCCACTTATAAGCAATATTGTATGATATATGTCTTTCCTTTGTCTGTTTTACTTCACTTAGTGTGATAATCTTTAGATCCATCCATGTTGCTGCAAATGGCATTATTTCATTCTTTCTTATGGCTGAGTACTATTCCATTGTATGTATGTAGCTTACTTTCTTTATCCATTCCTCTCTTGATGGACATTTAGGTTGCTCCTTGTCTTGGCTCTTGTAAACCGTGCTGCAGTGAACATTGGGATGCATATATCTTTTCAAATTATGTTTTTCTTTGGGTATATTTGGCTCCCTTTTAAAAACACAGAGAATAAGATGAAAATTGCAAATAGGCACTTTGCAATCTGCTCATCTCAGGGACAAGGGAATTTTAAGGCACCTTAACTACACTTCTGGTTACTTAGCAAGGCAAGAAAGAATAGCTTCAGTGAAGCCAGGGGGAGTCTGCCATACAAATAGTTGTTACAGGCTCAGGAGGTGGTGAATTGGGACAGGGATAGGAAAAGGGAGGGGAGGATGGGAATGGGGTTCCTGACCCCAGCATAAGGCCAATATGAGGTCCCCAGAGGCAGCAGCTCTGAGAAGCTTCTTTACATTCCAAAGGGTCTTTGTTCCCCTTGGACCCACAATTTGACCTCTTTGATCCCTGAGTATCCTGACTTTTTAAGCTTTAAAGCTCCAAGATTCCCTGCCTTTGGGGAATTACAACCCACCCCCTTATCATTTTCTCTTCTTTCTTCCTTTCTGAAGGTGATGGGAATTCTGGTAGGATTTTAAGGGGAGTTTATTATCTCTTAGAAAACAAGATAAAGCCTGTGTGAAAAATATATGTCAGTGAACAAATAGAAAACCTACAGTTATCAAATTTCAGTTTGGTGTCTTGGGAAGTTATCTTGTAGAGAAAATTGAATGCCTCTGAAATAATAAAAACAGGCACCTGATTGTTAACATATAGGTTTTTGTAGTTCAGATGCAATTTTTGTAACATGACATTAAATGAGACATTTCCTGGCCTGACTAGGGACGTAGCTGTTGGGATCCCCTGTGTTCTCAAGAATATGCTAGGTTATGGGCAGGCCTCACTGACAGGTGGCCCATGCTGGATTCTGTCAGGCAGAGCGAAATGCTGGAGTCCCCACTGTGAGCTTTGCCTGGCGCCTCTCAAGGGGGAGAAGTGGAGGAATACCCCTTGCATATGCTTTACACTAGTGAGAGAGCTCCATAGCCTGTTGCTGCTACAGCAGTGGAGCCGGGTAGGAGTTCCTGGGTGAGCTGGTCTGATGGCCCCTCCAAGTCCTGACACTCCTAGAAGACTCTGTCAGTGACATACCAATCAGGACTTCCCCTGAAGACAGAGTGAAGAGACAACACTGAGGGGTACACACATCCACTGAAGGTGGGGCAAAAGTAGCCATTAGCCTGGGGTGAGGTGGGCACAGAGGACGTGGCCAGTGGAGCTGTCCAGAGAAGACCCTGCCAGCTCCCCCAGCAAAGCAGCTGGGTGTGCTTTTGAATGCTCTTCTTGGCCTTCCCTACTCTAGATTCCTCTTATTTTTTGTGTCCAACTCTATGTGACCCCATGAACTGTAGCTTGCCAGGCTCCTCTTTCCATGGAATTCTCCAGGCAAGAGTGGGTAGCCATTCCCTTCTCCAAAATCTCTTTAATTAGAGCTTTAAGAGTGACTCTATTGATGATTTCTGTTACTCAGAATAAGTTTGGCATTTTCCTATGAAGTTAAACAGCTAACAGCACATGACCCAGCAATTTTTCACCTAGGTATTTATTCAAGAGAAATTTATGTTGGCAAAAAGACTGGTATGTGGATGTTCATAATAGCTTTATTCACAATAATCCAAAATTTGGAAGTAATCTAAACCCAAACACCCATCAACTAAGGAAATGTATAAGCAACTTACTATACACTCACATGCAGGAATCCAATTCAGTAATAAAAGAAATAAACTGTGGATACAGGCAAGGATAGACATGAGTTTTCTTTTTGTTTAAAGAGCTGATATAAAAGAGTATATGTTACATAATTCTACTTATATGAAATCTTATAATAGTCAAAACTACTCTGAGGGGAAAGTGGAAGAATGGTTTGTCCAATGTAGGGTGGGGGAGATAGGACTAGGGGCTCACCAGGAAGGGGTATCAGGGAACTTTCTGGGATTATAGAAATTGCTGTATCTTGATTGCAGATAATAGTTTCCCCAGTGTATGCATTTGTCAAAAATATCCAGCTGTTTACTTGAAATATATAGATTGTATTACGTGTAAGTTATATCTCAGTAAAGTTGATTTTTATGAAAGGACCCAATAAGTATAATATAAAAGTTTTCTTTAAAAGTTATTTAGTATATAGAGATTTGCTTGTTGACAGTCTGGGTTCACTGATTTGCCTGGGTTTTGCCGTATTAGCGGTTGAGGATTTTGAGCTTCTTGACTTTGAGTCTCTCCTGTCTGTTCGTAATATTTTCTATCAACTCATTGAAGGTGTTCTGAAATCATTGATAAGACTATTATTTTATTGCTGGAGTTGTCAGATAATGCACAGATTCCAGAACAATATTTCATAGAAATAATGAAGTCATTCCACTGAAAGCTGGTTATTTCAGCAGGTGAGACTGATGCTGTCCTCTGTGGGATTGTGTTCCTCATTGGATTCATTACTCACTCTTCTGTCGTCCACTTAATGTCTGAAGATCTCAGAGATAATTATGTATAGTTAGCTTCAGTTTCATCAAGCAGGTCTTCCTCAGTACTGCATTTGGTTCTCCTGGGAGTGTGTGTGTGTGTGTGTGTATCTATACACACGCCCACATATACATATACGGTGAACAATAAGATGTATAGACTTTGGAAGATACACAGTTTTTGCAGCCTTAAATAGTGTTCATTATAAATTAATACAGTGAGCATTTTCTATACTTTAAACATATGCTTGTCATTGTACTGGGCACCTTGGGATATGCAAAATAAAATCTTAGACTCTAGGTCTAAAAACACCTTGAGGGGGTTATTTGGCTCAGCTCCCGTTTTAGATGGGCATAGCATTCTTAGGGCTTCCCCGATGGTTCAGTGGGTAAAGAATCTGCCCACAGGGGACATGGTTTCAATCCCTGGGTTGGGGAGATCCCCTGGAGGAGGAAATGGTGACCTGCTCCAGTATTCTTGCCTGAAAAATCCCACGAACAGAGGAACCTGGTGGGCCACAATCCAAAGGGTCTCAAAGAGTGGGACATGGCTGAGTGGCTAAGCACACAAACACACACATGGCATTCTTACCATTCCAGCTGTTATGGCTTAGATTATGCCCTCCTCCCAGATTCATGTGCTGAAGCCTTAACCTCTGGGGGACTGTATTTGGATATAGGGCCTTGAAAGAGGGAATTAAAGTCAAATTAGGTGGTGAGGGGGCGGGACTAGTCCAATAGGATTGGTGTTCTTAAGAGGAAGGGACAGCAGGGCTGCAGTGCTCAAAGGAAAGGCCGCACAAGGACACAGCAAGAAGGCGGCTGCCTGCAGGCTGAGGAGAGAGGCCTCAGAACAATCACACCTGCTTGCACCTTGATCTTGGACTCCAGCTTCCAGACCTGTGAGAAAATAAACACCTGTTGTTTAAGCCACTCAGTCTGTGGCATTTTATTATAATAGCTTGACTATGACTGCAATTGAGGCTGAAAAGCTGGAATAAATAAACCATCACTTGCCCTTGACTTACTTAATTTAAATAATAGGGTATCTTGGAGATTTGTTCTGAGTGGTTTGCGGACTTAATGAAAGCACATCAAACTCGTTGGTTTTAACCTACCTTTCTGCTCATTCTTCAAAAGCATAAAAATAACTAACATTGTATGTACTTAGCATGTGCAAGGCACTATTCTAAGCAGTTCATATGTTCAAACTCATTTCATTATTAATTCAGTTATCTGAAGATAATATTTTTATTATTTCCAATTTCCAGTTTGGAAACTGGAAGACAGAGAGGTTCCATAGCTTGCCCAGAGTCACACGGCTAGTCAGTGAGGGTGGGGTCAAGACCCTATCCCAGGCAATCTGGCTCTTTCCACCTTCCCCTTAACCACTACTCTTCACTGCCTCTGCCAATCCTGGGAGGACGCCTACAGTCCTGTTCTCTAGTCTTGCCCATGGGGCTGCCTTTCAGGGAAAATAACCTTCTGCCAGTTGTTATAGATCCTATTGTTTTCCTTTATTCCTAAATGTATACATAAATTAACCTCCTTCAGTAGATTTAAAAGTCCCACAAAAGCAGTTCTAAGGGGGAGGTTTATAGCAATACAAACCTACCTCAAGGAATGAAGAAAAACATTAAATAAGCAACCTAACCTTACACCTACAACAACTAGAAAAATAACAACAACAACAACAACAAAAAATAAAGTAGAAAGAAAGAAATTGTAAAGATAAGAGCAGAAATAAATGAAAAAGAAATGAAGGAAGCAATAGAAAAGATCAATAAAACTAAAAGCTGATTCTTTAAGAAGATAAACAAAATTGACAGACCACTAGCCAGAATCATCAAGAAAAAAAGGGAGAAGACTCAAATCAATAAAATTGTAAATGAAAATGAAGAAGTTACAACAGATAACACAGAAATACAAAGGATCATAAGAGACTACTGTGAGCAACTCTATACCAATAAAATGGACACCTGGAAGCAATGGACATGTTTTTAGAAAAGTGCAACCTTCCAAAACTGAAGCAAGAAGAAACTGAAATCATGAACAAACAGCAAAATTGAAACTGTGATAAATATTCCAAGAAATGAAAGCCCAGGGCCAGATGGCTTCACAGATGAATTCTATCAAATGTTTAGAGAAGAACTAATACCTATCCTCAAACTCGTCTAAAAAATTGCAGAGGGAGAAACACTCCCAAACTCATTCTATGAGGCCACTATTATCTGATACCAAAATCAGACAAAGATATCACAAAAAAGAAAATTACAGGCCAATATCACTGATGAATATAGACACAAAAATCCTCAATAAAATACTAGTAAACAGAATCCAACAACACATTCAAAGGGTCACACACCATGATCAAGTGGAGTTTATCCTCGGGATGCAAAAGTTCTTCAATATACACAAATCAATCAATGTGATATACCATATAAACAAATTAACAGATAAAAACCAACTGATAATCTCAATAGATGCAGAAAAAGCTTTTGCCAACATCAACACCCATTTATGATAAAAGCTCTCCAGAAAATGGCCATAGATGGAACCTACCTCAACATAATAAAGGTCATTTATGACAAATCCACAGCAAATATTCTCAATGGTGAGAAACTGAAAGCATTTCCTCTCAATTCAGGAATAAGACAAGGGTGCCCACTCTCACCACTACTATTCGACATAGTTTTGGAAGTCCTAGCCACAACAGAGAAGAAAAAGAAATAAAATGAATCCATATGGGAAAAGAAGCAGTAAAATTCTCACTGTTTGCAGATGACTTGATACTATATGTGGAAAATCCTAAAGATGCCACCAGAAAATTACTAGAGTTAATCAGTGAATTTAGTAAAGTTTCAGGATACAAAATTAATACACAGAAATCCCTGGCATCCCTATACACTACCAATGAAAAATCTGAGAGAGAAATTAAGGAAACAATCCCATTCACCATTGCAAAAAAAGAATAAAATACCTAGGTATAAACCTACCCAAGGAGACAAAAGACCTGTATACAGAAAACTATAAGACACTAATGAAGGAAATTAAAGACAACACAAACAGATGGAGAGATGCATCATGTTCTTGGATTGGCAGAATCAATACTGTGAAAATGACTATACTACCCAAAGCAATCTACAGTTTCATTGTAAAGTAAAGTAAGTAAAGTCACTCAGTCGTGTCCAACTCTTTGTGACCGCGTGGACTGCAGCCCACCAGGCTCCTCAGTCCATGGGATTCTCCAAGCACGAATACTGGAGTGGGCTGCCATTTCCTTCTCCAGGGGATCTTCCCAACCCAGGGATCGAACCCATGTCTCCCGCATTGGAGGCAGATGCTTTAACCTCTGAGCCACCAGGGAAGTCCCCACAGTTTCAATGTAATCCCCATCAAATTACCAATGGCATTTTTATAGAATTATAAAACAGTTATAAAACAATAGAATTAAAAACAATTTCACAATCTGCATGGAACCATAAAAGACCCCAAATAGCCAAAGGAATCTTAAGAAAGAAAAATGGAGCTAGAGGAATCAACTTTCCTTACTTCAGACTATACTACAAAGTTACAGTAATCAAGACAGTATGGTACTGGCACAAAGCCAGAAATACAGATCAGTTGAGCAGGAATGAAAGTCCAGAGATAAACTCATGCACCTATGGGCACCTTATCTTTGACAAAGAAGGCAAAAAATATGCAATGGAGAAAAGACCACCTCTTCAGTAAGTGGTGCTGAGAAAACCAGATAGCTATATGTAAAAGAATGAAATTAAAACACTTTCTAATACCATATACAAAGATAAAGTCAAAATGAATTAAAGACCTAAATGTAAGGCCATAAACTATAAAACTCTTAAGAGGAAAACATAGACAAAAACAGTCTTTGACATAAATCACAGCAATATCCTTTTCAACCCACCTCCTAGAGTAATGGAAATAAAAACAAAAATAAATAAGTGGGATTTAATTAAACTGAAAAGCTTTTGCACAGCAAAGGAAATTATAAACTAGATGAAAAAACAACCCTCAGAATGGGAGAAAATAATTGTAAATGAAACAACTGACAAAGGAGTAATCTCCAAAATATGTAAGTAGCTCATGTAGCTCTATCAAAAAGTGGGAGAAGACCTAAACAGACATTTCTCCAAAGAAGACATAAGATGGCCAACAAACCTGTGAAAAGAGGCTCAACATCACTCCTTATTAGAAAAGTAGAAAGTATTAGTCACTCAGTCATGTCCAGNTGGGATGGCGTGGGGGCGGGGGTGGTACGGAGGAGGATCAAGAGGGAGGGGACATATGTACACTTGTGGCTGATTCATGTTGTGGTATGGCAGAGGCCAACACGATATTGTAAAGCAATAATTATCCTCAAGTTAAAAATAAAGAAAATTCCCATTGATTACATTATCAGTTATAGCTGTGTAAGGCAGACAGCTGCTGCTGCTGCTAAGTCACTTCAGTCGTGTCCGACTCTGTGCGACCCCAGAGACGGCAGCCCACCAGGCTCCCCCATCCCTGGGATTCTCCAGGCAAGAGTACTGGAGTGGGTTGCCATTTCCTTCTCCAATGCATGAAAGTGAAAAGTGAAAGTGAAGTGGCTCAGTTGTGTCCAACCCTCAGCGACCCCATGGACTTCAGCCTTCCAGGCTCCTCCGTCCAGGGGTTTTCGAGGCAAGAGTACTGGAGTGGGGTGCCATTGCCTTCTCCGGTAAGGCAGACAGTAGGATGCATTTTGGTTGGGGCATAGGAAGGGGAGTTTTTGAATGCTTTGACTCATTTATACATTCATATGATGAATGCTTATAGAATGTCTACTCTGTTCCAGGCACTGTGCCAGGTGCTGGGGATGAAATTTGGGAGCTGAGAGTCTAGTGAAAGGGAGAGCAAGTAAACTGGAGGGTTGTGCATGAAATTATTTAATTGTAAAGTTGAAAGCAGAGATTAATAAGGGGACTCTGACCCATAGTAGGTGCTCAGTAATTATTTGTTGAATGAGTGAGGCAATGAATGAATGACCTGACCTAGTGTTGGGAGGCTTCTTTGAAGAAGGAGTGTTTTGGCAAAGGTCTGAGGCATGGGTGGGGTCAGTGGGCGGGGATGGTGGGGTGGAGAGTGGTATTAGGAGAGCAGCATCTTTCTTCTTGGAGGAGCAGGGACAGTGCTTTTGGGCAGCAAGAACCTCAGGTCTTGGACTTTCGACTCACATCTTAAGCAAAGCTTTCTTGTCTTGCTTTCACCCATACTCATGTTCTGCTTCTTTTCAAAGCTGTTTAGATGTTGTTTGGGCTGTCTCCTCATTATTTGTTCTCTAAATTTCTTACCTAAAATGTCTATTCCTTAGTAATTTGCGTTTTCATAGCATCTGAGACCAATTGTCTTTTTCTCCAGAAGGAACATGTTTTCAAATTTATGATGATGGCACTAGTACAGTATAAAGATTTACTTTATAGGTAGGATTGTTGAATTTTTTCCAGTGGTCATGTATGGATGTGAGAGTTGTACTATAAAGAAAGCTGAGTGCTGAAGAATTGATGCTTTTGAACTGTGGTGTTGGAGAAGATTTTTGAGAGTCCCTTGGACTGCAAGGAGATCCAACCGGTCCATCCTAAAGGAAATCAACCCTGAATATTCACTGGAAGGACTGATGCTGAAGCTGAAGCTCTAATACTTTGGCCACCTGGTGCAAAGAATTGACTCACTGGAAAAGACCCTGATGCTGGGAAAGACTGAAGGCAAAAGGAGAAGGGAGTAACAGAGGATGAGATGGTTAGATAGCGTTACTGACTCAATGGACATGAGTTTGAGCAAACTCCAGTAGACAGTGGAGGACAAAAGAGCCTGGCATGCCACAGTCCATGGGGCTGCAAAGACTCAGACATGACTTATCAACTGAACAGTGGTAACAACATCATCTCCATTTAACAGATGAGGAAACTGAGGCCTGGAGAGCTTGGTACCACATCCAGATCAGACTACTTGTACAGGCAACTCTAGGATTTGAAATCTAACCTGCCACCAAAACCGGAGCTCCCCTTGCTCTTTCTGGGCCTGCCGTAGGGTCGTGGTGGGTGAGGAAGAGCCACGAGCCACGTGTGTTCTAAACCTTGAAGCAATCGTTTGTTTTTTCGTGTGCATAATTGGTTAGCTTGGCTGAAATCTGAGTTTGTTGCTGCTTTAGGATTGAATATAAACAGTTTGAGACTGCTGGCTCCAGGGGTGGATCTGTTTTCACTGTTTTGTCCTGAGGGAGCTTCAGAGCCAGATGCTTCTTTGCATGAAGGTATCCAAGTGGGCTGGATACGTAGTGTCGTGGCAGTGCTGTCATCTCTCCCCCATCAGCAGGGGACCTGTCCCGTGCATGCTACAGATATTTGTGTATTTGTGGAGGCCCTGCTCTGTGGTGAGCACTTCGCCCTAGGGTACCACATTGTAGAAGTTAAACCTCTCGCTGATGGAGCGTATATTCTAGTGAGAAAAGCAAAAAGTAAAACCAAAGAGGGAAAATAACATGAAAAATTATGTGAACGGTTGATGATCAGTGCTAAGAGGAAAAAGAAAACCTGGGTAAGGAAGGAGGCCAGCGCAGTTAGAGTTGACATTAGCCAGGAGGAGATGGGAGGTGAGGCCAGGCAGGTGGCCATGCAGACCCAGGGGACTTAGTGGGCCAGTGGAAGGGCCTCGACGTTGGGTTTATTTTCACTGCTCATGTGTGCGTGCTAAGTTGCTTCAGTCATGTCCAACTCTTTGCGACCCTGTGGGCTGTAGCCCACCAGGCTCCTCTGTCCTTGGGATTCTCCAGGCAAGAATACTGGAGTGGGCTGCCATGCCNGGGGACTTAGTGGGCCAGTGGAAGGGCCTCGACGTTGGGTTTATTTTCACTGCTCATGTGTGCGTGCTAAGTTGCTTCAGTCATGTCCAACTCTTTGCGACCCTGTGGGCTGTAGCCCACCAGGCTCCTCTGTCCTTGGGATTCTCCAGGCAAGAATACTGGAGTGGGCTGCCATGCCCTTCTCCAGGGGATCTTCTGGACCCAAGGATTGAACCCACCCACATCTCTTATGTCTCCTGCATTGGCAAGCAGGTTCTTTAACACTGGCGCCACCGGGGAATCACCTTCATTGTTTGTAGGCATGGACTTTTACTCTGAATGAGGTGGGAAACCCTTGAAGGCTTTGAGAAAGGGGGAGGGAGAAGGGCAGGGATGGAAGGAGTGGGCTTAGATGGAAGCCTGGCAGTGGTCCGGGGAGAAGTGGCGTGGCCTAGGTGGACACGTGGAAAGTGATGGGTCCTGACCCAAGACGGAACTGGTGGGATTTGCCATTCTCTGGGTCTGCCTGTCCTGTGCTATATAGGAGGTAGAGTAGAATGAACCCGGGTTAAGTCGTTTACTAGATGGCACCACCATGGCAGGGAGATGGATGAACCTGGGTGACCAGGTGAGGCTGCACAGTGCAGGATGGGGCTGCCTGGGCCTTCAGCTTCTTGGTGCTAACCACACGGAGGACAGGATAGCTTACCATCCCATCTGTACAATGTGCTTTCTCAGTGAGGTGCGTGCTGCAGAGAGGCTACCCTNTAAAGTAGAAAGAAAGAAATTGTAAAGATAAGAGCAGAAATAAATGAAAAAGAAATGAAGGAAGCAATAGAAAAGATCAATAAAACTAAAAGCTGATTCTTTGAGAAGATAAACAAAATTGACAGACCACTAGCCAGAATCATCAAGAAAAAAAGGGAGAAGACTCAAATCAATAAAATTGTAAATGAAAATGAAGAAGTTACAACAGATAACACAGAAATACAAAGGATCATAAGAGACTACTGTGAGCAACTCTATACCAATAAAATGGACACCTGGAAGCAATGGACTTGTTTTTAGAAAAGTGCAACCTTCCAAAACTGAAGCAAGAAGAAACTGAAATCATGAACAAACAGCAAAATTGAAACTGTGATAAATATTCCAAGAAATGAAAGCCCAGGGCCAGATGGCTTCACAGATGAATTCTATCAAATGTTTAGAGAAGAACTAATACCTATCCTCAAACTCTTCTAAAAAATTGCAGAGGGAGAAACACTCCCAAACTCATTCTATGAGGCCACTATTATCTGATACCAAAATCAGACAAAGATATCACAAAAAAGAAAATTACAGGCCAATATCACTGATGAATATAGACACAAAAATCCTCAATAAAATACTAGTAAACAGAATCCAACAACACATTCAAAGGGTCACACACCATGATCAAGTGGAGTTTATCCTCGGGATGCAAAAGTTCTTCAATATACACAAATCAATCAATGTGATATACCATATAAACAAATTAACAGATAAAAACCAACTGATAATCTCAATAGATGCAGAAAAAGCTTTTGCCAACATCAACACCCATTTATGATAAAAGCTCTCCAGAAAATGGCCATAGATGGAACCTACCTCAACATAATAAAGGTCATTTATGACAAATCCACAGCAAATATTCTCAATGGTGAGAAACTGAAAGCATTTCCTCTCAATTCAGGAATAAGACAAGGGTGCCCACTCTCACCACTACTATTCGACATAGTTTTGGAAGTCCTAGCCACAACAGAGAAGAAAAAGAAATAAAATGAATCCATATGGGAAAAGAAGCAGTAAAATTCTCACTGTTTGCAGATGACTTGATACTATATGTGGAAAATCCTAAAGATGCCACCAGAAAATTACTAGAGTTAATCAGTGAATTTAGTAAAGTTTCAGGATACAAAATTAATACACAGAAATCCCTGGCATCCCTATACACTACCAATGAAAAATCTGAGAGAGAAATTAAGGAAACAATCCCATTCACCATTGCAACAAAAAGAATAAAATACCTAGGTATAAACCTACCCAAGGAGACAAAAGACCTGTATACAGAAAACTATAAGACACTAATGAAGGAAATTAAAGACAACACAAACAGATGGAGAGATGCATCATGTTCTTGGATTGGCAGAATCAATACTGTGAAAATGACTATACTACCCAAAGCAATCTACAGTTTCATTGTAAAGTAAAGTAAGTAAAGTCACTCAGTCGTGTCCAACTCTTTGTGACCGCGTGGACTGCAGCCCACCAGGCTCCTCAGTCCATGGGATTCTCCAAGCACGAATACTGGAGTGGGCTGCCATTTCCTTCTCCAGGGGATCTTCCCAACCCAGGGATCGAACCCATGTCTCCCGCATTGGAGGCAGNCTTTGTGACCGCGTGGACTGCAGCCCACCAGGCTCCTCAGTCCATGGGATTCTCCAAGCACGAATACTGGAGTGGGCTGCCATTTCCTTCTCCAGGGGATCTTCCCAACCCAGGGATCGAACCCATGTCTCCCGCATTGGAGGCAGATGCTTTAACCTCTGAGCCACCAGGGAAGTCCCCACAGTTTCAATGTAATCCCCATCAAATTACCAATGGCATTTTTATAGAATTATAAAACAGTTATAAAACAATAGAATTAAAAACAATTTCACAATCTGCATGGAACCATAAAAGACCCCAAATAGCCAAAGGAATCTTAAGAAAGAAAAATGGAGCTAGAGGAATCAACTTTCCTTACTTCAGACTATACTACAAAGTTACAGTAATCAAGACAGTATGGTACTGGCACAAAGCCAGAAATACAGATCAGTTGAGCAGGAATGAAAGTCCAGAGATAAACTCATGCACCTATGGGCACCTTATCTTTGACAAAGAAGGCAAAAAATATGCAATGGAGAAAAGACCACCTCTTCAGTAAGTGGTGCTGAGAAAACCAGATAGCTATATGTAAAAGAATGAAATTAAAACACTTTCTAATACCATATACAAAGATAAAGTCAAAATGAATTAAAGACCTAAATGTAAGGCCATAAACTATAAAACTCTTAAGAGGAAAACATAGACAAAAACAGTCTTTGACATAAATCACAGCAATATCCTTTTCAACCCACCTCCTAGAGTAATGGAAATAAAAACAAAAATAAATAAGTGGGATTTAATTAAACTGAAAAGCTTTTGCACAGCAAAGGAAATTATAAACTAGATGAAAAAACAACCCTCAGAATGGGAGAAAATAATTGTAAATGAAACAACTGACAAAGGAGTAATCTCCAAAATATGTAAGTAGCTCATGTAGCTCTATCAAAAAGTGGGAGAAGACCTAAACAGACATTTCTCCAAAGAAGACATAAGATGGCCAACAAACCTGTGAAAAGAGGCTCAACATCACTCATTATTAGAAAAGTAGAAAGTATTAGTCACTCAGTCATGTCCAGTTCTTTGGACACCAGGCGTCTCTGGCCATGGGATTCTCCAGGTAAGAATACTGGCGTGGGTTTACCATGAACTTCTCCAGGGGATCTTCCTGACCCATGGATTGAACCAGGGTCTCCCACACTGCAGATGGATTCTTTACCATCTGAGCCACCAGGGAAATCCATTCATTATTAGAGAAATGTGAATCAAAACTACAATGAGGTATTACCTCACTCCAGTCAGAATGACTATTGTCAAAAAATGTACAAACAATAAATGCTGGAAAGGATATGGAAAAAAGGGAACCCTCTTGTACTGTTGGTGGAAATGCAAATTGATACAGCCGCTATGGAGAACAGTATGGAGAGTCCTTAAAAAATCAGGAATAAAACTACCATATGACCCAGCAATCTCACAAATGGGCATATACCCTGAGAAAACCATAACTGAAAAAGGCACATGTACCCCAGTGTTCATAGCAGCACTATTTACAATAGCTAGGGCACAGAAGCAACCCAGATGTGTATCAACAGATGAAGGAATAAAGAAACTGTGGTACATATATACAATGGAATATTACCCAGCCATAAAAAGGAACTTTCTGCATTTGAGTTGGTTCTAGTGAAGCAGATGAGCCTAGAGCCTATTATACAGAATGAAGTAAGTCAGAAAAAGAAAATCAAATTTCATATATAAAAGCATATATATATGAAATCTAGTAAATGGTAATGATCAACCCATTGGCAGGGCAGGAATAGAGACACAGACATAGAGAATGAACTTTAGATACAACAGGGGAAGGAGAGACTGGGATGACTTGAGAGAGTAACACTGAAACATACGCATTGTTACTGCTAAGTCACTTCAGTCCTGTCCGACTCTGTGCGACCCCATAGACGGCAGCCCACCAGTCTCCTGTCCCTGGGATTCTCCAGGCAAGAGTACTGGAGTGGGTTGCCATTTCCTTCTCCAATGCATGAAAGTGAAGTGGCTCAGTCGTGTCCGACTCTTAGCGACCCCGTGGACTGCAGCCCACCAGGCTCCTCCGTCCATGGGATTCTCCAGGCAAGAGTACTGGAGTGGGGTGCCATTAAAATAGAGAGCTAATGGGAGGTTGCTGTATCACACAAGGAGCTCAACCCAGTGCCCTGTGACAACCTAGAGGGGTGGGATGGCGTGGGGGCGGGGGTGGTAGGGAGGAGGATCAAGAGGGAGGGGACATATGTACACTTGTGGCTGATTCATNTCCGTCAGGTTGGCTGTGAGGAATCGAATCTGGGGGGAGATAGTGTTGGAGAAACTCTGCAGGTCATCATTTGGCCCGTTGTTTTTGAAATACTCAGAGGCTGCCCTTCCTGTCATAGGTCTCCTAGCAGTGATCACCCTTGAGAGAGTCTGCCTTTAAGGCAGCACATAGATGGTGAGTCAGCACTTTCAGACTCTTGTCCAGCTCTTCAAGTGACCTCTGAACGAACCTAAGACATCAGGAACTCACTGTGCTGCTGACTGTCCAGGGGTGGTTAGTCAGCTGGGGGAAAAGACCAGCCTCCTGCCTCTCAGAGTGCCTTATGGATCAGCTGTGTTCCTCCAGTAAATACCCAACACCCCAGAGGTCAGTCAAAGTCAGAGAGAAACTGATCGAAAGGCTGATTTGGAGCTGAAAAGGTAGTGGGGGAGGGAAAAATTAGGGGACAGGGGCTACCTTGTTGAGCCTCCTTGACCTTCTACCTCAGGCAAAACACAGGGGTTCTGGGTCCAGACCCAGTGAACCCCACAAGGAGCAGCCAAGCTCACTGTGACGCCTTGGCAAGTAGCCTGCCATTGGGACCAGCCATGCTTCAGAGGCCAGGAGGCAGGCCAGGCACTCTGGGTTGGACCCAGAACTGCAGATCAGCCTGACCTCTCTGGTGTCCAGCTCTGGATCGAGAAGGGAGGGTCTTTTGCACCTACTACTGCTGAGGCAGTGGCACCAGTGGTTTCTATTTATTTGTTTTTATTGGAGTATAATTGCTTTATAAGGTTGTATTAGTTTCTGTTGTACAATGAAGTGAACTGGCCATATGTATATCTATATTCCCTCCCTCACCTCCCATCCCACCCCTCTAGGTCCTCACAGAGCAAGAACTGATCTTCCTGTGCTATTCAGAGGTTCTCACTAGCTTCCTATTTTACACATGATGGTGTGTATATGTTAATCCTAACCTCCCAATTTGTCCCACCCTCCCCTTCCCCGCCCTGTGTCCACATATCCATTCTCTATGTCCACATCTCTATTCCTGCTCTGCAGGTAGGTTCATCTGTACCATTTTTTTAGCTTCCATATATATGTGTTAATATATGATACTTGTTTTTCTCTTTCTGATTTACGTCACTCTGTAGGACAGACTCTAGGTCCATTCACATCTCTACAAATGACCGAATTTCATTCTTTCTTATGGTTGGATGTACCATACCGTCTTTATCCATTCCTCTGCCAATGGACATTTAGTTTGCGTCCATGTCCTGGATATTGTAAATAGTGCTGCAGTGAACATTGGGATACGTGTGTGTTTTTGAATTATGGTTTTCTCAGGGTGTATGCCCACGACACCCAGCCCTGGGGGCTGGCTAGAAAACAAGCCTCTGAAGAATAGTGGCCTAGATGGAAAGGCTGGGATCTTCGTCCCCTCCCCTGACCAAGGCATGTTCATCCCCCATCCCCCTAGTTCACCGTCCACAGACTTAGGGCATCTGCACCCCGTACTCTGAGAACGGTCGGTGTTAGAGGGAGTGAAGATACCTAGACAGTTGGCCTTGTGTCTTCCTCCGATGGTGAACTTTGACTCAGCTGGGTAATTATCCATCTTCCTGCCTGTTCACAGGCAGCAGGGCTGAGATGCCAGCTGCAGTCACAGCAGGGAGGAGGGCAGGCACAGAGGGGCTCAGATTTTGACTGTCTTTTCTACCACAGAAGCCTTTGTTAGTTGACTTGTCAGCTCCTTCAGACCTGTTTGTGAGCCCAGCGTTCTGTGTTATGTTTTCTCCCACATCCTGAAGTGACGTGTGACAGACAGATATTCTCAGCATTGGCAGCCACCATAGTAGAAGCTGCTGCCTCTGCCCATCCACCGCCTTCTTGCCCCAGCTGTATAACTTTTCATTTTTAAGACTATCTTCTCCTAGCAAATATAAGGTCCTACCAACTACTCAAGACTAATTTTACTCCTGTCTAATAATCCACAAGGGCTTCCAGGTGGCACAGTGGTAAAGAAACTGCCTACAATGCAGGAGATACAGCAACGTGGGATCAGTCCCTGGGTCAGGAAGATCCCCTGGAGGAGGAAACAGCAACCCCACTCCAGTATTCTTGCCTGGAAAATTCCATAGACAGGGGAGCTTGGCAGGCTCCAGTCCATGGGGTTGCAGTCAGACAGCTGACGCGATGGAGCACACGTACAATAATTTACAAACTGAATTCGAGTCTAAAGTTTCCCGGTCATGCCTTACTCTGCTTTAAAATAACCCCCATCTCTCCAGAGTACCATCCAGAAAATGTTCCTGGATCATTTCTAGCAGGGAACACAGCACCCAGAGTTGCCCTGCCTTAACGGCGGTTGGAGGAGGCGGTGGCAATGCCCAGAGCAGACCATCCCGGCGGTTTGGGGTGCGGCAGCTCTGCAGAGCATCCTCTGAGGGCAGGGCCCGGGTGACCGGTGCTGGCTGCACTTCTGTAAGGCCACAGGGTTCTGGGTTCCAGCCCCAGCTTCCCCACTACCACCACCTAAGAGGGCATAGCCAGAGAGCTTTTGGCGGGAGGGCCGCAAGGGGGGCCTAACGCGTCGGCTGTGCCTTCGGTCCCGCCAGGCCTCGTCTCTGTCGCTGTCCTTGCTACCCTCTTGTCTCCTAATCTCTGTTTAGCTCCAGATGCTGTTATGGCTCTGGACTAAAAGCTGGTGTCCACGAGGGTATGAGCCAGGGCTTTAATTTCCCTGGATACCAAGGAAAAAGTGGATTAAAAAAAAAAA
>SJYX01018975.1:424095-457179 GCA_006410675.1 Oreotragus oreotragus | reverse complement strand
AGATCCAAGTGTTTAAATGGAAAAGATACTTGAGCTCATCTCTTGTGGAGTCAAGTCCAGAGATAAGAAAGTCTGTGCACCTATGACACATCCTTTCCCTTCTGCTGTTTAATTGCCCCAGCCTCCAGAGCTGGCAGGAGGCACGCTGCTTTCATTAATCTCTGCAAGACTTCTCTGGGAACCCAGATTAAGTAGCTCTGTGAAGGGAATCTACTTATCAAAGTACTGATGAATGGTCTGGGTCAAGGGTGAGAGTCAGAGGCAGCCAGCACTGAAGCATAAACCCCTTGGATTAGTGTGAGTTGCTCTATCTTTATGCCTGTTTTAGCTGCTAAAGCAATTTGCAATCTGGATCTGATGCTCCTTTGATAGTTTTTCTTATACGGAGTTTTTCCAGGGATCAGCTGCCACTCAGCTATGTCTGAGGGTAGCTGCTACCAAGACAGCTTATGGGAATTCTTTTCCATCCTGACAGAAGTCCTTGCTCCATCCTGTATATCTGAGCTCTCTTCAAAGTCCTTCTGAGAAGAGAATCAGGTGAGCTGCGTAATCACCTGGATATGCTTCAGTGCCTATTCATGGTTGATCCAGTCCCTTTGTCCAGAGGTCACCCATTTGTGGAGTAAGAGATGCAACTCCCTGTGAGAAGGCCAGCCTGAGCTTAGCCAGACGCCGCTTCATTGTTCTGTTCTTTGGGGGGTGGGGCTTTAGAAATGGTAAGAAGTGATACCACTTTTCTGGGTCTTCATTTTCTTATCCATAAGAATGGTGATAGGGATATTGGCTGGCTGGTTCTCACATCCTCAAAGTCTTTGCAACCATCTGGCTCTCTCTGGATGGTGTCTGCACCCAAGCATGAATCGTTTTTCTCCTCCCCTCCTGAGACAATCCCTGCTGCAGGCACGTGGACATCACAAACCCAGAGGGAGTTTGGAAGCAATGGAAGAGAACTGTGTGCCCCAATCTTGAGGCCACTAGGGAATTTCAGGAGGAAGAGGTTAAGAGAGCCTGTAGGGGCAGGTGATACTACAAAGGGAGTGATTGTTGGCCTCTTTCCTTAATGTGGAGGATGGCATCTTCACCTCTATCCATATTTGGTTCCAGGATGGATGATTTTGGAGTTTTCTGCAGGCAGCAAATCTCATTCATAAATTCTTCTTAGCTTGGATCGATGATCATCCTGCTTCTTAATCTGAATGTGCTGCACATTTCCTGCCACAACCAGCTCTTACAATGATAAATTTCACAGCCGTGTGGCACCCAGAGGCTGGCTTCTTAGTTTCAATTTGACAGATGGGGAACTTTGGACCACAGAAGGTTAAATGACTCATCCAGGGTCACATAATCAGTTAATTGGGAGAGCCAGATTTACTGGTATCTAAGGAATGTAGAAAAGACCCTGATGCTGGGAAAGATTGAAGGCAGGAGGAGAGGGGGATGACAGAGGACGAGATGGTTGGATGGCATCACCGACTCAATGGACATGAGTTTGAGCAAGCTCTGGGAGATGGTGAAGGACGGGGAGGGAAGCCCGGCATGCTGCAGTCCACGGGGTTGCAGAGTCAGACACGACCGAGCAACTGAACAACAATTACACGGCGTGTACAGTGAAATGTACAGACCAGTTCTGACAACTCCATGCACCTGTGTAATCCACACCCTCAGCAGCAATCTAGAATTAGAGTCATTCTGTTGGCCACAAATGCAAGAATACTGAAAGCATGAAGCTAATGGGAATTCAGTTTCCCTTCAGGAAAGCCGCCCTCTCTGTGCTTGTCCCCATTCCCTGAAGTGGCACGTGGCATTATCTTCTTGCCCTTCCTATTCTGTCCCATTCCCAGGACCTGTATTATTTTCCAAGCAGGAGTTCCAATTTCTACCTGGTTTAGGCAGAGTTGTCTAGGAAACTAGAAATAACAGCAGGTTCCAGGCTGTGCAGTTCGAGTGATGCTCGGCTCCTTCAGAACAGCGTCAGACCAGCCTTCTCTGCTTTTTCTACTGCGCTCAGCTCACCTGCCCTCAGGTCCCTGGAATCATCCCCACGTGGCCTAGTTTGTTTTCAACTCCCCAGCGGCAGTGGATCTGTCCCTTCAGCTTAATTTACAAGGAGGCGGTGGCTGGTAGCTCTAGATGCTGGGTGACATGGGGACGGATGAGTCTGTGTCTGGGAATGTGTGTGACGAGCGGAGGAGGAAAGCCTGTGAAATTAAGCTCCTGCTTGACTCATCTTTGTTTTCCAGGAACTGGAGGAGGTGTGCGTTTCAGACTGTTCACATCCATTCCACCTTAAGCATTGCCCTTTTTTTGCATTCATTGTTTCCTTCCCTCCCGGTGTCATTCAGAGCAACTGCAGCTGTGAGCACTGCACTTGAGGTTACCTCCCTGAAAGGGCGATGCTTATCGCCCATCTGTATCTGTGGAGTGAGGAAACTTGTCTACGTCAGCAGAGCTGGGGAATCATAAGCCCCCTGGTCCCTTAGGATCTTTATCTGATTCCCTTGCTTGACTCCCCAAACTCAAGTCTCCTGACTTGTCTCAATGCTCTTTTCACAACAAGCTGCCTGTCTTTGTTGAAATCTGTGGTTCTCTGTCCTGTCGAATCTGGAGTTCATCTCCTATTAGACTCCCAGCATTTTAAAAGAAGACAAGCTTGGAGGGAATGGGAGGTGCACAGGGTCACACAGCAATGTGATGGAGAAAACAACGTGCGGTGGTTTAGGGGGTGGAGGATGAGGTGCTGGTACTGGTGGGAGGGGAAGAGGGAGCCGAGAGGGGAAGGGAAAAGGAAGAAGTGACTCAGTACTTACACACTGAGCTGAAAGCATGCGCCTAAGTGTGAAATATGGCGTGTCCTCATCTGCTGAAGGCATAGCCTGAACTTTTCTTTCTGATGTAATGTGGGCATCCTTATGCAGAGGCTCCTGGTGGAAGTTTAGCTATTAAATCTATCCTGGGAAAGCATGGGGACCACTGATCTCAGAGGGGTTTGTCAGCAGAAAAGAGGATTACAAATCTGGATTTCTGCATTTCCTAGGTCCTGTTCTCTATGGCTGATCACTGCTTCTAGTCTGAGAAACTGTCTGGGGAGGCTTGCGGGCAGGGGAGGCAGAAAGAGTGTGCAGAACCCACACTAACTGCTTATTTGTTTGGACAGACAGCTGTTTCATTGACACTGGATAAAACTTCAGTCATATTTTTAATTCCCTTGAACAGAAATTACAAAAATCTGTGGCCTCCTGCTTCCGTTTTGCTGCCTGTCTTGGACGTTTGGGCCTTTTTAAGTTCTTATAAGACGGCTGTTACTCTCCAGAGCTGAGCCCATCACTTCTTACCTCCCCAGCTGCAACCTGTTTCTTTGCCTTTGACAAGGCCACCTCTACTTCACAGCTACCAAGCTGCAAAATTCACAACTGCCTCTGACTCATCCTTAAGCCATCTTGCCAGACTCTTCTCCCTTAGAGATTTGCTTTGTGGTACGTTTCAGATCTCTTTCTCTCCCATGGTCCAGCTCAATCACAGCCACTGTGAAAAAATTTCTAGCATGCTCCTTACCTAGCCTGTTCTGCAGCCCCACAGAAAGCTTGAAGCCTTTAAGATTCTCCTTTAAGTGTGTTAATCTGCTCTTCACACGTCTCCAACTGCTCCCTACTGCTTATTGGATAAAACCCAGACTTCTCTGTGTGGATTCAGGCCTCTCTGAAATCTTCCCTCCTCCCTCCCTGTGTCTGCCTTGCAGGAAACCTCCTCCAAGGGCCGGGAATGCAGGCAGCTCGTGCCCATGCTCAGCTGCTCTCCCCGTCTGCGCTCTCCCCCACAGTCCAGCTCACTTCTTATCAGCTGGCCTGAACGCCATCCCGCCTGCACTCCAAGGTGAAAGCACCGGCTTTCCCAGAAAGGCCAGGCAGCCTCCTCCTGAGTCTGCCAGCTTCCCTCAGGGGTGTTCAGTGGCGCCCACTGCTGGGATCTCTTTCTGGCACCTGACTTGCGAGCTACTGTTATGAACATCATCTCCTCGGGGAAATCACAAGCCCTTAGAGCAACTTGATTTCTTATCAACCCCAGTGCTTGGCCCAGTGTAGCACATTCGCCGCCAGATACGGCTTTGGTGGATTAGCATGCATTGCTCAAGCAAGCTGCCAAGTGACTGTATCCTCTGCTACAATGTGATCCCAGACTGAGGATGGAGAAGGGTCTTCTTTGGGGTCATCAGCCAGTCTCCCCATCTCTGAGGGTCACATGCACAGCACCCAGCTCCCCCCACCCTGTCCCCCTTCAAGGGGTGTGCTAAGTAAGAGGCTGGCAAGAAGCCCTCCCCTCCAAGTGTGGGGTTTCACTCATGTTGCCAAGAACTAGTCCTGGCTTTGCCTCCATCTGATTCCACCTCTCTCCTGGAAGATGGTCTTCTTTTTGCTTTATTTTGGCTGCTGATTTTACCACTCTGCAGCTTTCAGGTTTGCGGGCTTACCATGTGCCTGCAGGAAAATTCGCCAGGGTTTTCACCCCACACATGACTCTTTCCGCAGAGCAGTCATTTAAGAGATGCGAGTGTTCTGCTTCCAACTGCCGTTAGGCCAGTGGGGCCAAACCCAGCAAGAAATTCCCACTGTGACAGCAGGAATGGGGGAGGTTTTAGAGGAGGAAAGTCCCCTCGGTGAAAATGAAGACGGTCCTCTGAAAACAGTGCAGAATTCTGGCTGGAGGAGTCAGATACGTTCAGGCCCATTTCTAATCCAAGAACAGTAATGCTATAAGAGCAGACAACCAGCAAATCTGGGTTCAGGTGTCTGCTTACTGCAAACACAGTAGACGCTCCAAGTCTGGTGGATTTTTGGCCAGCTNTTCTAATCCAAGAACAGTAATGCTATAAGAGCAGACAACCAGCAAATCTGGGTTCAGGTGTCTGCTTACTGCAAACACAGTAGACGCTCCAAGTCTGGTGGATTTTTGGCCAGCTCAAGAGAAAATTGCTGTGTAAATATTAATACCTGTTGAAGGGTGAGATATGGAGGAGGTTATATGTCAAATTATTGTCCCAAAGCCAATGCAGAGCAACAAGGAAAATTATACAGATATGGCTTGAGATAAGCAGGCCACGGCCGCACCGTGGAAATCTCGTGTTCCATCGCCCTGGACTGTGAAGGTGTGTGTTGTAGCGAGGTTTGGTCTGTGGCCCTCCAAGGTTTCCATCTTGGCAAGAGGGAGAGTTAGGAAGTTTCCCCCATTGTGGCGTGTCCTCATCTACTCGAGAGGCATAGCCTCATCACCTGAACTTTTCTTTCTGATGTAATGTGGTCATCCTTATGCAGAGGCTCCTGGTGGAAGTTTAGCTATTAAATCTATCCTGGGAAAACATGGGGACTACTGGTCTCAGAGGGGCCTAGAGTCCAGCTGTTGATTTGCAGGGATTTTTTTCCTGTCAGGTCTGGTGACTCCCCTTGCTGGTTTGAACCAGAGTTAAATCTCAGGGTTAAGGGAGGACTGCGGAGCTCGCCTAGTTCGACTCTCCACAAGATAAAGAGATGTGAAAGTTCCATAGTGCACAACCGCCTGGCTCAGTGTGACTGTTCCCCGTAGCAGGGAATTCACTTTAAGCCGCCTGTTCTGCGGCTTCTAATTACTAGAATGGACTTCCATTTTAAACATTAGCAGGCAGTTCACAAGAGAAGCAACACAAATGAGAACTGTTCCACATCCCTGGTAATTAAAAAAAAAGGCGAATTAAAACATTAAAATATCTTTCTTTCCTCCAACAAATTGGCACAGATTTTCTTAAAGTTTAGTACTTAGCATAGATGAAAATTTGAGGAAATGGATCCATACTGGTATTTTGAGGACAATTTGGCAGTTGTGTTAAAAGCCTGAAAATCTGTATAACCTTTGATTTGGCAATGCCATTTCTATGCTTTCTCTCAAGGAGCGAAATCCTGTTTCTGTTACAAGAGTTTAGCTGTAAGGATATTTCTAGTGTGACATTTATTATAAAACCTAAGAAGTAGTCAGGTTTTATCCCCCTCTAACAAAAGGGGATTGGTTAAGTCAGTGGTGCCACAGTCCAAGAAGTACTTAGGCATTTTGTATCAACTCAGTTTTCATGATACTGCTACAAGGTTGGCCTCTTAGGTTTTACAGATAAAAATAACTGAGCCATGAAGAGGGCAAATAGCTTCAGTGAAATGATATAGATGGCCAATGATGGGGCCAGGATGTACATCCCAGCAGTCTCTCTAGAGTCCACACATTCTTAACCCATATGATCCACTGCCTCTCATATCGCATATGAAGCAGAAAATACGTCTTAAGTGGTGTGTAGAATATGCTTCTGTATTGGTTTCAAATATCATAGACTCACAGACTATACATGACATTATTTTTATAATTAGAAAAAAGTTTAGTTAAAACAAAATCCGTCTTTTGTATTCAGCCAAGGTCTGATATTCCATAGCCTTTTCCCATTTTTCAACTCATTCATTTACTAAATTTTCATTGAGCTCTTTCAATTGGCAAAGCATGGTGACAGCTGCTCTGGATCAGCAGAGTAGAAGACTGGCTGTGCCCAGCTGGTACAGAACTTCCATGCTACGGGGAGATCAATGTTACAGAAGTGAACAGATACCAAAGGCTGCCATTTATTGACATAAACTGTGTGCTGTGCATGCTTCTAATTAATAATGATGCTTCATATGTTTATTCTTTTCAGCTTTTACCTGTGTGTATTAGCCATTCAATCACGTCTGACTCTTTGCAAGCCATGGACTGTGGCCCACCAGGCTCCTCTGTCCATGGAATTCTCCAGGCAAGAATACTGGAGTGGGTAGNCATAAACTGTGTGCTGTGCATGCTTCTAATTAATAATGATGCTTCATATGTTTATTCTTTTCAGCTTTTACCTGTGTGTATTAGCCATTCAATCACGTCTGACTCTTTGCAAGCCATGGACTGTGGCCCACCAGGCTCCTCTGTCCATGGAATTCTCCAGGCAAGAATACTGGAGTGGGTAGCCATTCCCTTCTCTAGAGGATCTTCCTGACCCAGGGATTGATCGAGCCCGGGTCTCTTGCATTGCAGGCAGATTCTTGATGGTCTGAGCCACCAGGGAAGCCTGTCTTTTACAGAAGTCCTTTTATAGCCCTGAGCAGCATGTGGCATTCATGTCTAAGTTCACTCAGTTAGTAGGCACTGTGGCTAGGATTTGTCTCTGGCAGGGACTGTCTTCCTCCCTTAGCTTCTAACTTCTCCAGCCTCTTACTACAAACTCATTATAGGCCAGCCACACTGGCCTCCTCTCCTGCCCTAGGACCTTGTGCTTGACATTCTCTCTGCCCAGGGCACTTACTCTCCAAGTAGACCTTAGCATGGTGGCCTCCTCATCATGCAACTCGCAGAGACCTTCCTTGAGGTCCCTGTATGTCTTTTCTCGCACTCCCATAGTCATTCACTATCGTTTTCTATCACAGCACCTTGTTTTATTTACTTTGTGGCAATTATCACTAGCTGACATTATCTGACATTGTTTCATGGACTGCACTGTAAGCTCCATGGAAAGCAAGATCCTGTCCTTTTTTTTTTTTTATATGAGAGGTCTCATTTTATTTATTTATTAAGATATATTTATCAGTGTTATGTATCTAATACAATGTATTACGATATAGTACATGGCAACCCACTCTAGTATTCTTGCCTGGGAAATCCTGTGGACAGAGGAGCCTGGTGGGCTACAGTCTATGGGGTCACCAAAAGAGTCAGTCACAACTTAGCCACTAAATGACAACATGGTGTGATTAGTGTTCCTGACAGTGTGAGCATGGAGCGTTGTCAAGGCAACATATAGAGGGCTACCTAACTTGTTTTGGGGGGTTGAATAATTGTGAATACTTACGTTTTCAAAAATTGCTTTGTTAATATTAGTAATGATTGTTTTTAAGTCTTTATTGAATTTGTTACAATATTGCTTCTTTTTTATGTTTTGGTTTTTTTGGCTATAAGGCATGTGGTATCTTAGCTCCCCAGCCAGGGGTTGAATTCACACCCCCTGCATTGGAAGGTGATGTCTTAACCACTAGACCACTGAGGAAGTCTCAGGAATAATTGTTTCTAAAATTATTCAAGAATACACAAGCTCTTATTATTAGACCATTAAAGCAACATAGTCAGTCGCAAAGAGTCGGACAAGACTGAGCGAGTAAAGAGCTGCAGAGCAACCAGCGGCCATGGCGCTTACGGTCATTTTCCTAACAGATGGTGGAAGGGTGACCGCCGAGGAGCTCACAGTCGACTAGCTAGAGAGAATAGTTTCCAAGGAGTATAAATATAGCTGTTAACGAGTGTGGTTAAATATCTAAGTTGTCCTTGCTTTCTGAGCTGCAAAATTAACCTGAAGAATAGAAAAATAAACACGTCTTCAGACTCTGGTCTCCTAGCTAGAGAGGCAACGGGGCACTGCAGTGGAAGAACATGGGCTTTGGAGTCTGGCAAACTTGGGTCTCCCTGAATATCAGCTCCTTCCTAGCTCCTCTGTTTAAAGAGAAAGCGCCATGCACTTAGAAAGGACTTTTCCCTCCTTCCAAACACCACCAAGAGGGTACTTTTTTCTTTTTGTACTTGATTAAACTGAGTCATGCTTGAATATGTTCTTCTTTAAATAATTGAAGTTGACTGCGTGTAAGCCACAGCCATCCTTCCTGAGGCTGCATTGACCTTTGATATTTTGCTGGTGATGCTATCAGGCTAACCTTCTTTTCCTTCCTGGGATGAAGTCTGGCTGCTGCGGCAGCTGGGCTTCTGTAGGACAAATAACTCCCGTCTTCTGAGCGTGGAGGACTGCTGTTGGCTTGAAGCAGAGTAAATAGAGAGAAGCTGGGACCTTGGCCGGGGAACCACCTGTGTCCAGGCAGCGAGGCCTCTTGTGGAGTGGGGGTGGGGGGCTGAGTGGCCTGTTTGGAGGAGAGGAATTGGATCAGGAAGGGGAGGATTGAGTCGGGCAGAACTCAGCAGATTCCTTGGCATGCACTGCAGAAGGATTCCCTGAAGGGCTGCACAGAAAAGAAATGTGCTGTGTGTTTGGCAGGCCAGAAACCACAGAGAAACTGGCAGTGCTTCTGGAGGATTTGGGAGCAGAAAAGCAGCCTCCCTGGGCGGTTATTTATAGAGCCGGCAGCAGTAATGATCGGTTAGAAGAAATAAATTATAACTCAGTTGAACCTGAAATAACTTTTCTTTTGCAACCCCAGGCATTCCACCCGGGCAGCTTGCACACCACTCCCTCCTGATAGAGTTCCTGGAGGCTGAGGGTCCACGCCAGGCTCACTCACGGCCACCCCTACCCGAGGCTGCAGTGCGGTCCACAGGCAGCAGAGAAGGAGTTTTCTAGCTAGAGACAGAATTCTGGCTGGATGACTCTTTTCTTTCCGCCTTGCTGCCCTCAAATTGCAAACTCTTCTTTCTTCTCTTGGCAGAAGGTGGACGTCTCTGGGAGTGTGGAATCTGTGGCATGCCTGAGCCTCCACTTTTGCACACCTTGTGCAAGTGAGTGTGTGCACACCAGTTTGTTTGCTGTGTCTGTGTTTTGGCTGCAGTGAGAGTGTCTTAACGTAGTGCCTTCTGAGAACTGGATGCTGACTCTGAGTTCACAGGCTCCGAGTCTCACATCCTCGCCCCCTGCCCCCAACCCCAGTCAGCCAGCAAGACCACCATGATGTTCACACCGACAGCTTGGCACTGAGGTCACCTTGAGCTGCCCGACCTGCCACTTGGCATCTTGACTCTTGGGCGTCCATCCTGCTTCCCCTCTCTCAGCCACCTGCTCCTCCTTTTCTACTCATTCATTCATTTGCTCATTTGCGTTTCAATCAACAAGCGTTTATTGAGCGTCTCCAATGTGCCAGGCGCTGGCAATGTGCAAAAAATCTAGAGGCTGCAAACGGGCGGCACTCAAGTCCGTCTGGCCTGCAGATGCATTCATTTGGCTCACAAGGTGGTGTCTTAAATTTGAATTTACTGCTGACACTAAAAATGTGGTGATTTCACGTGAGAATGCTGATACCTTCTTCTCCCGGAAAAATCTGAAGTTCTGGCAATATACACCCACACTCCCTCGTGGNAAACGGGCGGCACTCAAGTCCGTCTGGCCTGCAGATGCATTCATTTGGCTCACAAGGTGGTGTCTTAAATTTGAATTTACTGCTGACACTAAAAATGTGGTGATTTCACGTGAGAATGCTGATACCTTCTTCTCCCGGAAAAATCTGAAGTTCTGGCAATATACACCCACACTCCCTCGTGGCAGTATTTTCAACGAGAGCAGCTACCCCTTAAGGTGAGGCAGGTCTCCTCCCCCATTCATCACAGACCCTGAGACTCCCAATTTTCTGGCCCACACCAGGATAAATACCATCCTGGCCCCATAAATGAACTGCATCACCCATTTATGGGCTCCGCCTCGCTGCCTGTGCATTTGAATCTGATGTGGACCTTCATCTGAGGGATTTTCTGGTCCAGTGGGGGAGGTAGACAGATCCACAAGTAATTTTAGGAGATGAAGAGTGTTACAGGAACTGTGTCCTTTGGGAGAATGTGAAAAGGAAAGATTGTTATTGATGAAAAGAGTCAGGGACTTGATGGGGAAAGTGAGTTTAGACCCTGACTTCGGGCTTCCCTGATAAAGAATCTGCCCGAAGTACCCGAGACCCGGGTTCAATCCCTGGGTCAGGAAGATCCCCTGCAGGAGGAAATGGCAACCCACTCCAGTGTTCTTGCCTGGAGAATCCCATGGACAGAGCATGGCAGGCTACTGTCCATGGGGTCACAAAGAGTCAGATATGACTGAGCGACTTTCACTTTGAAAAGACAGTAAGAGTATGCCAAGATGTAGCTGTGAAGGGAACCCTTGACATAAGGATCGGTCTCTATAGCAGCTCAGAGGACAAAGGAACGTAGAAGCCCAGTGGGATGCTCCTCAGCCAACCCTGCCTAACCCCAAACCAGAGACCCCAGGACCCTTCACACTGACTAGCAGACATCTCTCCCCCAGCACCTGTCCCAGATAGCTGGGTAGCCTGTGAGCAGGTCCCAACCTGCCCACCAAAATTTGCAGTAATGGAGTCCTGCTGTTTCTCTCCACCCCAGACCAGAGCTCAGGGAGGGAAGGGAGAGAAGGAGAGAACAAGGCAGGCCTGTTTCCACGCTTAGGGGCAGTAGATGGCCCTGGGTGCAGGCCCAGGAAGTGGACAGACTGAATAAGCCTCCATGGTCCCTTCCCTCTATGGCACCTTTTCTTCTCATCCCTTGAAAACCAGAGATCCTCAACATGTGCGTTCCCTTGGTCCTCCCTTGGCACTCCCACATTCATCATCACTTATAGTAGTCTGGTGTATCCCCAGGTGGCATCCTCATCCTAGAGTGGGGAGGGGTGGGGGAGACTTGTATCAATAGCTTCTGTATGATTCTCCTTAGAGAGTTCATAAGAGCTTCCCATTCTACTAGCTCTCATCCCTCCACATCCCAGTCTTGACTTTGCCCTGGGCACACTCTTCGCCCCATCTTTGCTTTGCTCACCTCCCTCTGCCTGGACCTCCCTTTCTCGCCCTTTTGACTTGTTGAAATCTTTCCTTCTTTAAGCCCCTTGATGTATGATGCCTCCCTGAACATCTCTGATTTGAGATCCACCAGCATCAGTCACTTTATAACATTGCCAGAAATAAAAGAAATTCACCTGTGATCCAGATGACTCAATCAATGCAGGATTTCAGAGCCAAAAGAGAACTCAGCCACTGAAGATGACCCCCTGGCTTTATTCCCCACCCTGTGTGGTTTTTTCCTGGTGATGAACATAGGGGTTCACAGTGAGGGTGATGAATTCTGTGCCTCCAACCAGGTCATGTAGTGCTCCAAGGCGGGAGCTGGCTGTTGCGTGTGTTTCCCTGAAGATGTACTCACTGCTGTGTGACAAATATGCCCAGTTGTATGTGGTTGGTAGCCAGTTGCCCCATATTGAATTCTTGGTAGAAAGGATGAGAAATTACTCTTTGCATGGAGGTTTGTCATTAAGGTAATCACTGGAGGATGAATGATTAATGCTTTGGGAGTGACTGGATCAGAGGAGGTGACACCTGCAATGTGAGGGCGCCTGGTGGCCAAGAACTTCTTTGCCTGCAGTGTGAAAATTTGTCTCTGTAATGACCTATATGGGAAAAAAGTCTAGGAAAAAAGTGGATATATGTGTATGTATAACTGATTCAATCTGCTATATGCTTGAAACTAACACAACATTGTAAATCAACTACATTCCAATAAATTAAAAAAAAATTAGCTAATGGGAAATTGGTTCATGCAGCACCCAGGTTAATATAGGGTTGGGGAAAGGAAGGAGTGTAGACCCTGCACCACCCCCTTTCCCACCCCGCACCGCGGATGTCTAGAATTCAGGGTGATAAGAGGGAATCTTGGCTACTCTGAAGTCACCATCTTTGGGACTCTAGGTTATCCAGAGATTTTGGCTAGGGATCTCAGACTATTCTCTACCACTTGCCCTGGTTCAGTTCCACTGACGGTTTCCCTAGGCTCCTCTGCGGCTTCCCACAGTGGTCTTCTCCTGGGCCTCCTTCTGGCCACACCATCTGTGACTGTGATGCTGCTGGCAGCCGCCCCAGGGCTTTGAGTGGCCCGTGCCAGCGCCCCAAGACGGCTACTGTTGGGCCAGGGTTTCCACCCAGCAGCCTGAGACCTGGAGGCGCTGGGGAGAACTATGAGGGGACAGAGCAGGAACCAGTGGACGTTCCCGCCCTGATACGTTTCATCAGCTCGGATCCCTCCAAGACTACCTGGTCTTATTATTATTGATCAGCAAACAGCAAGTTATAGTCTTTTACTGTTTACAGAGAGTTTCTCTTTATGCTATTTTCCTTGAAACTCACAAGCAACCCACGTCTTGGGTATTTTTAATCTATTTATTAAAAATTTTGAAAACGAAATTTTGGCCATACCACGCAACATGTGGAATCTTAGTTCACCAACCAGGGATCGAACCTGCACCCCTGCATTGGAAGCACAAAATCTTAACCACTGGACCATGAGAGAAGTCCTGTCTTGGGTATTTTTACTATTCCTACTTAATAGAGGAAGAAACTAATGAAGCTCAGAGATTGCAATGACTTGCCTCAGGTTGGAGCCCAAAGTCCTTGACTCTAATGCGTCTCATCCTTCCATTACACCTTTTGCCTCCCAAATCCTGTGCCCAGACAGACTCACCAGCATCCTTTCCATGTGAAGGGGCACCGGCGCTGGGAAGTGATTCAGCACCAGCCCCGATCCCTGGAATTTCCTGTCTTTTTGCTCTTGTCATCGAGGACACCAGCCTAAGGGGACATTTTCTCCCTCCACATCCTGTTGAAGCACAAGGTGTCCAACTCCTACTGTGCAAAGGGAGAGAAAAGGAAAATCTCAGATTGCAACTTTGGGAACCACTTGGGAAGAAGATGCTGCTAGTGCTTTAGGGTCTTTTGTTCTCTGTGCTCTCATTTATTTAACAGATATGTATGAAGAACTGGCTCTGTGCCAGGCACAGTTGCAGGTGCTGGGATCACAGTGGTGAATGAGACAGGCCAAGTCCCTGCCCCTTGGAGCTCACGTGCTAGTGAATGATGAATACAATGTTTCACACCATGCTGGGGCCTGTAAAGAAAATAGAGAAAGGTGATGGGTAGGAAGAGTGGGAGTGAGATCTGCTTGGATTAGTTTCTCAGGAGTGACTCTTGAAGAAGAAACATATAAGCTGAGACTTGAGTGACAGAAGGAGCCTGGCATGAGAAAAGTGGGTCAGGAAGAGGGACCAGGAAGGGCAAAGGCCCACGTGGGAGCTCAGAATGAGATTCTAAGGAAATCATATTTTCATGGTGTTAGATCACTGTGCTTCAGTAATACTGTGCCTGCTGGGAGGAGTTATCCCCAGGCCCTATGCATGTAATAAGGGGATTTCTGTGAGAAAACCAGTCTAAGTGCCAGACAGTGGACTCATGGTTGACCTTGGAGACCCAGGAACTGCTTCTATCATAGGTTTAGATGAAATGAAATGACCATGGCATGGAATGAGTGCTTTGTTGGGGAGGACAGGAAGAAAGCCCAAATTCACCGATTGTAGAAACTCTTGATCCTTGCAGTCCAGATTTTCTGACTCCATGTCTGTGATTTGACCTTGTGCTGCAGGGGTTTCAAGTTTGGGTTCTGCTTTCGATTATCTGTGTTTTATTGTGTTTTTGGTGAGTCATTTAATCTCCATAAACTTAGAACTATTAAATGAAGTGAAGGAGAGAGATGAAATGAACTCTAAGGTACTTCTTTCCCTTTTGCTGCCTTAAAGTGAACGCACTGACCAGCAGTTAGCTTTCTCTGTCTCAGGCTTTTTGGTGCCTCTGCTTTGAGTGAGGTTAGAGTACTAAGTCCGAGTCATTTGTGATGGTAGTGATTCCTTAACATAAGCCAGGTGCTACTGTTGACTTCTCTTGGTGTAGACCAGTGGCTCCCAAAATGTAGTCCCTGGAGCAGCGGCCCCTGGGAATTTGTTAGAAATACAGATTCTCAGCCTCCACTCCAGACCTACTGAATCAGAAACCGTGGGTGAGTCACCCCAACATCTAGATTTAACAAGGCCTCCGGTTGATTCTGATGTATGGTAAAGCCTGGTATAAAGTGTGTATTCTAAGATTTGGGGGCTACCAGTGATGGATTCTTATATTTCAGTCATTCTGGTGGCCACAGGAAATGCTTGCATTTGTAAGATGTTTATCCAACTTGGCTTAGCAAACAGTCCTGTGGCTGAAAGGCAGAAGGAAAGCTCATGGCTTTTGCTGGGATTGGGTCCAAGGTCTTCTGTTGGCATTGTGTCCTGTCCACTATTCCAGGCAAGGGCCTGCTAAGAGGAGGGTGTTGGCAAGGGGGCATGCTCATCCTAGAGGAAGCCTTGGCAGAGGGACTGCTGGACCTGCTTCCATGGAGGCTGATTCAAACTGAGCTGGTTGTTGATTACATTAGTGTTTGCATGGTTTTAAAGCATGAAACTGTCCTGCTTGCACCTGTGAAGATCCATGGTGATGAAAGGTCTTGGGTGCCAAGTAAAAAGTAATCTGGTGACCCTATACACTGGATCTAGAATTCTGATCTCCCTTAGTCTCCTTGTCTGAATGTCCACTCATAAAACTAGAATGAGGTGACCAGATGGTCCAGATCACCCAGGACTGTCCCATGTTTCCCCTTCCTGTCCTCTCAGTCTGGTGTCTCGGATTTGACCCCGCGTTGCCCACTCCTGCTGGATCTTGTCCTGTCGAGGGACAGAACGTGCTGACGCCCTCCTGAAGAATGGGAAGAGAGGAGATTTTGAAAGCACAGATTGCAATATTCTGCCAGAGACCAAGGAAACCGATGCCTGGAGGGATTGCCTCCCCACCAAGAGGAGCATCAAGGATACTGGAGCTGGAGGCACACAGGCCCAGGAAGGGCAGAAGTAAGTTTATTTTCCTGGTAGAGCATAGAGGAGGGTTAGTACTAGGTAGGGGTTGGGAGTGGGACTGGGATGGCCTCTACTGACCAGAAGGCAAGGCCTGGGAGGCAGATGGGCAAAGCCGGAGGTGGCAAGGGCATGGCAAGGGGTATGGTGAGCCTTCCAGCCTAAACTGGCCTTGCCTCTCCCCTCCTGCCTTCTGCCCCTCTTCCCGACCCTCCGGCCTTCTGCCCCTCTTCCCGACCCTCCGGCCTTCCGCCCCTCTTCCCGACCCTCCGGCCCTCCGCCCCTCTTCCCGACCCTCCGGCCCTCCGCCCCTCTTCCCGACCCTCCGGCCCTCCGCCCCTCTTCCCGATCCTCCGGCCTTCCGCCCCTCTTCCTGATCCTCCGGCCTTCTGCCCCTCTTCCTGAATTCTTTCATCTCTGACCATGTCATCCTGGGGTCCTTCCTTCTTCCTGCCATCCTGGCGGCCCTGACACCCTTGTTAACCTCTTGCCTGGCTCCCTCCCCAGGCTCCTGCTGTACCCGGCCCACTGCCCACTCCATCCTCCTCGTCCTGTGCCTGTGCACCACTGACATGATGGAAATGGGAGAATGGTAGAGTCCCACCGTGACAAGCACGCTCCCTGTTCACAGACGCCAGCAATGGCCAAGGGCCACCCGTCACAGTTCCCTGGCTGTCTACCCAGGACCCACCGAATGGGGGTCACGCACTCACACGTACTCAGCAGCAACCGCAAAAGCTGGAACACAGGTCAGAGAAGTCGAGGCAGCAGCAGGAGGCCAGAAGCTTTCAGAACAACCCTGAGAGAAGCATCTACTGACTTACAACCAGTTGTGTGGGTGGATAGTATGAGAAGACATCTTCCTCCACCACTGGGTTCCACCCTACCTGGATGCCCTTCCTTATGGACTTTGATCTCCTATCTACCTTGAAGCATATGGTTCCTGCTTCAGCTGTGGTAGTTCTGGTTAACCATCTCTGGGAAAATGTTAATTTTTTCCCATCCCTCCACATTCTGGATTGAACTGTCTTCTTACCTGCTGCTGCTGCTAAGTCGCTTCAGTCGTGTCCGACTCTGTGTGACCCCATAGACGGCAGCCCACCAGGCTCCCCTGTCCCTGGGATTCTCCAGGAAAGAACACTGGAGTGGGTTGCCATTTCCTTCGCCAGTGCATGAAAGTGAAAAGTGAAAGTGAAGTCACTCAGTCATGTCTGACTCCTAGCAACCCCATGGACTGCAGCCCACCAGGCTCCATGGGATTTCCAGGCAAGAGTACTGGAGTGGGTTGCTGTTGCCTTCTCCACTTCTTACCTGCAACTGGGTTATTCTAGGCTAGAAACACCTCTGGACATTCCTGTTTCTCAGAAGTGGCCATGTGCATGTCATAGTTGTTTCATTTGTGAACAGGGGTCCCGTTCTGACAGATGCTGCCTGGTCTGGGCAACGTGTCTCCTGTCAGCTCCCTGGTACCTTTCTCCCCTCCCCTACCCTGTCCCAAGGGAGACTCAGTAGTGATCCTGCCACTCCTGGTGAGGACCACATGTGTGGTAGATGTGCTTTGACTTGAGGTGTGAGGGCAAGTGTGGTCTGGTGGAACTGATATCTTTGTAAATTTGGAGGTGACTAGAGCAGCGCTTTATTTCTGGGAGAAGGCAGCTTTAGCGAGGCTGGCTCTTATTTCCATGTTCCTCTTAACTCTTACTCTCACCTTTTACTGTCTTTCTTAATCCAGGGTAGTTGTTCTTTACTTTTTTTCAATTAGAAGTAACTTTGGTTGTTATTTTGCATCATTGCAAACCAGCACATACTTATTATGAAGGCATCAGAAATGTAAGACAAATGAAAGAAGGAAGAACCAGGCCCAGATCCTATTTACCCCAAAGATAACCATTGAGCCTTCTAGATCCCTCTCTAGACATATAGTATCATGTATATTAATATATATCATATATCAATATGACTTCTCATATTGTGATATCATGATAGCACATATATTCTTTAATAACTATATTGTCATTTAATGTCTTATCGTGAACAGCTTTTCTATGTCAACATACTTTTTTTAAATGATTAAGTAATGCTTTTAATTACAGAAGAGAAAATGTAGGCCGAAATGTAAAGTAATTTACAAAAAAATGAGACTGTTAAGTCATTTGATATAAGGGAATAAAACCAGGCAGATACAGCTCAAGGAATGCACACCGCCAGTTTTGGGGCTGTGAGTTCTATGAGTCTAGAGCAATTGTAATGTAAGAGTACACAATTATAGAGTTATCCTATCATTTGTTTACCTAATCTCATATGGTTCCATGTTTAGGTTATTTCCAGCTTTTCTCTATTTTAAAATGTTCTTTAATGAACATGTTTCTGGTTTAATTTACATATAGTTATTTCCTTGAGGCGAATGCCCAGAAGGAGATCAAAGAACAGTTAGTGAAAGTTACTAAGACCTCCAAGCATGAAACCAACATTAACTGCTTGGCATCCAATTACATTAAAGGCTGGGCCGCTGAAAAGCTGCACACACTCTTTCTTAGATGATGTCACATATCCATGCTTGAGTAGCTCTGGCCTCCTTTCCTTTGCTCAGAATAGAACTCACCCATGAATGATGGCTAAAGTAAACAGATGGTAAAACAGAGAGTAGGCATTGGCTCTTTAGGTTAGGTACTGGGGTATGTCTTGCGATTCCTCACTGGATGCTGAGAGATAGTCATTCACTCATTCATTCTCCACTTATGGAGTAGCCACTGTTGCACAGTGCCAAGCTGGAGTCTGAGAACACAAAGATGCATTAAACATTCTCAGGAAGGTCACAGCCGAGAGACCTTGTTTCCATGTTCCTGACTCTTACTCTCACCTTTTAGTGTCTTTCTTAATCCAGGGCAGTTGTTCTTTTCTTTTTTTAATTAGAAGTAACTTTGGTTGTTATTTTTCATCTCAGATCACAGCCTAGGGAAGGTCAGTGATGAATAACATATATTAACTCCACAGTATACTCTTCCCGGGGAAGCTTAAATGGTGAAGAATCTGCTTGCAGGGTGGGAGACGTGGGTTCAGTCCTTGGGTCGGGAAGATCCCCTGAAGAAGGACATGGCAACCCTCTCCAGTAATCTTGCCCGGAGAATTCCATGGATAGAGGAGCCTGGTGGGCTACCGTCCATGGTACCCGCAAAGAGTTGGCCACAACTGAGGGACTCACACTTTCACTCCACAGTGTAGCAAAGGAGAAAAGTTGTAAGTTCAGTTGTACATCTCAGGGCAGAACATTTGGAACAATTTGAAAAGCCCAAAGGGAAAACATGAAAATTGCACATAATCCACTGGCCTGTTCATGACAGCTGTCCGTTTCAAGTGTGTCCTTTGAGTCTTGCTTGCTTGTGATTGTCCTCACTGGGTGAAACCTCCATGAAGGCATTGTCTGTTCTTCATCTGCACCTCCAGAGACTCTGGCACCATCTTAGACAACTTATTCAGAAATCTGTTCCATGTGAAATCCAAATGAGAGGAAACAAAATTAAAGGTAAAGGGATTCATGAATTGAAACAGAGTCTCAATGTTTTATGTATGCAGAGAAATTTGCATTAATTCATATCCTTCTGTTGATGAAAACTTTTTCAAATATTTCATTATGAAAGTAACAATCTCACTTAAGAAAATATGGGAACTATAGAAAAGGACCACTTTCCACCCTGTCTCACCATCCTAACCCATGGCTGGTGGTGTTCAGGTCAGCCTCACCCAGAAAAATGTGTATTCAGATGATATTGAAGATAAGAGTGGAGGAATATGTGAGGGTTTTTTTTGTTTTTTAATTATTTTAATTTTTAATTTAACATGTTTAAAAGTTAATTATATTCATGTAGTTTAAAGTTCAAATAGTACAGAAGTATAGAGAATGAAAAGTCTATGCCCCAGCCACCTAGGTTCCTGGAGAGACCCAAGACTATCAGTTTCTTACATATCCTTCTAGAGTTTTTTCATGCATACAAAACCATGTGTGTGAGAGTGCTCAGTTGCTCAGATATGTTTGACTCTTTGCAATTTAATGGACTGTAGCCTGCCAGGCTCTTCTGTCCATGGGATTTTCTCAGCAAGGATACTGGAGTGGATTGCGCTTTACTCCTCCAGGGGGATCTTCCCAACCCCAGGATCAAACCCACATTTCCTCCATTACAGGCAGATTCCTTACCACTGAGTCAATGGGAAGTCCATATAAAACCATATATGCATATAAAATATGAATTTCTAATGGAGGACTTGGTAATATCAGTATCTTTACTGACCGTTGTAAGTTTAGTCTAAACTATCCTGTGGCTCTCAGTGGCAGGCCTGAGATACAGCTGGCAAAGAAGAGAAAGGGGCAGACTGGGTTATGTGTGTGTATGCATTTGTGACTGTGTGTGTGTGCGTGTGTGTGTGTGTGTGTGTGAAAGAGAGAGTGTGTGAGGGGAGTAGGTAGTTGTTGCTAAAGGAGAAAGGGAAGGGACAAGGAGCAGAGGGAAAGAGTAAACATTCTTTCATTTATTCAACCAGTATTTATTGAGCATCTATTATATGCCAGATACTATTCTAGACCCAGGGGAAGCAAGAGTGAACCAAAAGACAAAATTCATCTTCCTCATGCATATTTATTAAAAATGGAAGGTGGTAGATAATAAATATAATAAATACATAAATTGTATAGCTGATTAGAATGTGAAATTACTATGGGAAAAATTAAGTAGGGTTCAGAAGGTTGGGAGTATCAGGGAACAATTTAAAAGTGAGTGGTCAGGGTGGGCTTGAGAAGGCAGCGTTTGAGTACAGACTAGAAGGAGGCGAGAGAGTGAGCCCTGTGGATATCCAGGGAAGGAGCACCTGTAGAGGGAAGAGGCAGTGCAAAGGCCCCAAGGCAGAAGAGTGAGTCCTGGCGTTGTCAGCAGCATCTGCTCCCAGGCTGTTCCTGGGGACCTCTGCCCTGACACTGGGTTCCCTCAGGTCCTGAAGAAGCAAAGGCCAGGCTGGTGGGTTCTGTCTGCAGTGCTGAGATTATTGCATACTGGATGTTAACTTTTCCTTTATCTAAATTCTGATCCTAATGTTTAATTTTACTCCTTTCACGATAATTCTGGGGTTTGGGTGTTAATTTAGTCCAAATAAAGAAAGAAGGGGAATAGCATCATTGTAGTAGAAAAAGCAAGGTTAAGACTCCCAGGGTCCTGGGTTATATAAACAGATCCTGCCACATAGTTTAAAGCCTTTGGGACACACTTCTCTATCTCTCTGATCCTCGGTTTCCTCATTTAGAAATTGCAGGGGGCATACTTAGATGGCTCTGGGGCTGTCCTCAGACTCTGTAACCAGTTAAGATAGGGAGTGGTGTTGGGTGATGTCTGGTGATGCTGCAGGAGGGGCGGTGGGGGCTTCTGCCTGCGGAGGACTCTGTGCACGTGCTAACGTGTGCTGCCACCGATTTTCCATCTTGGACTAGAAGAGCTCAACTTCACCCTTAAAATAGAATATTCTATCTGAGCAAGTCCAGAATCCCTGATGATAAGAGGGGAGATACAGCAACGCTGCTAATTGCATTCTCTCCTTGTTTCCTCTGCGCCCTTGAAGGGTTGGTTTTCCCCGCGCCCCTGAGCTGCCAGGGTTCTCCCTCTGCAGTGGGCGTGACCGGGGCAGGGTCCAGGGCTCCTTCTTTTGTTCTTTCTCACCTCAGAGGTTCCCCCCCACCACCTCACTCTCATCAGTTTGGATGCCTGGAGTCTTTCGTCTGTGCTGCTGAACTAGGCAGTGGGGAGGAGAGGGAGTGTGTCATTGACATTACCGTTGTTCTATGTGGAGCAAAATCACTGTGAATTTCAAAGTGGGAATGTGTGTGGGGCGGAGCTGGAGTCTTTAGCAGTCTTAAGGAGCAATCTTTCCTCCTCACTTAGGAGGAAAAATGTTTGACGTGAATAGGAGCCTTTTCTCTTTCACTCTTAAAATGTGAGTCACCTTGGTTGCCATTCCTTTACTTTCCATAAACGACCCATCTTTACTAGCATCCTTGGCTGCTGTTAAGCAGGGCTTTTTGGAAGAGTAGCTTCCAAAACCGGGTTTCTCTTCTCTTGTGTGCGCGTGGTGAGTCTCTTTGATTGTGTCCAACTCTTTGTGACCCTATGAACTGTAGCCCACCAGGCTCGTCTGTCCAGGGGATTCTCTAATTAAGGATATTAGAGTGAGTTGTCATGCCCTCCTCCAGGGGATCTTCCCGACCCAGGGATTGAGCCCACATTTCTTATTGGCAGGTGGTGCCACCTGGATTTTTTTTAACAAGGGAGGACCATGTTCCCTCAGCATTGTGTGAGAAATGTACACACCACCCACGTGCCTTTCATTGAGAATGGATTCTGAGATTGTTTAATTTGTTGAACTTCGGATTTATGCTATTTTCCCAATGCCTGTTTAAGATATATGTGTATGTATGTATACACACATAAATACAAAAATCCCTCTGTCACTTCTTACATTTCCTGTGATGCCCTTTGTCTCTAGCAACTGCCGTACAGAGAAATGTTATTTGGAATATTCATAGCAAGTCTATCGCTAATTATCACTTTAACAATGTGTTATGGAGTGTATCCATGCAGTCATCTGGAAAGGCACATATGCCCTGAAATTTGGGATTTGCTGTGTAGGGCGTGTGCCCACTCTAGTGTTTCACCAGCTCTTTGGTCTGGGAAGTCGAGGTGCTTTGTGAGTGAGAATGGAGTACTGACTTTGTAGCTGAATGCACGCATCCTTCCTTCCTGTTCTCATAGCAACAATTTCCAGGGTGAATCGTTTTCCAGTGTAAGAAAAGCCTTAACTTTCTCGCCCCTAATTCCCATTCTGGAAAGCCACAGAGATCGGGTCTGAGGTCACCACCCAGGATCAACACCGGGCGGACAGATCCCAGCTGTAGTTCCTATTGCAGGTGAAGTAGAGGTTACTGGCCTTAATACCTTCCTGATGCTCTGGCAAGAAGGATGGTGCCAAAATCCCCATCCAGTTAGCAGACCTCAGAAGCAAATGCAAAGGAACGTTACCCTCTCAGGAGAGGACAAGAATGAATGCTCCTCTTTTTTTTCTCTTTCCTCTTGGGAAGAATGAACTCCTGCTGGGTTGCTTCTTCAGGATCCTCAGTGGGTCTGCGCCTTGGGAATAGAGAATTATATGATCACGGGGGCGCATGGAACTCTTCCCACCAAGACTTCCTGATGGAAGTGGATGAAGCCCCAGAGGCTGCCTGCAAACAAGGCTGAGAGTAATGGAGCGTAATGGAGCTGAGCTCCTGGTCGAAGAACTCAGCCCTAGTGTGGTAATAAATCAAATGGCCTGTATGAGGGGCTGGTAATGGGACGGTAGGGGTCTGCCAAACCTGGCTCCCTGGGACTCTGTGGATCTTTAACATGAGTGGGCGATTCAGTCTCAGTCTTTTTGGGGGTATTCTTGGAACATTTTTAGGGGTGTACTTTAGATGGATGTTGAGTTGAATCTGTTGTAATGAGATTTTATTGCACTTGGAGCCTGGTTTTGCTAGATGTTACTTTAGAAATAATAACAGTAATTGTTGTTTTTGCTGAGTACTTACTGTATGCTGGGCACATTATTCATCAAAATCATTAACAAGCAACATTAATGGAGCATTTATGATGTAGCAAACTTAGGCACTTTAGATACTTACCTTCCTAGATATTCCTAGAAGGAAGGTCCCATTGGAGTCATCATTTACATGGGACGAGTCCGAGGCACCAAGCATTTGATCAGCTATCCAGAGCAGCAGTGCTAGTAAGCTCCAGGAAGGAAAACAGTGGTTCCAGGCCTGTCTGTTCAGAGCGGAGCCCTTCTTTCCCATTTTAAAGCAGTGGGAAAAAGCACTCCAGAGAATAGCCACAGGAAGGTAGGGTGAGGGGCAGAAAGAGCCAGGGGTGTTTTCTGGCCCTGTGTGGTCAGAGGGCGATGCTGGATCAGGGCTCAGCTTATCCATGCTGCCCAGCACTGGGCTCTGGGGGCCTTGCACCTGTTTACAGTGTGTTGTAAAAACTTAGGGCTGGCTGCTTCCTGGATGAATTCAATAAACCCTGGATTTCTGGATGTTTGGTTTCTTTGTGTTTGTTTGGGGTCGTGGAAGAGTTGGGTGGGAGTGTATTTGAGAGTGATAATTCTGAGTGTGCTTAAAAAGCAAGCCAAGGCAAACAGAGTCTGCTGCAGCCTTCATCCACAGGCAGGGGGCTGCGGCAGGTGGAGGTAGGTGGAAATGCAGGCCAGCTTTGTTGTGGTCCAGCCGGGTCACATCCATTAACCACGCCAACCCCACGCTAATAGGTGGGTGATTCAGCTCCTTCCTGACTTTTATTACCGGACAGAGACTATAACAGCCCTTTGATTTAGCAAGTTAATAAAGTAAGCTATCAGGCTCCACTGTTTAACCACCGACTGGATCGCCTGGGGCTTTTTGCTTTCTGGGAACCTTGTGATATTGTTTTAGAATGGAAAAGAGTGAGCGTGTGGGATTTGCAGGCTCTACAGGAGTCTCCTGGCTCCTTCGTGGGCAGCCCCTGCCAGTCCCCCAGCGCGTGCCCTTCCAGTGCCAGGCTTCCTCACCTTGTGCAGTGACTGGCTGGCTGGCGTGGTTGAGGAAATGTTTGACTCTGTGGGTGTCATGTCTAGAGGTTAATATCTGAAGGAGCCAGTGGTCTGAGATGTCTGGGAAGGAGGGAGAGTCGTATAAGAATGTGGAGGTCTCCAGGGAGAGTCCTGTGTTAGTTTCCTGTGCCTGCTGTAATAAATTACTGCAAACTGGGTGGCTTTAAACAACGAGTTTATTCTCTCACAGTTCTGGAGGCTGAAAGTGCAAGGTCGAGGGTATCAGGAGAAGCATAGTGTCTTCCTAGCTTCTGGGGGCTGCAGGCGATGCTTGGCTTTCCTTGTAGATACCCTCCCGTGTCTGCCTCTGTCACTACATGGCCTTCTGCTGCTCTGTGTCTCTTCTTATAAATCCTCTTGGATTTGGGCCCCGTTCTAATCCACTGTGACCTCATCTCAACTGGTTACATCTACAAAGATCCTCTTCCAGAAGATTAAGGTCATAGTTTGGGTGAACTTGAATTTAGAGGGGCACCATTCACCCCAGTCCAAGCCCTTTAGGAAAGTGGTAAAGATGTGGGGACCATGGTGGAGACGGATTCATAGGAGGAAATTTGGAGAAGGCCGAGCTCAGGCAGCACTGTCCAGATGAACTTTGGGTGATGACGGAAATGTTCTATAACTGTCTACTAGGGTAGCCACAATTGAAATAGGCCTAATGCAACTGGGGGACTGGATTTTAAATTGCATTTAATTTAAATTTAATTTAAAATGACAAGTGGCTACCCTAACAGACTTGGGCAGTCATTTGCATCGATGATGATTACCAAGTGTTTACAAAGTTGAGCAGGATGGACTAAGTCTTTGCCCTCCTGGATTAGGAAAGGATGTCACACAAAGTCTTCTGCAGTGACTGTGTCATGAAGTAAGCCATGCTGCAATTCACGTGGGGTCCCCTCACCCCCAGTGGTGCCCACTAGTTGGGGCTGGGTCAGCCCCCCACGGGTATTCACACACACAGAGCATCCCCATCACCTTGCTGTTGAGGTGCTCAGGCTCTGGACCTCAAGATTCCTTAGTTCTACCCCTAGAATGCTCCAGTGGGCAAGTTATTGCCATGCATGTGGCCACAGGAGACCCTACCTTTATCTGCAGGGTCAGAGAAGTTCTCCTGGAGGGCTTGGTGCTGAAGCTGAGACCTGTTTCTTCTTCAGAGAACCCTGTGCTTGTTCGTGAGAGCAAGTACTCAGGATCCAGGCCTTTAGAGTCAGAAGCAGTGTCAGTGTTAGTCGCTCAGTCCTGCCTAACTCTTTGCAACCCCATGGACTGTAGCCTGCTAGGCGCCCCTGTCCATGGACTTCTCCAGGCAAGAACACTGGCATGGGTAACCATTCCCTTCCCGGGAATAGAAGGGGCTCTTCCCACCCCAGGGATTGAATCCAGGTCTTCTGTATTGCAGGCAGATTTCTTTACTGTCTGAGCTACCAGGGAAGCCTAGATAGAGAAACTTCAGCAATTATCAGGATGTGGTCTCAAAAGTTCTTAAACCACCAAAGCCTTTTCAAAGGAAAACTCTCCTGTACTCTTTTTTTTTTCTTTTAAGTAAGAAAATGTTTATTTTTGAATGACGGAAAAAATTAGAATTCAGCATTACAGACTGAGTTAATAATGTGACATCAACACAATGATATAAAGCCATAACTACAGTTTTTCTATAGGAAAATCTAAAATATTTATGATGAAACATTAAATGAAATCACAAAGAAACTTAAAGTACGTATAATATGGATAAAATTATGACAAAATATATATGATTTTCAAATTATTTGTACTAAAGTAATGGATTTTCTTTCCTTTTTTAAAAAAATTAATTTATTTTTTTATTGAAGGATAATTGCTTTACAGAATTTTGCTGTTTTCTGTCAAACCTCAACATGAATCAGCCATAGGTATACATATATCCCCTCCCTTTTGAACCTCCTTCCCATCTCCCTCCCCATCCCACCCCTCTAGGTTGATACAGAGCCCCTGTTTGAGTTTTCTGAGCCATACAGCAAATTCCCCTTGGCTATCTATTTTACATATGGTAATGTAAATTTCCATGATACTCTTTCCATACATCTCACCCTCTCCTCTCCTGTCCCTATGTCCATAAGTCTGTTCTTTATGTCTTCTTCTCCATTGGTCCTCTGTAAATATTCAGTACCATTTTTCTAGACTCTGTATATGTGCATTAGAATACAATATTTATCTTTCTCTTTCTGACTCACTTCACTCTTCATAATAGGTTCTAGGGTCATCTCATTAGAACTGACTCAAATGTGTTCCTTTTAATGGCTGAGTAATACAGATGACACCACCCTTATGGCAGAAAGTAAAGAACTAAAGACCCTCTTGATGAAAGTGAAAGAGGAGAGTGAAAAAGTTGGCTTAAAGCTCAACATTCAGAAAACTAAGATCATGGCATCTGGTCCCATCACTTCATGGCAAATAGATGGGGAAACAGCGGAAACAGTGGCAGACTTTATTTTTGGGGGCTCCAAAATCACTGCAGATGGTGACTGTAGCCAAGAAATTGAAAGATGATTACTCCTTAGAAGGAAAGTTATGACCAACCTAGACAACATATTAGAAAGCAGAGACGTTACTTTGCCAACAAAGGTCCATCTAGTCAAGGTTATGGTTTTTCCCAGTGGTCATGTATGGATGTGAGAGTTGGACTATAAAGAAAGCTGAGTGCCGAACAGTTGATGCTTTTAAACTGTGGTGTTGGAGAAGACTCTTGAGAGTCCCTTGGACTGCAAGGAGATCCAACCAGTCCATCCTAAAGGAAATCAGTCCTGAGTGTTCATTGGAAGGACTGATGTTGAAGCTGAAACTCCAATACTTTGGCCACCTGATGCGAAGAGCTGACTCATTTGAAAAGACTCTGATGCTTGGAATGATTGAAGGCAGGAGGAGAAGGGGTCGACAGAGGATAAGATGGTTGGATGCCATTACCGACTCAATGGACATGAGTTTGGGTAAACTCCGGGAGTTGGTGATGGACAGGGAGGCCTGGCATACTGCAGCCCATGGGGTCACAAAAAGTCGGATACGACTGAGCGACTGAACTGAACTGAATATTCCATTGTGTTTATATACCACAACTTCTTTATCCATTCATCTGTTGATGGACATCTAGGTTGCTTCCATGTTCTAGCTATTGTAAATAGTGCTGCAATGAATGGTGGGATACATGTGTTTCTTTCAATTTTGGCTTCCTCAGGGTATATGCTTAGGATTGGGATTTCTGGGTCATATGGTGGCTTTATTCCTAGTTTTTTAAGGAATCTCCATACCTTCTTCCATAGTAGCTGTATCAATTTACATTCCCACCAACAGTGCAAGAGTGTTCCCTTTTCTCCATATCCTTTCCAGCAATTATTGTTTGTAGACTTTTTGATGAGGGCCGTTCTGACCTGTGTGAGGTGATATCTCATTGTAGTTTTGATTTTCATTTCTCTACTAATGAGCAGTGTTGAGCATCTTTTCATGTGTTTGTTAGCCATCTGTATATCTTCTTTGGAGAAATGTCTGTTTAGGTCTTTTTTCCGCTTTTTGATTGGGTTTTTGTTTTTCTAGTATTGAGTTGTATGAGATGCTTGTATATTTTAGAAATTAATCCTTTCTCAGTTGTTTCATTTGCTATTATTTTCTCCCATTCTGCGGGTTGTCTTTCACCTCACTTATAGTTTCCTTTGCTGTGCAAAAGCTTTTAAGTTTAATCAGTTCCCATTTGTTTACTTTTATTTCTGTTACTCTAGGAGGTGGGTCATAGAGGATCTTGCTTTGATTTATGCCATGGAGTGTTCTGCCTATGTTTTCCTCTAAGAGTTTTATAGTTTCTTACATTTAGGTCTTTAATCCATTTTGAGTTTATCTTTGTGATGGTGTTAGGAAGCGTTCTAATTTCATTCTTTTACATGTAGCTGTCCAGTTTTCCCAGCACCATTTTTTGAAGAGGCTGTCTTTGCCCCATTGTATATTCTTGCCTCCTTTGTAAAAAAATAAGGAACCCATAGGTTCATGGGTTTATTTCTGGGCTTTCTATCTTGTTCCATTGGTCTATATTTCTGTTTTTTGTGCCAGTACCATACTGTCTTGATGACTGTAGCTTTGTAGTATAATATGAAGTCAGGAAGGTTGCTTCCTCCAGCTCCATTCTTCTTTCTCAAGACTGATTTGGCTATTAGGGGTCTTTTGTGTCTCCATATGAATTGTGAAATTTTTTGTTCTAGTTCTGTGAAAAATGCCATTGGTGATTTGATAGGGATCACATTAAATCTGTAGATTGCATTTGGTAGTATATTCATTTTCGTAATACTGATTCTTCCTGCCCAGGAACTTGGAATATCTCTCCATCTGTTTGTGTTATCTTTGATTTCTTTCATTAGTGTCTTATAATTTTCTGTATACAGTTTTTTCTTCTCCTTAGGTAAGTTTATTCCTATATATTTAATTCTTTTTGTTGTAATGGTAAATGGGATTGATTCCTTAATTGGTATTTTCGTAATACTGATTCTTCCTGCCCAGGAACTTGGAATATCTCTCCATCTGTTTGTGTTATCTTTGATTTCTTTCATTAGTGTCTTATAATTTTCTGTATACAGTTTTTTCTTCTCCTTAGGTAAGTTTATTCCTATATATTTAATTCTTTTTGTTGTAATGGTAAATGGGATTGATTCCTTAATTGGTCTTTCTGATTTTTCATTGTTAATATATAGAAATGCAAGTGATTTCTGTGTATTGATTTTGTATCCTGCAACTTTGCATAATGTCACTGATTAGCTCTAGTCATTTTCTGATACTATCTTTAGGGTTTTCTATGTACAGAATCATGTCACCTGCAAACAGTGAGAATTTTACTTTTTCTTTTCTGATCTGGATTCCTTTTATTTCTTTTTCTTCTATGATTGCTGTAGCTAGGACTTCCAGAACTATGTTGAGTAATATTGGTGAAAGTGGGTACCCTTGTCTTGTTCCTGATCTTAGGGGGAACACTTTCAGTTTTTCACCACTGAAAATAATGTTTGCTGTAGGCTTTATCATATATGGCCTTTACTATGTTGAGGTAGGTTCCTTCTATGCCCATTTTTTGAAGAGTTTTAATCATAATTGGGGGCTGAATTTTGTCAAAGGCTTTTTCTGCATCTGTTGAGATGATCAAAGTTTTTTATCTTTCAATTTGTTAATATGGTGTATCACACTGATTGATTTGCATATATTGAAGAATACTTGCATCCCTGGAATAAACCCGACTTGATCATGATGTATGCGCTTTTTGATGTGTTGCTGAATTCTGTTTGCTAATATTTTGTTGAGGATTTATGCATCTATGTTCATCAGTGATATTTGCCTATAGTTTTCTTTTTTTGTGTTGTCTTTGTCTAATTTTGGTATCAGGGTGATGGTGGCCTTGTAGAATGAATTTGGAAGTGTTCCTTCCTTTGCAATTTTTTAAAAGAGTTTTAGAAGGAAAGGCATTAGCTCTTCTCTAAATGTTTGATAGATATCTCCTGTGAAGCCATCTGATCCTGGGCTTTTGTTTTTTGGGAGATTTTTGATCACAGAAGCCATCTGATCCTGGGCTTTTGTTTTTTGGGAGATTTTTGATCACAGCTTCAATGTCAGTGCTTGTGATTGAGTTGTTCTTAATTTCTATTTCTTCCTGGTTCAGACTTGGAAGATTGAACTTTTCTATGAACCTGTCCATTTCTTCCAGGTTATCTATTTTATTGCCATATAGTTTTTCATAATAGTCTCTCATAATCCTTTCTGTTTCTGCATTGTCTGTTGTAACCCCCCCGCCCCTTTTTCATTTCCAATTTTGTTGATTTGATTCTTCTCTTTTTCTTGATGAGTCTGGCTAAGGGTTTGCCAATTTTGCTTCTCTTCTCAAAGAATCAGCTTTTAGTTTTATTAATCTTTACTATTGTTTCTTTCATCTCTTTTAAATTTATTTCTGCTTGGATATTTATGATTTCTTTCCTTCTACTAATTTTGGGGTCTTTTTCTTTCTTCTTTTTCCAGTTGCTTTAGGTCTAAAGTTAGGTTGTCTGTTCAATGTTTTTCCTGTTTCTTGAGGTAGGATTGTATTGCTGTAAACTTCCCTCTTAGAACTGCCTTTGTTGCATCCCATAGGTTTTAAGTTGTCATGTTTTCATTGTCATTTGTTTCTAGAAATTTTTTGATTTCCTTTTTGATTTCTTCAGCAACCTGTTGATTATTTAGAAACATGTTGTGTAATCTCCACATGTTTGTGCTTCTTAGAGTTTTTTTCTTGTAGTTGGTATCTAGTCTCATAGTGTTGTGGTTGGAGAAGATGCTTGATATGGTTTCAATTTTCTTAAATTTACTGAGGTTTGATTTGTGACCCAAGATGTGGTCTATCCTAGAGAATGTTCCATGTGCACTTGAAAAGAAGGTATTCTTCTGCATTTGGATGGAATGTCCTGAAGATATCAATGAGATCCATCTCATCTAGCGTATCACTTTAGACTTGTATTTCCTTATTAATTTTCTGTTTTGATGATCTGTCCTTTGGTGTATGTGGGGTGTTAAAGTCTCCTACTATTATTGTGTTACTGCCAGTTTCTCCTTTTATGTCTGTTAGTGTTTGTCTTATGCATTGAGGTGCTTCTGTGTTGGGTGCATAGATATTTGCAATTGTTATGTCTTCCTCTCGGATTGATTCCTTGATCATTATGTAGTGTCCTTCCTTATCTCTTGTAATCTTCTTTATTTTAAGGTCTATTTTGCCTGATATGAGAATTGCTAGTCCAGTTTTCTTTTGCTTCCCATTTGCATGGAATATATTTTTCCATCCTCTTGCTTTCAGTCTATATGTGTCTTGAGGTCTGAAGTGGGTTTCTTGTAGACAGCATATATATGGGTCTTGTTTTTGTGTACATTCAGCCAGTCTGTGTCTTTTGGTTGGAGCATTTAATCCATTTACATTAAAATAATTACTGATATATATGTTCCTATTGCCATTTTCTAAATGTTTGGGGTTGATTTTGTAGATCTTTTTCTTCTGTTGTGTTTATTTGTTGACTATATAAGTCCATTTAACATTTATTGTAAAGCTGGTTTGGTGGTGCTGGATTCTCTTAACTTTTGCTTGTCTGAAAAGCTTTTTATTTCTCCAGCAATTTTGAATAAGATCCTTGCCGGGTACAGTAATCTTGGTTGTAGATTTTTTCCCTTTCAGTGCTTTAAATAAATCCTGCCATTCCCTTCTGGCCTGCAGAGTTTCTGCTGAAAAATCAGCTGTTAAGCATGTGGGGTTTCCCTTGCATGTTTCTTGTTGCTTCTCCCTTGCTGCTTTTAATATTCTTTCTTTGTGTTTGGTCTTTGTTAATTTGATTAGTATGTGTCTTGGTGCATTTCTCCTTGGGTTTATCCTGTATGGGACTCTTTGTTCCTCTTGGACTTGATTGGCTATTTTCTTTTCCATGTTGGAGAAATTTTCAACTATAATCACTTCAAAAAATTTCTCATACCCTTTCTTTTTCTCTTCTTCTGGAATCCCTATAATTTGAATGTTGGTGCATTTTATATGGTCCCAGAGATCTCTGAGACTGTCCTAAACTCTTTTCATTCTTTTCACTTTATTCTGCTCTTCAGAAGTTATTTCCACCGTTTTATCTTCCAGCTGATTCATTCTTCTGCTTCAGATATTCTGCTGTTGATTCCTTCTAGAGTATTTTTAACTCAGTAATTGTGTTGTTTGTCTCCGTATGCTTATTCTTTAATTCTTCTAGGTCTTTGTTAATTGATTGCTGCATTTCCTCCATTCTGTTTTCAAGGTTTTTGATCATCTTTACTATCATTATTCTGAATTCTTTTCCAGGTAAGTTTCCTATTTCCTCTATATTTATTTGGACTTCTGTGTTTCTTGTTTGCTCCTTCATTTGTGTAGTATTTCTCTGCCTTTTTTTTTTTTTTTTAAGTTATTGTGTTTGAGGTCTCCTTTTCCCAGGCTTCAAGGAAAGTTGAATTCTTTCCTTGAAGGTTGAATTCTTTCTTCCTTTTGGTTTCTGCCCTCCTAACGTTGGTCCAGTGGTTTTGTGAGCTTTGCATAGGGTGAGATTTGTGCTGAGCCTTTGTTTGTTTGTTTGTTTTCCCTCTGATGGGCACGGCTGAGTGAGGTGGTACTTCTGTCTGCTGATGATTGGGTTTGTATTTTTGTTTTGTTTGTTGTTTAGATGAGGTGTCCTGCAGAGGGTGCTATTGGTGGTTGGGTGATGCCAGGTCTTGTATTCAAGTGGTTTCCTTTGTGTGAGTTCTCACTATTTGATACCCCCTAGGGTTAGTTCATGGCATCCCACTCCAGTACCCTTGCCTGGAAAATCCCATGGACGGGGGAGCCTGGTGGGCTGCAGTCCCTGGGGTTGCGAACAGTCGGACACGACTGAGCGACTTCACTTTCACTTTTCACTTTCATGCATTGGAGAAGGAAATGACAACCCACTCCACTGTTCTTGCCTGGAGAGTCCCAGGGACGGGGGAGCCTGGTGGGCTGCCGTCTATGGGGTCGCAGAGTCGGACACGACTGAAGTGACTCAGCAGCAGCAGCAGCGTCAGTTCTCTGGCAGTCTAGGGTCTTGGAGTCAGTGCTCCCACTCCAAAGGCTCAGGGTTTGATCTCTGGTCAGGAATGAAGATTCCACAAGTGGTTTCTTATGGCATTGAGGGAGAGTAAAACAAATATCCAAAAACAAGAAACCAAAGATGAACCCCAGGCCAATGGCAGTTACAAAGTCAGGCAAATAATAATTAAAATAATGGAATATACACATTTACATATACACCCATGAGCAAAGTGAAAACACTCCAACAAAAATAAAGTACAGGAGATTGATCCGGCAAACAAAGGAAATAAAAAATTGTATTTACCAGTTAAGAACAAAACTAACTTAAGCACAAACTGGAAAACAAAACTAAGGCAAGGCG
>SJYX01018975.1:412917-423712 GCA_006410675.1 Oreotragus oreotragus | reverse complement strand
ATAATCTTTATTTTAAGGTCTATTTTGCCTGATATGAGAATTGCTAGTCCAGTTTTCTTTTGCTTCCCATTTGCATGGAATATATTTTTCCATCCTCTTGCTTTCAGTCTATATGTGTCTTGAGGTCTGAAGTGGGTTTCTTGTAGACAGCATATATATGGGTCTTGTTTTTGTGTACATTCAGCCAGTCTGTGTCTTTTGGTTGGAGCATTTAATCCATTTACATTAAAATAATTACTGATATATATGTTCCTATTGCCATTTTCTAAATGTTTGGGGTTGATTTTGTAGATCTTTTTCTTCTGTTGTGTTTATTTGTTGACTATATAAGTCCATTTAACATTTATTGTAAAGCTGGTTTGGTGGTGCTGGATTCTCTTAACTTTTGCTTGTCTGAAAAGCTTTTTATTTCTCCATCAATTTTGAATAAGATCCTTGCCGGGTACAGTAGTCTTGGTTGTAGATTTTTTCCCTTTCAATGCTTTAAATAAATCCTGCCATTCCCTTCTGGCCTGCAGAGTTTCTGCTGAAAGATCAGCTGTTAAGCGTGTGGGGTTTCCCTTGCATGTTTCTTGTTGCTTCTCCCTTGCTGCTTTTAATATTCTTTCTTTGTGTTTGGTCTTTGTTAATTTGATTAGTATGTGTCTTGGTGCATTTCTCCTTGGGTTTATCCTGTATGGGACTCTTTGTTCCTCTTGGACTTGATTGGCTATTTTCTTTTCCATGTTGGGGAAATTTTCAACTATAATCACTTCAAAAAATTTCTCATACCCTTTCTTTTTCTCTTCTTCTGGAATCCCTATAATTTGAATGTTGGTGCATTTTATATGGTCCCAGAGATCTCTGAGACTGTCCTAAACTCTTTTCATTCTTTTCACTTTATTCTGCTCTTCAGAAGTTATTTCCACCGTTTTATCTTCCAGCTGATTCATTCTTCTGCTTCAGATATTCTGCTGTTGATTCCTTCTAGAGTATTTTTAACTCAGTAATTGTGTTGTTTGTCTCCGTATGCTTATTCTTTAATTCTTCTAGGTCTTTGTTAATTGATTCCTGCATTTCCTCCATTCTGTTTTCAAGGTTTTTGATCATCTTTACTATCATTATTCTGAATTCTTTTCCAGGTAAGTTTCCTATTTCCTCTATATTTATTTGGACTTCTGTGTTTCTTGTTTGCTCCTTCATTTGTGTAGTATTTCTCTGCCTTTTTTTTTTTTTTTTAAGTTATTGTGTTTGAGGTCTCCTTTTCCCAGGCTTCAAGGAAAGTTGAATTCTTTCCTTGAAGGTTGAATTCTTTCTTCCTTTTGGTTTCTGCCCTCCTAACGTTGGTCCAGTGGTTTTGTGAGCTTTGCATAGGGTGAGATTTGTGCTGAGCCTTTGTTTGCTTGTTTGTTTTCCCTCTGATGGGCACGGCTGAGTGAGGTGGTACTTCTGTCTGCTGATGATTGGGTTTGTATTTTTGTTTTGTTTGTTGTTTAGATGAGGTGTCCTGCACAGGGTGCTATTGGTGGTTGGGTGATGCCAGGTCTTGTATTCAAGTGGTTTCCTTTGTGTGAGTTCTCACTATTTGATACCCCCTAGGGTTAGTTCATGGCACCCCACTCCAGTACCCTTGCCTGGAAAATCCCATGGACGGGGGAGCCTGGTGGGCTGCAGTCCCTGGGGTTGCGAACAGTCGGACACGACTGAGCGACTTCACTTTCACTTTTCACTTTCATGCATTGGAGAAGGAAATGACAACCCACTCCACTGTTCTTGCCTGGAGAGTCCCAGGGACGGGGGAGCCTGGTGGGCTGCCGTCTATGGGGTCGCAGAGTCGGACACGACTGAAGTGACTCAGCAGCAGCAGCAGCGTCAGTTCTCTGGCAGTCTAGGGTCTTGGAGTCAGTGCTCCCACTCCAAAGGCTCAGGGTTTGATCTCTGGTCAGGAATGAAGATTCCACAAGTGGTTTCTTATGGCATTGAGGGAGAGTAAAACAAATATCCAAAAACAAGAAACCAAAGATGAACCCCAGGCCAATGGCAGTTACAAAGTCAGGCAAATAATAATTAAAATAATGGAATATACACATTTACATATACACCCATGAGCAAAGTGAAAACACTCCAACAAAAATAAAGTACAGGAGATTGATCCGGCAAACAAAGGAAATAAAAAATTGTATTTACCAGTTAAGAACAGAACTAACTTAAGCACAAACTGGAAAACAAAACTAAGGCAAGGCGCCATGTGGGGAAAAGAGCGTGAAAACAAAACTAACAAATATGTTGAGAGAAAAGGAAAGAAAAGAAAGAAAGCATAGATATGGAAAGTTAAATAGAGATAGATGAAGAAGATTTATATACATTAAAGATTGACTGCAAGGAGAAAAGAACAGTAGGAAAGGCAAACAAAGGAATAAGTATAGAAAAAAATATAATAGGTTTAAAAATTAAAAAGAGAAAAAAAACAGAAGAAGAAAGAAAAAAGGGAGGAGGAGGAAAACTCCACAGAACTGCAAAAGCCCAGTGTAGATGCAGAGGTTTATAACAACAGTAGAAAGCGTGACTGAATATAGACATGAACATATACACTCCTAAGCAAAATCAAAACAGTCCAGCAAAAATTACGCACAATGGATTGACCTGGCGAACAAAGGAAACTAAAAATTATATCTACCAGAATAAAACTAATTAAAGCACAAACTGGAAAACAAAACTCAAGCAAGGTGCCAACTGGGGAATAAAGCAATGACAATAAAGCTAAAAACTGTGTTGAGAGGAAAAGAGAGGAAGAAAAGAAAGAAAGAATAGATAGGCAGAGTTAAACAGAGGTAGATAAAGGAGATTTATATACGTTAAAGATTAACTGCAAGGAGAAAAGAAGAGTAGGAAAGGCAGACAAAGGAATAAGTGTAGAAAAAATAATAGGTTTAAAAAATTAAAATTAAAGCAGGAGGAAAACTCTGCAGAACTAATACATAGGCTGAGTAATAGAAGGCTGCTTTGGTTGGTGGGTGAGGGGAGCAGGAGGCCAGAGTTCTTCGCAGGGCCCTGCCTTGCCCTCCCCCGTGGAGTGGGAAGCACAGGTCGGGGAAACCAGAGGTCAAGGCTGGCTTCCCCTGTGGGAGACCAAGAAGTGTAGCTTCAGAAAAGTAGAGAAGCTCGACAAGGGCACAGCGAGTTGTGTGAGGAGTGTTATTTATCGGTGGATTTCTAATAATCCGTTTCTTTCCAAAATCTTGGATACCCTTTCTGAGAGAAGATAATTTAGCCCAGTTTTTCAGCTACGGTGTGTAAACTGTAGGAATTCTGCACCAGGACGATCCTTTCTGACTTTAATCCCATCAGGAAATGGCATTTTGTTTAGTTGCTATTTTTATTTTGCAGACTGGCTGAGATTTGTAAGTGTAATTTATAAATTACACATGGTTGCCCCTCCCACCTACCAGGCATTAAATGCCCACTGTGTGCTAGGGAATGGGAAGTTCCTTCCTTATGTCCTTTAATCTCCATGGTTCAAGGAGGTTGGTATTCCTGACCCCATTGTGCAGATGAGGAAACTGAGGCTGAAAGGAGTGGAGACAGTATTCAAAGCTCCTGCTTTTTATGCAGAGATATACTGTCCGCCTGGAAAGATGGAGATACATGTGAAATACCCTGAGTACAGTATAAAGAAGTTGCTAAAAAAAATCAGAGTGCCATTTAAGGGTGAAGATTGGACAGTGTGACTCACGAGAAAGAGGGGGCCAGACCTGAGGCTGACCACAAGCGGATGCAAGACAGCCAGCATCCAGCAGCAATGACGTGGGGTCTGAAAGTGTGGTAAGAACACCAGGAGTGAAATGACAAAATTATAGAAAAGGGGGCCTTCAGTGGTTGTCAGAGTCAGAGAGGGCAGTGGTTGTGTTCTGAAAGGGCCACTTGAGCGATTGTGCGGTGACAGAAAGGCTCTGTATCATGCAGTATTGATGGCAATATCCAGACACAGATATTATGACATAGTTTTGCAGGATGTTGCTACTGGGGGAAACTGGGTGAAGCGGATGTGAGATCTCTTCGTATTATTTCTTTAAGCTGCCTGTGAATCTATGATGATCTCAACAAGTTTAATTAAAAATGTGTCTACTCAGTACTCTATGATGACATACATGGGAAAAGAATCTAAAAAAGAGTGGGTATATGTATATGTATAAATGATTCATTTTGTTGTACACCTGAAACTAACACAATATTGTAAATCAATTATATGCCAATAAAAATTAATGTTTTAAATGTATATAAATCCTGAAACAAAGAAAGCAAGGAGTTCATGGGGCTATCTGTGTCAAAGGAGTAGAATCCTGATGCCTTTCATGCCCTGGAAGCAAAACCTGATCATTTTGTTCTGCAGCAATCTGTACCAGAGGCATTAAGGCTTGGTTTGGGTGCTGCAGAGCCAATGGAGCCACCCCTGAATGGAAGCTGTCACGACCCAAAGAAGTGAATAAGACAGAATGATGAAGGCCACTCATAACCCCCAGAGGTGGTGAGATGTTTGGTCAGTACAAGTAAGGCAGGTTACAAACCCTCACTGAGTACCTTCTGAGGCATCAGGCCCTGTTCCAGGGCCGGTGACTCAGCAGTAAGAAAACCAGCATGCCTCTCTGTAATTCTTATATTGTAGAATGGGAGACAGGCACTAGACACAGAAAAAGTGAATCTGGCGTGTCAGCTGCTGACAGGTGCTTTGGGGAAGATAGAAAAGCAAAGTGTGACTAAGTGACTGAGGGGCTGCTTTAGCTAGAGTGGTCAGGGGAGGTTCCTCGGAGGAGGGGACATTTGAGGGATGACTTGAATGAAGAGGTCAAAGAGATGGGCAAGGGTGAGATCCTGAGGTTCTTGTAGACTGGGCGAAGGAGTTGGTATTGGGAAGCCCCTGGAAGTTTCTAAGTAGATGAGGGACATGATCTGCCACGTGGGGATGGATTTCAGAGGGGCAAGAGCAGAAAAAAGGAGAACATGTTATGCCACTGGAGGAGTCCAGGCAAGATGGTGATTGTGTGATAGGGCTACTGCTGCTGCTGCTGCTGCTGCTGCTAAGTCACTTCAGTCGTGTCCGACTCTGTGCGACCCTATGGACGGCAGCTCACCAGGCTCCCCCGTCCCTGGGATTCTCCAGGCAAGAACACTGGAGTGGGTTGCCATTTCCTTCTCCAATGCATGAAAGTGAAAAGTGAAAGGGAAGTCGCTCAGTCGTGTCCGACTCCTAGCGACCCCATGGACTACAGCCCACCAGGCTCCTCTGTCCATGGGATTTTCCAGGCAAGAGTCCTGGAGGGGGGTGCCGTTGCCTTCTCCAGTGATAGGGCTTTGGCAGTGGAAAGAGAAAGAGCTGTTGGGCTGAGGATACTTTGGAAGTAAGGCCATCAGGGCTTTCCTGGTAGTCTGATCATGAGTGGAGTGGAAATGAAAGAAGCCTGGGTGACCTCCTAGGTATGTCAGTCACATCCTACCACAGCTGACCCCAGGGACCTGGTCGTATTCTTCTGGATCTTAACGGGTTGCCATCAGGGCACAGCACAGGAGGAAGGTGAGGATCAGCTGAAACTCAGTAAGCTTGCAGTAGTGTGGGAATCTATGCCACCAGTTTCACTGGTCTTGGCTGCAGAGAACAAGAACACACTCAGATTGTCTTGATAGGGTTCGTTGTAACGATGGTATGGTTTACTGGAAACATCCTGGCAGCTGCTTCTTGAGCACCAAGGAGAATTGCAGCACGTTCCTCATTACCCAGGGCCACCAGCAGCTCTCCAAACCAGTGCATCTCTACACGATGGCTCCTGGGAGCATCTACTTGGATTGGCTGGTGTACCATAGGGCATGTCTGCAGGGCAGAGGGCTCAGGCAGCTGGAGTCCTTGAATTTCTCCTGAAGGTCATTGTCTATGGCTTCTTCACATATTCTTGGCCTAGTCTTGGGGAAAGGATTATGGTACATGAAACATGGAAGCATAGGTGCCAAGGTCCAGCTATGGCCCTGTAAGGACATGCAGACACCAGTGTTTGTAGACTCACTGGTTCATGGATTATCCTATGTACAAACATCATACAATCTAGAGAGACAAGTGTCAGGTGGATGAGAAGGAGTTAACATGGCAGGTTAGGTTAAAGCATTTTTGTTGAAAGTATGAGGGACACAAAACCACCTTTTATTTGCATATTCCATCTCTAGGGATTTGGAATTAACTTTATTATTGGTGCTGCTTCTTAGTGTGGCCCAGGGAGAGTTGTCATCCACCATCCATCAGTCCATTGAGGATGCTTGTTAACATGTACTTTCCCTGGGCCCTGTCTGTGCTTCTGAATTAGATCCACCCCAAGGTAGAGAACTGCTGCCCTAGGGTTACTGCAGAGATCTGCTTCCTTTCTCTCTGTATTTGGCTGACTCTGACTTTAGCATTGATTTTCTCCATCAGCTCTTCTGAAGCTAACCATGAAGGAGCAGAAAGGATATTTTTTCCCCTCTAGTTCTTTAGGAGTACAGTTGCCATGGGCTGAATTGTGTACTCCTCAACTCCCATTGTGACTTTATGGGAAATAGGATCTTTAGGAGGTAATTATGGTTAAATGAGGTCCTAAGGGTGGGGCCCTGATCTGATAGGATTAGTATCCTTAAGAAATACCAGAGAGGTTGCTTTCTCTCTCGCTCACCCCCTAGAGTGCATGCACTGAGGACAGGCCATGTGAGGACACTGTGAGAAGGTCACCATCTGCTCTCACCAGAAACAAAATTGGCTGGCACCTTGATCTTGGACCTTCCAGCATCCAGAACCATGAAAAATTAATTTCTGTTGTTTAAGCCACCCAGTCTGTCATGTTTTGTTATGACAGCCTAAGCAGACTGTGACAATTTATTTTCAAAACAAATTGCTTTCTGTACGAGGGTTCCTCTGATGTCTCTAGATGTCCTTGGAGCTCACACAGGAGATCAGTTATTCTGGTCCCCAAACCATGTGGGTGGGGTAGTATCAGTGCTGTGCTCAGGGTTCTCCAGTGTCTCCCCTGGTGCTTAGAGTAAAATCCAGAGACATTACTAGGGGAAGTATAGTCCTGCATGTTGCGCCAGCTTCACTCCCAGCCCTTCAACTTTTATCACTGCTTTCTGGCTCCAAGAGCATTCCCAGCTCAGGGCCCTTTGCACCTGCTATTCTCTCTGTCTGGAATACCTTCTCTGGCCATCCCACTTCAAATAGCGTTCCTTAAAACTCTTTCTTCTCCTGTGTGCGTAGCCCCTCAGTCGTGTCTGACTCTTTGCGACCCCATGGACTAAAACCTGCCAAATTCCTCTGTCCATGGGGATTCTCCAGGCAAGAACACTAGAGTGGGTTGCCATGCCCCTCTCCAGGGGATCCTCCCAANCCTTAAAACTCTTTCTTCTCCTGTGTGCGTAGCCCCTCAGTCGTGTCTGACTCTTTGCGACCCCATGGACTAAAACCTGCCAAATTCCTCTGTCCATGGGGATTCTCCAGGCAAGAACACTAGAGTGGGTTGCCATGCCCCTCTCCAGGGGATCCTCCCAAGCCAGGGACTGAACCCTGGTTTCCTGCATTGCAGATGGATTCTTTACCATCTGAGTCACAGTGTTACTTTATTACCATTATTACCTTCCTTTATTATTTTTTCAGAGCATTCGTCACTACCTGACACTATATAACATCTTTGTCTATCTCGTCCGCTGGAATGTAAGGGCTATGAAGATGAGGACAAGTGTCTGTTTTGTAGGTTGCAAATCCCCACGTAATGCCTGCTCATAGTAGATGATCAGTAAGTACTTAACTGATCGGTGCACACCCCCAGTAGAATTCTAGCCTGGCTTTGGGAAGGAGCTCCAGCATCATTGTCTCGTGCTGATAAGACTGGAGAACTGTTTCTTCCCCAGTGTTCTCCTGAGTCAGACCCTTCACACTGTTGCTGTCATTGAACCAGCATTTACTGAGCACTTGTGCCAGAGAATGAATACACTAGGTGAGGATGAAAGCTGCATTTCGTTCTCTGTATTTAATAGGGTGAATGGGTAAGGGGCAGCCAGACAGAGCCCACAGAACAATGGCAGTGACAAGGCGCCCTGGGGAAGGGGCCAGGGAGCTGTCGACTCAGAGCAGGGCAGTGGGGGTGTTGGTGAAGAGTCCCCATCTCTGCTCAGAGCTGAGCAAGGAGCAGTTGGTTCTAGGTAGAACAAGAGAGGTTCTGATAATATTAGAAGGCTGACAGGGCTCCCAGATGGCCACCACTCAGCCTGTCCTCCATGGCTTCAGGCTTTTCCAACCCATTTGTGAGGAGGGTTAAATGAGGGGACGTGTTATGTAAGGTCCTAGGGCTCAGCTGATAAAGAATCAGCCTGCAATGCAGGAGACCCTGATTCAATTCCTGGATCCAGAAGATCCCCTGGAGAAGGGATAGGCTACCCACTCCAGTATTCTTGGGCTTCCCTGGTGGCTCGGATGATAAAGAATCGGTCAGCAGTGTGGGAGACCTGGGTTTGGTCCCTGGATTGGGAAGAAGAAGATCGCATGAAGAGGATGGCTATCCACTCCAGTATTCTGGCCTGGAGAATTCCATGGACAGAGAAGCCTGGTGGGCTGCTGTCCACGGGGTTACAAAGAATTGGCACGACTGAGCAGCTTTCTCCTTTCACTCCATGTAAGGTCCAGAGGAACAGGGTCAGCTGGTCTCATGACCTTCCAGCCTCTTGACCTTTCTAATTCTGTGACTGTGCCGGGCCTGCTGGCCACACCTCTGCCACAGAGGACAGCAGACCCCTGGGATCAGGGTTCTTTCTGGGTGAGAGCACCGCTTCCCGCTCCTGATGTCGTGTCCCCATCTGGGGCGTACTGCCCCACTGGTGCATGCGCTGGAGGCTCCCACGCTGGACGGGTTCGGCAGCATCTCCTCTGAAGCAAATTTCCTTTGAGGGTTCATCAGGTCTTGGACCTCTCTCTGTGGCCAGCTTGTGTTTAGTCATTGTCCATGGGCACTGGGGGCCACCAGCAGAAGGAATCATGGAAGCGGGAGCGTCTTCTCACTGTGGCCACAGGCGAGGCACTGGTCACCGTTATGCTTGAAGCCCGCAGTGTTTGGGGGAGCCTCTAGAGCCCCACCCAGCTCTTTCCTGGGCTCCGGGGTCTTACTGCCCTTCTACAGATAGAGGGAGACAGAGGAAAGGATATAGACTTTGGAGTCTTGTGGCTCTGGATTCAAGTCTCATCTCTGCCATTCATTCCCTTGTGCTTTGGACTAAACTCCTTAGCCTCTCAGAGCATCTATTCCCTGCCTCTAAGATAAGGATGGGAATGGTTGCCCACTCCAGTATTCTTGCCTGGAGATTTCCATGGACAGATGAGCCTGGTGAGCTACAGTTTTGGGGGTCACAAAGTCGGACATGACTGAATGACTTTCACTTTCACACACACACAAAATAAGGATAATGTCATCCTCTCGTATTACTTTCTTCCTCCCTTAAGCTGCTGGGCCTCAAATATATTTGGTTAGTGGATGATTGGCCTCAAAAACCAGCCTCCCTTGTGGCATTGTCTTGTGTGGGAAGCTGGACTCAGCGACCTCTTCATTTCCTGCCAGGGCCAGAGATTTATATCAGTGTCAAGGACAAATCTTGTGGACAGTGGGGCCATTGGGAGACCCTGATGGACCCCACTTTAAGAACAACTGTTTCAAGCATTTGCTCCTTTTAACCTTTTAACTTGTTAAACTCTCAGAGTCTGGACATTGGCTTTTGGGGTCCCTGATAATAAGAAGCCTTTGACTTGGTTTCTCATTGCAGAATACTTAAAGAGTTTATTTTAACCAGATAATTGTTTCATGCCTTCTCCAACCCCTAAAATGAAAAGCCTCAACTTGTATTTGTAGGATCTGTCCCCAGGCCAGAGCCCACCATTTAGGGTCCTCATTTGTTCTGCGTGCCCAAGTGACTTAGGTGGCAGAAGTAAAATCTGACTGACTTAGGTGCAGAAGTAAAATCTGGGTCCATTGGGAGAGCTCAGCCAAGCCTCTCAGCTAAAAGAATAATAGGAGTGAGGGTGTAAACAGCTTTGGTATAGGAACCAGACAGACCTCAGTTTGAATCCAGGATTCAGCATTTGATGGCATGGATGGTTTGGGGTGTAGTCAGTAATGTCTGTTTCCTTATCTGTAAAATGGGCATCAAAGATGGCTGGGGAGATTAAATTAGATAATCTCTTAAAGTGCTTGGCTCTCTGATTGAACACTAATTACGTACTATGTGCCAGGCACTCTGCTGGTGACCCCTCAAGGACCTGTGTCCTAGGGGACTAGAGACTAGTGGACAAGCACATTCCTGCCCCTAGCTGATTCTTATGAGTTTTCTGGTTTATGATGTGCTTACACACACACAAACACACCCTGTGCTTTGGTCACCAGGAGCATCTTGGGCTGTGGGTGCAAAGGTGAGTTCATCTCTACATTGTAGGCAAGGATTCTGAGTCCCAGAGAGGTGAGGTGCTTCCTGGTTCTGGTCTCATCACCAGGGTTTGCCCAGGCTGGGCCAGCAGCTAGTCTCTGACTTTTAGAAGGAGTTCCTTCTTCTACACCTTTGCTACTCAATGTCTAGTGGCAGTGGCATGAGGAGCACCTGGAAACAGGAATGCAGGTCTCAGTCCCCAAATCTTCTGAATCGGAACCTTCCTTTTGAGAAGATCACTCAGCTGATTCGTGTGCACATAAATGTTTGAGAAAGTTGTCTCTAGAACAGACCCATTACCCCTAGTTGAGAGTCAGGTGGTGGCTTATCCCCAGGCCAGGAT
>SJYX01018975.1:384652-404513 GCA_006410675.1 Oreotragus oreotragus | reverse complement strand
GAAGCGACTTAGCAGCAGCAGCAGTCATCGGATATGGTGAAATGCTCTGGGAAGCTCCTTTCCAGCTAAAACATTCTATGATTTCCATGTAGTTTATAGACAGAGTAATTTCAAGTTGCATAATCATATAAAATTATAGCATGCTAGAGCTGCCAGAACCCCTAGTGATTACCACATTCGGCCAGCTCATTCTACAGATGAGACTGTTGGGTTTCAGAGAGGTCGAGGCACTTGACTGAAGCCACACACGTGGTTAATGGCAAAAGCAGAGCTAGAGATAAGGGCTGCTCACTCTTAGCCCAGTGCTTTCCACTGTGAATGTGTATACATCTTCTCATTCATTCATTCATTCATTCACGCAGCAAATATTTATTAAGGGTTTACATTGCGCTGGGTGTAGCTTAGAAGCTGGGCATGTACTGGTGAGCAGCCTAGCAAGGTTTCTGTCCTCTGGAGCTTACATGTGGCAGGAGAGCAGGGGAAAGACCATGATCAAGTAAGAAAGCAAAGAGTAAGAACAAGGCAGTTTCAGATGTGATGACTGTAGAGGAGATAAAGTGGGATAATGCGCTAACAATTGATATAGGTGGGGAAGCATTAGACAGGGTGTTAGAGAAGTCTTTCTGAGGTGGTGCATCTGAGATGAGCCATGAATAAAGCGAGGCAGTCAGTCGTGTGAGTATGGGGATGAGAAACTTCCTGGAAGAGCCAACCTGCTCCCACCTCCTAGCTCTTAACCCTGGTACCGATTGTCACAGGCCATGCTCCCCAGGAAACCGACCTAGAGACGGAGATCTGTATGCAGAAGGCTTGCTGGGAGTGAGGGAGCAGGGTTAGGCCAAGGGAAAAGTTAGACTGTGATGCAGTTGCAACAAAGGTCAATTCTATACAGTTCGTTCTGGAGCTGGAACAGAACTTCACAGAGTTGGTCCATGTGGAGGCCAAGGGGCCAGGCTTTGTGCCTGTGCAACTGACCGGTCACTGGATTCAGGCTGCTCGTGGGAAGGGTTGTGGTGGGTCATTTTAGGTAACGCAGTTCCCTTTGGTAAAGGCAATTCCTGGGGAGGGATTCAACTGTGAGCTGTCAGCTGGCAATACTCCCGGCATCTGGGAGAATGAGTACCTTTATCTTTAAGGGGCATCTGAGCAGTGTCACAGCCTGTCACTCAGGCACCAAAACTTATTGCTGCCAAGACTGTCCCACAAACCAAAATAAAGAATCTTTATCTTGGTTTATATCTGCCTTGTCTGAATATTCGTTTCTGTATCTCAACATTGGCGATGTTTACTGACTTCCACCTATGGGGCTGGATACTGAAGGTGCAGAAAGCAATTAGGCACGTTTCCCATCCTGGAGTTTATAGGCCTTTGTGGGGAGAAAGAAAAGTGGAGAGAGAGTTAAACAAGTATCTCCAGGTAGCTCTTCCAGCCAGTGGATTGTGCACAAATGCTTCTTCTGTAATAGACACGATAGTCACTTAAAAGTTTAGATCTGTGGGTTCAACAAGAACTTTGCCCACAGTGTGCCGCATCGGAACATGTTCACCCTTACTTAATGGACAGAAGTCATGGGCATTCCATAGACCCATTTGATTAGCTTCTTTTGGGTGAAGGAAGGAGAAGAGGGAGAGCTATGTTGCTTTAGATACCTGAATAATAATAATAATTGCAGATATTAATTGACTCCTTTACTTTGTCCTAGTGTTCTTCTCAGTGTTCGCATGTGCATTAACTCTTTCAGTTCTCTCTATTTCTGCACAACAAATACCATTGTTATTCCATTTTACATGGGAGAAAATTGCAAGAAATTTAGGGATTCTTGAGTCACTTTTTTTTAAAAATTAGGAATATAAAGGCAACATTTTTGAAAGAGGCTAATAACCAATCTAAAATTATGTGGATCCCTCAAATTTCCTTCTGACTTTTGCCGACTGTATATGAATATGTTTCATAGTTTCTATCTGTATGTGCGAGATTACATGCTGCCCCTTGATATCTTTATTATATGTTGGAATCACATTTTCTCTTTTAATTCTGCATCTCTGAGGATTATTCTGAGAAGCAATAGGACCAATGCTTCCCATGCTCATGGGTTTCTGTTCTGACTGTCTAGTGGCCACTGATCTGGATTTACATCCAGACCGTTTTCAGGATGTGGTGAAGTGATAGAGTTAGATGGAGACAGAGAGGGAAGGATTTTTGTAACTCAAGGAAGTTAAGGTGCATGAAAATAGTTTGAGAATGATAAAACACTCTGTCATTGTGGTATTTTCCTTCTGTAATTATAATCTGAATTTCTGTGTATCGGGTCTCATTCCCATTTCTTTAGGTAAAAGCAAAGACTGATTTTTCCTGAAATCATGAGATATCTAAGATATCTTCCCATTTTGTGAAGCGTCACCTCTATTCATGATATAAAGCAGGGGTCAGAAAAGTGGATGTGACATGAACAGACATGTCAAATCAACGGCCATGCAGGATGGGGAGAGGGTAGCCTTCAGAGAGCCTGAAGGGGGCGGGTGTCCAAGGAGGGGACCAGCAAGCCAGCAACAGGTGAGCTCTGCCTTGTGGGGGTGCTGCATAGTGGTGGCCCCAAATCCAGAGTTTTAATGTAAAATCTTTTTCTGAGCCAACGATTTCAGACTTTTATAAAAGCCTGTGAATGTCAGATAAAACAGATGCACAGACTGGATTGCCTGGGTGCACTGGGTGTGAACGCTGGTCCTGTGGCTGGGCTCCTGGTTGGGGATTGGACTGACCAGGGCACAGGTGCTCAACAAATACCCCTGAAGGAGCCTTAACTGGCACTTTTATCTCTGAGATCTTGGGCAAGTCATCTGTTCTCGATCAGCTTCTACCATGAGGGCTTTGCAAATTTACAAAATCCATAACATTCAGATAGGCATCTAACACCACCAGAGTGGGGAACCCAGCTTGTGTGTTTACAGTCCCAGTGCTAAGCAGTGGTTCCCCAACTTGGCTACACATGGGGAGTAAAAATACCTCCATCACGCTGTGCCCCAGACTTCTTACACCAGAGTCTCTGGGAGTAAGATTTTGGATCTGTATTTTTTTTCTTTTTTTAGTGTTCCCAGTTGGTCCAATTGTGGACAAGGTGGAGGAGAGTCACTGCCTTAATTACCTCCCAGAAATGCCTTCAGAGTCTATGGTCCTTTCCTAGGATTCCCCAGGGAAGGCCATTCTATATCTTTTAAGTAATGGTCACGTTTTGGAAATGTTTGAAAGGCAAAAGTCCATCAGATTGGTAAAGCTCTTTGGATTGTTTGAAAATGTGAGTTAGGAATTCTTCTAAATAAGGAGAGCCAGTCCCTGGTGTGGTTAAGAATTAGCTCTGATGAAGGCAGTTCCTTCCAGAGACCTTTGTGAGCATCTGTGGATTGCAGACCTGATGGAGCATTAACGAGGGGCCTTGAGGAGTCCCCCAGTCCATGAGGGGCATGGTCTATGCCCACCCAGTGGGTTCCCTGACCTCCAGAGAACCCTCTGAGCTCCAGAACATACCAGCTGCCTTTATCAGAGTCCAGAGTGCCCTTGAAAGAATTAAAAGCATTCTTTCCTGCTATGTACAGTGGGGTGAGGGGTCTGGGATGTAGAGGAATTCTGTGAAGTGGAAAGAGCTTTATGAAAAGGGAGTGTGATCTCAAGGAGGGCATTAGGCAGACAAGGTGAGTTTTGGGTAGAGATCACCCCCCTGCATTCACTTGCGCCCCCCTTCCCATTCTTTCTCACTAGCTTTACAGTCTGGGACTTCTGCCCTTCTTGGGTCTCAGCAGTCTTGCCAGATGGTTGGGTTGGGCCAGGCAGGTTCACCTGTTAGTGAGGACTCCCTCTTCAGAACCGCTGTCTGGAGGTTGCCATTTCCTTCTCTAGGGAATCTTCCCGACCCAGGGATCTCCTGCATTGCAGGCAGTCTCTTGTATTACAGGTGGATTCTCTACTAACTGAACCACAAGGGAAGCCCTGTTCCTGTGGGAATCACTTTCTTTTCTTTTTTTTTTTTTGAACAGCTCCTGTTATTACTCTTCTTTTTTTATTTTTGCCCATTTTAAGCTTTCTTTTTCTTTTTATTATTGATTTGTAAGAGTTCTAATTCGGGGATCACTTTTAAAATTTTATTTCAATATGGTGAGAACACTTAACATGAGATCTACCCTTTTAACACTTTTTTGGTGTCCTGTAGAGTACTGTTGACTATAGATACAGTGTTCTGCAGCAGATCCCTAGAGCTTACTCATCTTAACTGAAGCTTTGTACCTATTGAACCACAACTCCCTGCACCCCGCTCCCAGGTTCCTGGCAACCAACATTCCATTCTTTGAATCTATGAGTTTGACTGTTTTAGATATCCTATATAAGTGGAGCATGCAGTGTTTGTCCTTCTGTGACTGGCCTATTGCCCCTTAGCATAATGTCCTCAGGGTCCACCCATGTTGCCACACAGGGGAGGGTTTTCTTTTTTTAAGGCCACCTAGTAGTCCACTGTATGTATGTATCACATTTTGCTTATCTATTCATCCACGGATGGACGTGTAGGTTCTTTCTGTCTCTTGGCTATTGTGAATAATGCTGCAATGAATAATGAATATGTGTATATCTCTTTGAGGTCCCGTTTTCAATTCTTTAGGATAGATATCCAGAAGTAGGATCACTGAATCATATGGTAGTTCTGTTTTTAATTTTTTGGAGGAAACTACACACTGTTTTCCTTAGCAGCCATACCACTTTGCATTCCCACTGATGGTGCAGGCTTCTGGTTTTATGTGGGTCACTGCTAATTGCTCCACCAACCTCCTCCTCACTCTTCTGTGGCTGTCCTCCTGTGCTGGGGGAGCTGAAGGGTCGTTGGCTAGAACTCTCTCTCTCTCTCCTTTCTTAGTACGGTCACAGGGTCAGGCATTACTTGAGGGGCTGCCCATGTATATATTCAATCCATTCATTCACGCAACGGCATGTATGGAGCACCTACGAGGTGCCAGTTCCTGTTGCATGACATCCCTGCCTTCTTGTGAGGGAAGACAGCCAATGAAGAAACAAGATAATATATCATTCGTCAGATGGTGATGGGTGCTGTGGAGATAAATAAGGGTAAGGAGGCCAGTCAGTCCCCCCAACCACCTTCTGATGGGTGGCATTATACCCATTTTATAGGTAATGGAACTGAGGCTGTGGGGGGTTAAGCAACATTCTAAGGTCCTGCACCTAATGAGTAACTGAGCCCAGACTCAAACCCGGGACTGTCTGACTCTGCAAGAAAGCTGTATGGCCAGGTGTCAGGCCTGGATCTGGGCTTGGAGTGCAGAGATGACAAGGAGGATTCATGTTCTCAAGGAGACTTCAGTCTAGCAGGGAGAATAAGCAGAGGGTCATCCAGCTAACTCGCAACTGTGACCATTTCCACTGAGGTTTGCACAGGGAGGTGGCTCCCACGGACTTGGGGATGGGGGTTGGGGGTAGGATCTGAGCCAGGTGAGGTCTGAGCAGTTTACTGGCTGAACCAGTGCAGAAAGGACTTTCTGGGCAGAGGAAATAGCACCTACAAAGGCAGAGAGGTCAGAGTCACGGCTTTTTGAGAAATTGCAAATAAAAGTTATGGACCTCCTTAAAAGTGCCCTTTGGTACCAGTGTTTGAAGACGCTCTCCTGGGTCCCTGACTTCCCTCCTGTCCCCTCCCTCTTTTCTCTTCTCTCCTTCCTGGTCCTCTCCACCCTCCCCCTCGTTTTGCTCACCTGCCATCCCCCGTGGACTTCCCGGGTGGCACAGGGGTAAAAAATCCACCTGCTAGTGCAGGAGATGTGGAAGACGTGGACTCAGTCCCCGGGCTGGGAAGATCCCCCAGAGGAGGAAATGGCAGCCCACTCCAGTATTGCTTGGAAAATTCCACAGACAGAGGAGCCTAGCAGGCTGTGGTCCATGAGGTCCCAAAGACTCAGACATGACTGAACGACTGAGCATGCACGCACACACCATCCCTCTACCCCCCACACACCTTCCCCAATAAGCCTTTAGAAAAAGCAGGCCTTGCTGTCATTGTCCAGTGAATTAGAATCAATGAGGTTTAAGTGCAGCCTTGAAAAGAACCATCCTTGTGTTCTGTACTGTGATTTAGTTTTACAGGAATAGTTTAATTACTGGAGTGTTTACCGATCTATTAATGATCTAGACCTGTATGTAGCCTCCAATCACTCTCAGGTCCCTTTTGCAAACAAAGCCCAGTATTCACCCAAAGATGGATAATGGCTGCTCTGCTGGGGTGGGGGAGGGGAGAGCAGGCCCAGGCTAGCCCTTGTGTCACTGGCCCCAGCCCATACCTTCCCAGTGGTGTCTTGGACGTCCTATGTGGAACCTGTATGGTACCCTGAAACAATGCAAAAAAAAAAAAAGCTTATCTAGGATTAGGCAAAAGCGGGTATTCGTTTGCAGGTGATGGTCTATTGGTAAAGTTGGCAACAGCAACGAGGAAGAGGTGTCACAAAGCCGGCCAAGAGGGAAAGGCATGGACACATTCAGAAGAAAAAAAAAATGGAGTTGTTCTTAGGTTTTAGGTGTTGTCAGTGAGGACATGCAGTGAAGTGCTCCTGGTCAAAAAGCTAGTGGGGGACTGCCCTCCTGGTCCAGTGGTTAAGACCACACTCCCAGCGCAGGGAGCCTGGGTTTAATCCCTGATCATGGAGCTAGATGCCACAACGAAGAGTCTGCATGTGCAACTGAAAAGACCCCACGTGCTGCAATGAAGATCAGAGGTCCCGTGTGGCAACTAAGACCTGTGGTAGCCAAATAAATCAATAAATAAAATACTTTTCTTAAAAGCGAGTGGAACAGCTGAATGTCATGTGGATCTTGTCTGAGACAAGAAAGCACTTCTGCATCCATCCAGCCTTATGTCTCTTGACAATTTCAGGAAGAATTCCCTAATCGGGTGTCAGCAGCACCTGAGCTTTGGGGCACCTTCACTGGTGACACTTCTCCTTGCTGAAGTGATACATATTCACTATAGAATACTTCAAAAGGATACACATGAATACAGAAGAAAAATTTCCCCATTGTCTGACCACCTAGTGACAGCTGCTATTAATGTTTTGGTGCATTTCTTTCTACTGTTTCTTGTGTGTATCCACACATATACTTTTAAATAACTTTTTACTATATATAGTTTTAGATTCTTGTATCACAAACATTTTCCCATGTCACAATCATCTTGGAAATCTGAGTATTAGTGACCACATGATATCCTATTATTTGGATCCACCGTAATTTACTTGGCCATTTCCCCAGTGGTCATTTAAGGTGTTCCTTATTTTTTGCCATTTTCAACTATAGTTAATAACAATATCAATGATTAATGTTGTAATGAATTTCCCACTACATATTTAGGCCAGTCTCATTATTTTATTGGAGTAAATTACAAGGAGTATATTACTGCGTCAAAAGGAAAATACGACTCCTGCTATTTGTTGCCAAACAGAGAATTTGTATCAGTTCACACCTCTGAGCTGGGTTTTGAAGGATAAGCCATTTTTGAAGTTACGTTTCCTCCTCTGTAAACTGTAGACAGTGGCAGGAACTAGGCAGTGTTTTCTTTGGTGTTGAATGGTTTTGAATGTCACATGAATAGTGAAGTCCCTCTCCTGGTACCCTTCTCCCTTCATCTTCTCTAGTGTTCAGCCTAATTATCGTATGAGATAAACCATACTGTAATTACGTGTTCCTTAAAAGCCTAGGACATCTCATACCCGTGCACACATACTGAATAAGAGCTGCTACACATCTAAGGCCATGTACTCTGTTTAGAATCTCCTGTTTCCTCAAGTCCCTAAATTCCTCATTCATTCTTTCCCAGGGGACGTGTACCCTCTTTGCTGTGATGGTAACTCCTGGGAAAGCAACTGCAAAAGAGAAATAAGGCTTTTACAAAAGATTTCTTAATGAATGATAAAATATGCAGATGGCTCACAGACTGGGAAAGAAGGGAGGCAGCCTTGAGAGAGAGAAAGCCTAAAGTAAGCCCTATACGAGAGCAAGGAAGGTAACAGTGGCATAGGCCAGCAGGGCAATCATGTTCAGTTGCACAGGCTGTGCACTGCATGACAAGGGTGAATTATTCACATTAGAGTCCATCACTCTTTTAGGGTTTCAGGAAGGTGAAACTGCTATGGGACCAAGGGGTCTCTGGAGGTCACATCAAAAGTAGTGAGATTTAAATGTTATTACATGTCAAGCATTTGAAACAGGGGACACAGAATCTGGTGACCACCAATACACGTTAACTCTGATTTGTATGAGTTACTGTTCCTCATGTTCATGAGAAGGACTAGCTTGTCACAAACAATATAGACTGGTGCAAAAGGTCTTTTCTAGTTGGTTAGGTGTGAATGGACTTCCCTGGTGGTAAAGTGTCTGCCTACAATGTGGGAGACCTGGGTTCAATCCCGGGGTCGGGAAGATCTCCTGGAGAAGGAAATGGCAACCCACTCCAGTATTCTTGCCTGGAGAATCCCATGGATGGAGGAGCCTGGTAGGCTACAGTCTATGGGGTCGCAAAGAGTTGGACACGACTGAGCGACTTCACTCAGGTATGAGAGGGTTTTTAATGAAGGTTTGGGGTTGTTGAGGTTAATTGGAAGATGGGTTGTGTGGATTGTGTGGAAAAATGGCAGGACTAGAGTCTAGGCCACTTATAACATTAGCTGTGTGATCCTGGCCTCAACTGAAAAGGGGATATTACTTTTCCATTATTGACTACGCCAAAGCCTTTGACTGTGTGGGTCACAACAAACTGGAAAACTCTTCAAGAGATGGGAATACTGGACAACCTTACCTGGCTCCTGAGAAATCTTTATGCATGTCAAGAAGTAACAATTAAAACTGGACATGGAACAATGAACTGGTTCCAAATTGGGAAAGGAATAGGTCAAGTCTATATATTGTCATCCTGCTTATTTAACTTATATGCACAGTATATCATGCAAAATGCCAGTCTGAATGAAGCCCAAGCTGGAACCAAGATTGCCAGGAGAAATATCAATAACCTCAGATACACAGATACCACCACCCTTATGGCAGAAAGTAAAGAGGACTTGAGGAGCCTCTTGATGAAAGTGAAAGAGGAGAGTGAAAAATCTGGTGTAAAACTCAACATTCAAAAAAGCTAAGATCATGGCATCCGATCCCATCACTTCATAGCAAATAGATAGGAAAACAATGGAAACATTGATAGACTTTATTTTCTTGGGCTCCAAAATCACTGCAGATGGTGAATGCAGCCATGAAATTAAAAGATACTTGCTCCGCTCCTTGGAAAAAAAGCTATGGCCACCCTAGACAGCATATTAAAAAGCAGAGACATCACTTTGCTGACAAGGGTCCATCTAGTCAAAGCTATGGTTTTTCCAGTAGTCATGTATGGTTGTGAGAGTTGGACTGTAAAGAAAGCTGAGCACCAAAGAATTGATGCTTTTGAACTGTGGTGTTGGAGAAGACTCTTGAGAGTCCCTGGGACTGCAAGGAGATCAAACCAGTCCATCCTAAAGGAGATCAGTCCTGAATATTCACTGGAAGGACTGATGCTGAAGCTGAAGCTCTAATACTTTGGCCACCTTATGTGAAGAACTGACTCACTGGAAAAGACCCTAATGCTGGGGAAGATTGAAGACAGGAGGATNGATCAGTCCTGAATATTCACTGGAAGGACTGATGCTGAAGCTGAAGCTCTAATACTTTGGCCACCTTATGTGAAGAACTGACTCACTGGAAAAGACCCTAATGCTGGGGAAGATTGAAGACAGGAGGATAAGGGGACGACAGAGAATGAGATGGTTGAATGGCATCACCTACTCGATGGCCATGAGTTTGAGCTTGAGCTGGTGATGGACAAGGAAGCCTGGGGTGTGGCAGTCCATGAGGTGGCAAAGAGTCGGACACGACTGAGTGACTGAACTGAGCTGAACTGATGATTAAGTTACAGGATGGTAGGTGGTAGCTTTGATAAAGCAAGATGATGATTAGTGGAAAGTAATAGAGATTTCTGTTTGAAGTGGTTAGGAAAAAGGTGATGACCATCTCGATGTTAGAGCCTTCTGAGATAGAAAGAGTGGTGCACTCCGAATGAGAGGCTCTCGGGTGGATTCTTGGTGCTTTCTTGGGCTATTAATAGCTTCTTACTTCCTATATATTCATTTCCTCACCTATGAAATGGGGATCATAATACTCAAATACTCACCCTACTCATGCCTGATGGGAGCATAAAGCTCGATTGGTATAAACATGCCCCGAATACTGAAAAGTCTTATACAATGGTGGTTTTTACTGAAGATTAAATCTGTCACTAGCGCTCACAAACCAGCTTCTTTGCTTCTGCTGCCTACTTTGAAATAGCAAGTAACCAGACTTTTATGTGCCAAGAGAGAAATAAATGAATTTTAAAAATATTTGATTCCAGGGCTTTTGAATCACTGACATGGGTGTGTATGCTGATGTCCTAGCGCCCTCTTGGAATGACCAGGACCTAGAAAGAAGCTGTGTGTGTACTTCCGCAGAAGGGAAGACAAAAGCCGCTGTCTCCCCGCCCACTCACATACTCCGTGCTAATTGGGCTTCTTTGTTGCCCTCCCCAAAGGCTGGGAAGGAATGTGCAGCCCAGGCAGAATCCCTCCTCTCTCTGTCCCCACAAGGTCAATACTCTGGGATGGGCTGTGCCTAAGAAGAGGGTAGAACGCAGCAGAGGGAGGGCCAGGAGCAACCGNTCCAAAATCACTGCAGATGGTGACTGCAGCCATGAAATTAAAAGACGCTTACTCCTTGGAAGAAAAGTTATGACCAACCTGGATAGTATATTCAAAAGCAGAGACATTACTTTGCCGACTAAGGTCCGCCTAGTCAAGGCTATGGTTTTTCCTGTGGTCATGTATGGATGTGAAAGTTGGACTGTGAAGAAGGCTGAGCGCCGAAGAATTGATGCCTTTCAACTGTGGTGTTGGAGAAGACTCTTGAGAGTCCCTTGGACTGCAAGGAGATCCAACCAGTCCGTTCTGAAGGAGATCAACCCTGGGATTTCTTTGGAAGGAATGATGCTAAAGCTGAGGCTCCAGTACTTTGGCCACCTCATGCGAAGAGTTGACTCATTGGAAAAGACTCTGATGCTGGGAGGGACTGGGGGCAGGAGGAGAAGGGGATGATAGAGGATGAGATGGCTGGATGGTATCACTGACTCGATGAACGTGAATCTGAGTGAACTCCAGGAGTTGGTGATGGACAGGGAGGCCTGGCGTGCTGTGATTCATGGGGTCGCAAAGAGTCGGACACAGCTGAGCGACTGAACTGAACTGAACTGTAAAGGACAGAGTGAGATCCTGTGATATGGACCTCTGGAGACTTGGGGGCAGAGGGGTGGGGCAGTCAGAGAGATGGGATGCAGCCCCCACCTCAGGGGACTTGCACCCAGAGGAACCCAGCTGTAACTTCTGCTTGGCTCAGAGAGCGTCAAGTCTCTCGGACCACCTAGTAGCCAAGTAAGAGAGTCACTGCCTCTGCTTCTCCCCTCGGCACCCCACTCCTTCTGAGGCTTAGAGCCCTGCTTAATAGGCTAGGGGCAAGAGGGTGAGAGGAAAAAGAGGCTCATCATACTTTCCTTCTCTGATCCCAAATTCCCACCTGTAACAGGCCCTGTTTAGGGAAGGGAGAAATCACCTTTAACCAGCCAATTTGGGGACAGAAGAGCTCTTACTTTGAAATGGAGATTCAGAAGTTCAGTCTTGAAATAAATATGTATTGAGTGCTTATTCTGTGCCAAGTATTGCTCAACTTTGGGGATTTCTTAGTGAACAAGACACATAAAAATATCTTCCTTCATGGAGCTAACAATTTAATGGATTAATATCTAGGACTAGACATTTTAAAGTTGGTATTTTATGTTGTGATTTAAAGTGACCACAAAACTGTCTGTTACCCAAAACAAAATAGGAATTTGAGGGGGTTAGTAAATATAAAATAAACATTTGAATTTTAATGGATGGCTGTTTACCAGATGAATACCACCAAAAGAAAGTATATCATGATCAGAAAGCAGTCAGTAAACAAAGAGTGTTAAGGACTTTTAAAAAGAGTTCATGAAGCTATGACAATTCTAAACTTGTTTCTACCTAATAACATAACTTCAGCAAACATAAAGCAAAAATTTGCAGAATGACAAGGAGAAAGGAACAGATCCAGCATAATAAAGGGGTATTTAAACATCACTCATAACTCTGTAACTGACGGAGTAAACAGACAAGGAATTTATTAAGGCTGGTTACAGAATATTTTAACACACATCTGACAAGCTTGGTCTAAAGTAAAGATTGACATATTATGACCTGTGGGCAAATTTCAGCCCATTGCCTGTTTCTATAAATAAAGTTTTATTGGAAGAAGCCTTGTTCATCTGTTTAGTATTGACAACAGCTGCTTTTGTGCTATGATGGCAGCGTCGATTAGCTGTGACAGACAGTATTTGCAAAACTGAAAATATTTACTAGCTGGCCCTTTACTGGACATTTGTTGACCTCTGATAGAAAGCATTTAACAAAATCCTGCCTCTAACAATTGAAGAATACATGTTCTTTTCAAGCATGCATGAACATTTGTAAAAATTGATAATGTAGCAAATATTGACTAATAAAAAAAAAAGTGGCATATATATCTCTAACCACAGGAAAAAAGTCAGCATCATATAATCTCTGATTAAAAAGCAATTAAATCTGATAATGAAAAGATAACCAACCCTGTCAAGTTAGCAATTTTCAAAAATTTTCTAGTGAATCCAAGAAGAAATCATAATAGAAATTATATGTTTAAACTGAATGAGAGTGAAAATGCTGTGTTTCAAAAGTGAGTGGGAAAGGGCTGAAACAATTCTGAGAGGGAAAGGTAAAACTGTCATTATTTATATTTGAAAAGAAGAATCCAAGTCCAAAAGTAAGGGAAGAACAGAAGAGCAAACTCAAAGAAAGAGGAAAGGAAATGTTAAAGACTGAATTAATAAAATAGAAAATAAAGAACCAGTAGAAAAGATCCAGTAAATCAGAAAACAAAAGATAAAGAATCCTTCAGTAAGACAGACCAAGGGGGGGCGGAAAAGACAGGAACAAATAAACACTATTGAGAATAAAATGCTTTGTAGTCAAATGGCTGTGGACTGGATAAACCCGGGAGACAGGCACAATATATTCTTTTTATTAGTCTCTGTACATTTCTGTATGTTTGAAAGATTTCCTTACACACATGCGCACACATAAAATGTACAGACAAAGAGAGTGCAGGCTCTGGATTCAAACTGCCTGAGCTTTGAGACCAGTTCTAGAATTTGATAGTGAGCGCCTTGGGGCAAGTTTCTTAAATCCTTTCCATCCCCTCCTGTTTCCTGTCTGTAAAATGGAGATAATCCCGACATCTGCTCACATGCCCTCCTTGAGATGCTGGGCTTTCATGCCAAGGTTTCACTGACATTGATTTTCAAAACCCTTTCTCTAGTCTTAAGCTTGCCCCAGAATCACTTAACCCATCTCCTTCACCTTGAGACAAGAATGTTTAAACTACTCTGGAGACTTTAGGAAGTCCTCTTGTTGCGCTAGACCTGACTTGGGAGGAAGAGGAGGGCTTGTCAAGGGAGGCTGTAGGAGGAGAACCAGAGCTGGGAAGTTGCCAAGAGCTTAGCTGGTTAGTCGTGTCCAACTTTTTGCGACCTCATGAACCGTAGCATGCCAGGCTTCTCTGACCATGGGATTCTATGGGCAAGAATACTGTGGGTTGCCATGCCCTCCTCCAGGGGATCTTCCTAACCCAGGGATTGAATCCAGGTCTCCCACATTGCAAGCAAATTCTTTACCATCTGAGGATGGTAGGAAGTCCAAGAACACTGGAGTGGGTAGCCTGTTCCTTCTCCACGGGAACTTCCTGACCCAGGATTGGACCGTGGTCTCCTGCATTGCAGGCGGATTCTTTACCAGTTGAGAAGTCCAGGTAAAGAACCAGTATTTACTAAATCCCCACGGTGCGTCAGCTGGTGTGCTAGATGTGAACACCTACTTCCTCCTATGAAAGGTGGTAACTGTGTTATCTGCCACTGGCTGTATCTGTTTTCACTGCATTACTCATCAAGTTATCTCTGTGCAGCCATGCATCTAGTTAGGGCCTCTAATGACTGTGTGATACTTAAGTGGTGAGCCAGATTCTGCCACAACCTCTTCCTACCCTTTCCCCTGGTCTCAGGAACCTAGATTGCCTTTAATTCCTGGCCACAAAGAAACAATACTTGGGAATTTCTTCATAGATGACCTCTTATGGAACCTCTTATGTGAACATTTCTCTGGGACTGATAGCTGGGGGTGAACTCTCTGGGTCACAAGGAAGATGAACACTGACTTACATGAAGAATTTTCATGTTGTTTTCCAGAATGTCAGCAGGGGACTCGAGCACCTGCAGATATGGGTATCCTCAGGGTGTCCTGCAACCAAGACCACAGATACTGAGGGGTGATATTGCATTGCCAACAGGTGCTGTAGGGATGGATGTTGTTAGTTGTTATTTGACTAAAAATTTGCCTTGGGTTTGTCTGAAGGAAGAGAAATGCTGGACTCCTGTCTCACCAGGTTTGGGTGGCTTGCTTTCACGTACCCACCCCAACTGTACATCAGGAATGTGCTACATAAGACTACACTGTGGATTCAGTGTTGTGATTCCTTTTTCCATATTGTCTTTACGTGTGTTCCACGTCTAAACTTTACATGGGAGCCTGGAGCAAAGAAAGACTCAAGATTTTGGAGTCAGGCTGATGGGAGCTCAAATGATGGGTGTGCCACTTTCTATTAAACTTACCAGTTCTGACTCTGCCTCCAAGGCCACCTTGGTTAGTTTGGGGTGCTTTGCAGTTTTTTGGGTACTCCAGGAACCAACAGGTGGCTGGTTACATCACTTGTGTGTAGGTTTTATGGTTTAATTCTGAAGATGATTTTATTCCTTAATTCTGGGTGCACATGCTACATTTAACTAAGAAGAAAAGCCAGGCCTCTTCCCTTGGCCCAGGCTTATGTGAATGAGCCTACCTCAGCTTCCACCGCTTTCTCTGAGCTCTCCAAGTCCCATTAACACTGGACAAGATCATTGCTGCCTCAAGGATTTTGTGCTTACTGTTCCTTCTGCCTACAACTTCCTTTCACCTGATTTTATAGAGTTTGCTTCTTCTTCATTATCAGTTCAAATGTTATCTTTTGCTGCCCTCCTGGTCACCTGTTTCTATTGTAGCACTTATTACCTGAAATCATCTTATTTATTTAGTCACTTGTCTCCTCTGCTAGAATGTAAGTTCTGCCTGAGCAGGGATCTTATCTGTCTTGATCACTATTATATCCCCAGAACAGTGCTGTGTACACACTATTCAATCAATAAATGTATAAAATTTGAATGCATGGGAGATGGAGTACATAGACTTACTGTAAGAAGAAGCAACTGTCCATTTAAAAAATATGGAAACTAACTTCTTCGGTGCCTATCAATATCTGTGGAATTGAAACATAAATATTTGTGGAACTGAAACACATTAATGCTTTATAAAGCTTTTGATTGAGAGCACCGTGGAAAGCGATCATAAATGAGTAATAATTACCAGATTAGCATGCTGTGGGAGGCACTGGGGATTGAGCCTAGCATATTTTAGGACAACTCTTGATTCTGAAATGGAGTTTGAGAAAGTGTTTCACCCAGGTTATATAAGCTCCGTGGCTGTGATGTGGTGGGAGGCACTGGCCTTAGAGAAGAAGACCCGAGTTGAAGTTCTGCTTCTGTACCTTCTTAGTTGTATGGCTTTGAGCATTTCCCTTCAGCTTTGGGGGCCTGTATTTTCTCATCTGCGAAATGGGAGCACTCTAATTTGAATTTCTGCCAAATTCAGAATTTGACATCCTGAACAAAGTAATGGATATGGTGCATGTGAAACAAATATCAGGAGGGAGCAGGCATTGTGATCACATGACCCTGCTCTGGGCAGCTCTGGCCCTGGCAGTGTGAGCTCAGAGGTCATGCCAGATAAGTGTCTGCTGAGTGCCGGCTGAGGGCACTCTTCTCCACCCTCCGAGGTCCGAAGCCAGCTTTCCACAACTTCATAGACATGACATCTTGGGGCTTGAATTTTATTCATGGCTGAAAAGACAATCCAGGTCAGGAAGGCTCTTGATGTGTCTTCTGGGGATTTTTCTTAGAACAAAGTTGTCAAGAAATGGAGCGCCCCACCATGGGAGGATGAGCTGAGTGGGGGTCAGCAGGCGGCTGCCATGGGTCACTGCAGGCAGGCACAGGAGTCCCGAACACCCCTTAAGTGGGAAGGCCCAGGTCACCATCCAAATTGTTAAGGAATCTGGGAGACAGATACTGATGGTTCTTTTCTATTTGTGCCTCTTTGCGGGAACAAAGGTAGGGGCTGACTAGGAAAGACCCCATGTGCAGACCTACTGCTCTCACCCAGAATTAAAGCGAAGGTGTTAAGTGGCCTAATGTGAGCTTTCCAGTTTTAATATCATCTTTCATGTGTGAGAATTACTTGTTGGACATCATGCAGAGTTGGAGGGCACTTGCTGACCACTGACAGCCATTCCTATTTGATGGCTCTGTAACTCTAAGCCATCTCCTTTTGGCCTAGAAGATACATTCTTTATGGTCAGCAGCAAAGAAGAGATTTCCATAGCAGTTTCCGTTGACCATGGTCCTGGGGAGAGAAATAGCACCTCGGTTCATGGCGAGAGGGAGATAGCTGGGAGAGAGCATCTCTGAAGCTCCCTCCGGGTCATCGAGTCTTGCCCGCGGTGCTTGGGAGGAGGAGCAGCTGGCGGTGACTGCCCGGCACACGTGTGAGTCACTGTTTGGGGGTTGCCAGGGCAGTGCTGCTTCTGGGTCACCAGAGAGACAAGATGTACTTGACATATAGTGGCTGCCCCTGCTGGTAGAGACTGCAGGCCAAACGTTCAGCAAGTGCTAAACGGGGGTCTCAATGACTGGATTCCAGGCCCACTTCTGTCTCTTACTGGCTGTGAGGTCTGGGACCTCAGAGTCCTCATCTCTAGAATAAGGACGTTGGACCAGGACCTGGAGACCGTGAAGGCTTGCGGTTCCTCTAACAGTCTCCGAGGCCCTGCAGAACACAGGCTCGTGGGCATGGCCAGGCTGATCCAGGTCTGGAAAACTGCTGCTGGGGACACCCTCCCTCCTGTACTGCAGAGAGCCTTGTTCTGTCTCACCTGTCTGAGGTTGGGAGGGTGGTGGGGGCGGGCAGGGATGCTTCTCATTCTCAGATGGTCCAGTGGGATCCTAGGCCAGTGGTTTGCTTTCTCTGAGCTGAGGAGCCACAAGTCCTCCCAGCGGCCCTGGTATTTGCTAATTTCCCTCCCTGGGGACACTCGTCACTATCACTCCTGAAATGAGGTGTCCAGATGGGAACACAATACAGATGTGACCCAGCTATTACAGAGGGGATGCTCGAAAGCTGCTGAGCAGTGTCTGGAATTGAGACATTTCCCCAGCTGGCCTTATCCTCAGATTGTGCCAAATCCAGGGCATCCTATTAGACATCTGCCCGTTTCAGGCCGAGACAGTTCTCCGTTTGTTTCTTACGTTTGTAAGTGTGTGTGAAGGCTCCATTTAGAGACAAGGACCGACTCTGGCTCCCCCTGGAGGACAGCTGGCTGCGATTAGGCTAGGTAGCCTCACAGACTGCCTTGGCCCTGCACTGCTGTCTGTCCTAAGGCAGCAGATATTTTTATGACCTGGGTTGTTTTGTTTATTAAAATATCATCTTGGGGGTTCTTTATACCCTCATAAGGCAGGTTTGACTGAGTATCTATCTGTCTTCTTAAGCAGGTGCCTCTGGGTATTTCTCTTTGTAACTTGGCACTTAGGAGCTTCTCTGGGTCTCTGCTCACCCAGCTTTAAAATAAGGCAATTTGTCTAGCTCTAAATTATATGACACTTGGGGAGTTAGATAGGATCTGCCTTTATAACTACAGTAGCTGCTATTCTTTTTTGGAGTCTTATTTCTCTTGCTAGAATTTACTGGGACCCTAAGAAAAAGAAAAAGGCTTTCCCGGTGGCTCAGATGGTAAAGAATTTGCCTGCAATGGAGGAAAACTGGGTTCAATCCCCAGATCGGGAAGACACCCCGGAGAAGGGTATGGCTACCCACTCCAGTATTCTTGCCTGGAAAATTCCATGTACAAAGGAGTGTGGAGGGCTACAGTCCATGGGGTCCCAAAGAGTTGGACACTACTGAGCAGCTAACACTAAGAACTCATCCTCTCCCTAACTTTCTACCTGTTTGCCACCTCCTCCTGATGCTTTGCCACTTCCCACCCCCCTAACCTGAAGATGCTCTGAGTTCAGCGGGAAGAGCAAGATAGCACAGTGGTTAAGGACAATGTCTCTGGAGGGGTCCAGCCTGGATGTATGGTCTGGGTCTATCACTGACCATCTGGGTGACCCGGGGTGCATCACATAATCTTTCTGTGTCTACTCTATCATCTTTTTAAAAATGCGGCGTGGTGGGAGCTCTGGGTAATGCCAGTGCCTTATAAACAAACGCATGCAAAGTGCTTAGAATAGCGTTCCAAAGATCCACTTGTTGTGATTCTTTCATGGCTGCTTTCTTATGGGGTGAAACGGGAAGTGTAACCCCGGGTCACTATCAGCCTCTTTTCGTCTAGAATATACAACAAACAAACAAGCAAATAAACAGAAAACATGGACCCTAAGATTGCCAGCGATGCCTGTTCTGAGTGCAAGACCAATAAAGGCCTCTGTCCCCACCATCAGGAGAGCCCAGCTGTCTGGTCGGCAGAATGGGCCACAGAGAGCAGGTCAAGACAAGGGTTTAAGGGATGGGGTCACAGTCAGGAGGTTATTCATTATCTGTCTATAAGGCAGTGAACACTAACTGAGGATCCTGAGGACCACTCCCTGCAGTGGGGATGAATAAGCATCTGGTCATGGAAAGACTCAAACCAGTGGAAGAGATCAATGGAGTGCCCTTTAAGGGCTAAAAGCAGCATCCTAGAAATTTGGAGTTCCTAGAGAGGGGGTGCAAAGTATCCAAGGCCAAGATAATAGAACAGGCAAGATCCAAGACAGTGAAAATTTGGTTAAATGAAAGGTTCAAGGCAATTATAGGCAAACCCATGGCCCACATGCCACACTGGCCTCCTGGTTTCAAAAGAAGACCCACACTATAAATGGAATATAAAAAATTAGAAAGATACTTCTCAAAGTGATAAGAACATACCTTTTATTCCCACTATAAGACACACAGGGCTTCCCTGGTTGCTCAGCTGGTAAAGAATTTTCCTGCAATGCAGGAGACCCCAGTTTGATTCCTGGGTTGGGAAGAGCCACTGGAGAAGGGATAGGCTACCCAAATGTGGGTGCTCAGTTGTGCCCGACTCTTCATGACCCCATGGACTGTAGCATGCCAGACTTCTCTGTCCATGGAATTTTCCAGGCAAGAATACGGAGTGGGTTGCCCTTTCCTCCTCCAGGGGATCTTCCTGACCCAGGGATCAAACCTGCATCTCATACATCTCCTGCATTGGCAGGTGGATTCTTTACCACTGTGCCACCTGGGAAGCCCATGAGACACAAATAGGACAGAAATAAAGCTAAATTTATCTTAAATTGATTCCCTTTTAAAGTAATGTAATCATTTAATTGTACTTCACCTTAATGCATTTAGCAGATTCTGTGATTTTTACAAATTGAAAAGGTATGGCAACTCTGGATTGATGGTTAGCATTTTTTAGTAATTCAGTTCAGTTCAGTCGCTCAGTTGTGTTC
>SJYX01018975.1:336197-381959 GCA_006410675.1 Oreotragus oreotragus | reverse complement strand
AGTCCCTCCCAGCATCAGAGTCTTTTCCAATGAATCAACTCTTCGCATGAGGTGGCCAAAGTACTGGGGTTTCAGCTTTAGCATCATTCGTTCCAAAGAACACCCAGGACTGAGCTCCTCTAGAGTGGACTGGCTGGATCTCCTTGCAGTCCAAGGGACTCTCAAGAATCTTCTCTAACACCACAGTTCAAAAGCATCGATTCTTTGGGCTCAGCTTTCTTCACAGTCCAACTCTCACATCCATACATGACTACTGGAAAAACCATAGCCTTGACTAGCCGGACCTTAGTCGGCAAAGTAATGTCTCTGCTTTTGAATATGCTATCTAGGTTGGTCATAACTTTTCTTCCAAGGAGTAAGTGTCTTTTAATTTCATGGCTGCAGTCACCATCTGCGGTGATTTTGGAGCCCCTCACAATAAAGTCTGACATTGTTTCCACTGTTTCCCCATCTATTTCCCATGAAGTGATAGGACTGGATGCCATGATCTTCGTTTTCTGAATGTTGAGCTTTAAGCCAACTTTTTCACTCTCCTCTTTCACTTTCATGAAGAGGCTTTTCAGTTCTTCTTCACTTTCTGCCATAGGGTGGTGTCATCTGCATATCTGAGGTTATTGATATTTCTCCCGGCAATCTTGATTCCAGGTTGTGCTTCTTCCAGCCCAGCATTTCTCATGATTTTGAATTAAGGTATATACTTTTTAAAGACATAATCTTATTTCACACTCAACAGATTACAGTGTAAATGTAACTTTTATATGTAATGGGAAAACAAAAGTTCACATCACTTGCTTTACTGAAATATTTGCTTTACTTCAGTGATGTATAACCAAACCCACAATACATCCAAAGTGTGCCTGTATATTACATAAACTCTGAACAACCACTGTTCACCAGGGCACGGTTTTTAGGGGCCCAGCCAGGAATTAGGGTCAGTACCTTGGAGAGTTCCAAGGGGGTTCCAAATAGCTAAGGAAGACAACTTAGTTCATCATGAGGCAGAACCCTGCTGTTGGACCGCCAAGGTACTGTGGGCATTGATTTGTGAAGGCTGGTGCTTCTCTAGATGGAGAGCCCAGAGCCGGGATGGTGACAGATGGGGAGCAAGATGGAGTTTGGGCATCTGCCCTCTCCCTGGTTGCAGTCTTCCTGGTACCCAGGAGAGATCATTGCCCTGATCCTGGGGTCAGCTGTTAGTTCCTGACACTAGGGTGTTTGTGGCATTTTGCTGGCTTAAAGGCAGTTGGTAGCATTTCTCCTCTAATGGAGGTGACTTAGTTATTTGAAATAAGAAATTGAAAGGATTGTTGCTGCCTGAAGGCAGAACCAAAGAACTGGGACAAGCTCAGTGGCAGTTGTGCGGTTTCAGTCTCATGGATATGTGGATTTCTCCAATGAATCCATTCACTTCTCGTGGGTGGCCGGGGACTGTCTGCGAGACGCAGGGCGAAGCTAGGCTTTCGCATGCTGTGATTGACTGCTGGCCCTGAACAGTGGAGCCCGATCAAGTTTGGTGTAAAGCTTGGCTGACTGCAGTTTGGGAAGATGCGCCCACACGCATCTGTTGTGTGTGTGCAGATGGGCATGCGGTTTGGCTATTTCTCTTCTGAAACAAGGCATTAAAATATAACTTATAGGTTCAGTCCACAGCCAGGTGTGGACCCTGGTGAGAGGGTGATGTCCACGGATTTTATCCTCACTGCTCCTCCACTTCCTTGTCTCAGTTGGTTTTCCCTTCACTTTTCCTTGGGCATTTATTGTCTTTTTTGCGCAAGGCTGAGAGGTATGCACCCATAGTCACCTGTGGCAACCATATGACCTAGATTCTCAGGGACATTTCTGGTTATGGGTACTTTCATTCTGTTCATTAAAAGTGATTTGCTAAGTGTATAACTGAATGTGATTTCATTTTATGCTTTTATAAAACATAAACGAATTAATAAATCAGGAAAATAACCTTCAGTCAAACCACACATCCGAATTTTGCATGTAGGAAATATGGTCACCATACGTCGTGAAAATAAGTTTCATCTCCTGGGTCAGTTCAATCCACTGGAGAAATCACCTGTGTTGAGGAGCCTGAAGCTCTCCTGGGAAAGAGAGTCATGACTGATTAGTGATGTCTACGTCATGTGGCTTCTGGTGTTGTCTTGGGAAAGAGGGTCATGATTGATTAGTGATGTCTACGTCATATGGCTTCTGGTGTTGTCTTTGGCACCAGGCATTTGTGTTCCAAGGTCCTCCTGCTCTCAGGCTATTTCAAATCTCTCTTGTCAACAGAAAAAAGCTGGCTTAGTCATCAGAGGTGAGGAATTATTACCTTAATGTGTAACCACAACCAGAGGATGGAAGAGACTCATGTCTCAACTGAGCCTCCAGAGATAGGCTTGGAGAATGGGATACTTTGTAGCTTCTCAGCACTCATTGCCAAGCACATAGCCAGCCCTGGTTCTGAATCCTAAACTGAGTTCTTACCTTGAGACCACTTAGCTGGGAAGCACACAGACTTGGCTGTAGATCTTGAATGTTCCAGGTACGTTGTATGACCCTAAAAAGATTACTTAACTTCTCTGGGGTCTTGCCAGGTGGTGCAGTGATAAAGAATCTGCCGGCCAATCCAGGAGACACAAGAGATGCATGTTTGATCCCTGGGTCGAGAAGATCCCCTGGAATAGGAAATGGCAACCCACGCCAGTTTCTTGCCTGGAAAATCCCATGGACAGAGGAGCCTGGCGGCCACAGTCTGTGGGGTCGCAAGGAGCTGGACAGGACTGCGCACACACACACCACTTTTCTCGTTTTCAGTTTATTCTTCTCAAAGAAGGAAATAATCTGTATTATGATCTTATTATTGTAAGAATTAAATCATATAACATATTTAAAGCACCTATAGTAGTTCCTGGCACAGAGTAGGTACTCCTTAAATAGGAGCCCTTCTAACAAATTGTAAGAACCCTGGACTATGTCATTTGCTCCTGATTGGCTATTTGGATAAACCTATTTTAAATAATGGATGTCACTTGTACTTTGGGCAGTAATTTCATCTCACTGCTACTCCCAAATCCGAAAAATAAATAAAGGAAATGACCTTTACTAAGTGATTTGGAATTTCAGTGAAAGGTTCTATAATTGCTAGTTAACAGGCCCGGGAAACCGGCTCTTGCACAATAATTGGAGGTGTGCAGGTTGGGACATTTAATTACGGCCTGGCCTCCTGGAATAGAAACTTTGCCACCATGACAACACCTTTCTGCATCTGCCTGATTAAGTGAACAAATTGTTGGTTCCCAGCCCCAACCAGACAGCGACAAGGGCTTTCTGCTGCTGGAATCTTCAGGTCCGGACATGCCAGTCAAATTCCTTTAGGAAGACCAGGCGCAGTATCAGGGAAGACAGCCAGGAGGAGGAAGAGGAGACACGGCACCTGCTGCAGAGGTGCCTGCAGCCTGGGTGGATGAGACTAGCAGAGATGGACCTGCCAGGGAGAGGGAAGGCAGGGCTGGACTGTGGAGGCAGCAAAGTGGCGTGATCCACAGAGCTGCCTGCTGGAGCCTGCTGGTCAGTTCAGATCCAGCCCCACGTGAGTGTCCCCGTGTACGAAACCTGGAATGAATCAGAGAAACCGAGTTAAAGAATTTTTTTTTTTTTTTTCATTTATTTATCCAGCTGCTCCAGGTCTTAGCTGCAGCATTTAGGTGCGGGATGCAGGTCTTTAGTTGCAGTATGTGAATTCTTAGTGGCAGTATGTGGGATCTAGTTCCTTCACCAGGGATGGAACCTGACTCCCTGTACTGGGAGTTTCTTAAAAAAAAAAAAAATTCATTTATTTATCCAGCTGCTCCAGGTCTTAGCTGCAGCATTTAGGTGCGGGATGCAGGTCTTTAGTTGCAGTATGTGAATTCTTAGTGGCAGTATGTGGGATCTAGTTCCCTCACCAGGGATGGAACCTGACTCCCTGTACTGGGAGCGTGAAGTCCTAGCCACTGAACCATCAGGGGAGTCTCAGGGCCCAGTTTTTTTAATCTGTAAAAGTAGGTACTCCTTAAATAGGAGCCCTTCTAACAAATTGTAAGAACCCTGGACTATATCATTTGCTCCTGATTGGCTATTTGGATAAACCTATTTTAAATAATGGGTGTCACCTCTTTGGATATTACCTCTTTGAGTTACTTTGAGAATTAAACAGGATGGTGTTGATCAAGTGCTGAAGACCATGTCTAGCAGATGGTGTACATATTTGATATTATTATTATTGGAGTTATAGCTCTAATTATGTGAAAATAGAATGACTTCTGGGGTCCAGGTGAGCAGGGAAGACAGTAGGGAATGCTGGAGGCCTCCTCCACCATCTTGCCCTGGGCTGCAGCCCCTACTACTGGACACCTTTGGGCCTTTGCCTCTGCTGTTTGCCCTCTTGATCTCCTAACCTTTTCCCAGGCATGCAGCCTTCAAGACCCAGACCAAACATCAGGACTGTCATGAAATCCTTCAGGTCCTCCGTCTCCCCCCATGGGGCTTGTCGGCCCATCTCCAAGCTCTCCGAGCACCTTTCACCTGCACTGTGAGCCCTGTCACTCTTGCCCCAGTGATCTGGCTCCTCGTGTGTATCCATCAGCCACCACATTGGAGGCAGCAGACCCGGATGTGCATTCTCACTCCCAGCTCGTTAGGGGTGAGACACTGGGCAACCACCTATCCCCACCCCTGTGTCTTTGCAGGTGGGAGCAGCCACCTGGCAGGGTGTGTAGAGACTGTGTTTGGACCATCACTGAGCCCCTGCCCTCCCTCCCTTCTCACCTTGGTCTCCCTGATCTAGCAAGAGCCCACTCCCTACCAGATAGGGCCCGGGCACCCGCCCACTCCCTCCCTTCCTGAAGGTTCTGGGGCCTCGGGCCGCTCCCCTTTGCTTTCTGGGCCAGCTTTCTCACTGCCCCACAGTTGTTTCTCAGCCCAGATCAGCTGCACCTTCCACATCCTGTCTCTTATACACATCTAGATGTGTATAAGAGACAATCCTTCCTCTTCTGTCCTCTGGGCTTCTGGGATCCATCTGAAGATCTAAAGCATGAGGGGTGAACTATCTTTGTATTTTTTTCCCTTCTCCCCTCATTTCACGTCTTCATTCTCTTGTATGTGTGTGCTCAGTCGCTCAGTTGTGTCCAACTCTTTGTAGCCCCATGGACTGTAGCTGAATTTCCCAGGCAAGAATACTGGATCGGGTTGCCATTTCCTATTCCAGGGGATCTTACCGACCTAGGCATCAAACCCATGTCTCTTGAGCCTCCTGCTTTGGTAGGCAGATGCTTTACCACTGTGCCACCTGGGAAACCCTCATTCTCTAGCACAGGGCTATCAAATAGTGGGGAGGAGACCTTCAGTGTGAGGGTGAGGAGTGGGGAGAACAGAGACCAAGCGGCAGGGGAAGAGCTCTGGGGGCCAGGCCCGGACCCTGTGCTTGGCTGAGCCTTGTTCTACAGTGGGGAGAATTAAATGCCCTCTACTTTTAATTTTGAAGCATTTCAATGGGCGCGATCCCTCCCACATCAGAGCACAGGAAAGGGACAGGGGTTGAGAGTGGGAGGGGAGCTGGGGGATCCAATGCATCAGGAGGAAAAGAGGAAATTGAGCCCCAGTAGCCTGAGCTGCTGGCTCAGTGACCAGGTGACCCGGGAGGTGACTCATCCTGAACTCGTGGGGGTGTAGGGGGTGTGGGGGTNTCATTTGCTCCTGATTGGCTATTTGGATAAACCTATTTTAAATAATGGATGTCACTTGTACTTTGGGCAGTAATTTCATCTCACTGCTACTCCCAAATCCGAAAAATAAATAAAGGAAATGACCTTTACTAAGTGATTTGGAATTTCAGTGAAAGGTTCTATAATTGCTAGTTAACAGGCCCGGGAAACCGGCTCTTGCACAATAATTGGAGGTGTGCAGGTTGGGACATTTAATTACGGCCTGGCCTCCTGGAATAGAAACTTTGCCACCATGACAACACCTTTCTGCATCTGCCTGATTAAGTGAACAAATTGTTGGTTCCCAGCCCCAACCAGACAGCGACAAGGGCTTTCTGCTGCTGGAATCTTCAGGTCCGGACATGCCAGTCAAATTCCTTTAGGAAGACCAGGCGCAGTATCAGGGAAGACAGCCAGGAGGAGGAAGAGGAGACACGGCACCTGCTGCAGAGGTGCCTGCAGCCTGGGTGGATGAGACTAGCAGAGATGGACCTGCCAGGGAGAGGGAAGGCAGGGCTGGACTGTGGAGGCAGCAAAGTGGCGTGATCCACAGAGCTGCCTGCTGGAGCCTGCTGGTCAGTTCAGATCCAGCCCCACCACTCACAGGGGCACATGCTTTGGACCTTACTTAGTCTCTTTGGCTCAATTTCTTAAAAAAAAAAAAAATTCATTTATTTATCCAGCTGCTCCAGGTCTTAGCTGCAGCATTTAGGTGCGGGATGCAGGTCTTTAGTTGCAGTATGTGAATTCTTAGTGGCAGTATGTGGGATCTAGTTCCCTCACCAGGGATGGAACCTGACTCCCTGTACTGGGAGCGTGAAGTCCTAGCCACTGAACCATCAGGGGAGTCTCAGGGCCCAGTTTTTTTAATCTGTAAAAGTAGGTACTCCTTAAATAGGAGCCCTTCTAACAAATTGTAAGAACCCTGGACTATATCATTTGCTCCTGATTGGCTATTTGGATAAACCTATTTTAAATAATGGGTGTCACCTCTTTGGATATTACCTCTTTGAGTTACTTTGAGAATTAAACAGGATGGTGTTGATCAAGTGCTGAAGACCATGTCTAGCAGATGGTGTACATATTTGATATTGTTATTATTGGAGTTATAGCTCTAATTATGTGAAAACAGAATGACTTCTGGGGTCCAGGTGAGCAGGGAAGACAGTAGGGAATGCTGGAGGCCTCCTCCACCATCTTGCCCTGGGCTGCAGCCCCTACTACTGGACACCTTTGGGCCTTTGCCTCTGCTGTTTGCCCTCTTGATCTCCTAACCTTTTCCCAGGCATGCAGCCTTCAAGACCCAGACCAAACATCAGGACTGTCATGAAATCCTTCAGGTCCTCCGTCTCCCCCCATGGGGCTTGTCGGCCCATCTCCAAGCTCTCCGAGCACCTTTCACCTGCACTGTGAGCCCTGTCACTCTTGCCCCAGTGATCTGGCTCCTCGTGTGTATCCATCAGCCACCACATTGGAGGCAGCAGACCCGGATGTGCATTCTCACTCCCAGCTCGTTAGGGGTGAGACACTGGGCAACCACCTATCCCCACCCCTGTGTCTTTGCAGGTGGGAGCAGCCACCTGGCAGGGTGTGTAGAGACTGTGTTTGGACCATCACTGAGCCCCTGCCCTCCCTCCCTTCTCACCTTGGTCTCCCTGATCTAGCAAGAGCCCACACATGCTGGCTTCTAAGCATCCTTCCTCTTCTGTCCTCTGGGCTTCTGGGATCCATCTGAAGATCTAAAGCATGAGGGGTGAACTATCTTTGTATTTTTTTCCCTTCTCCCCTCATTTCACGTCTTCATTCTCTTGTATGTGTGTGCTCAGTCGCTCAGTTGTGTCCAACTCTTTGTAGCCCCATGGACTGTAGCTGAATTTCCCAGGCAAGAATACTGGATCGGGTTGCCATTTCCTATTCCAGGGGATCTTACCGACCTAGGCATCAAACCCATGTCTCTTGAGCCTCCTGCTTTGGTAGGCAGATGCTTTACCACTGTGCCACCTGGGAAACCCTCATTCTCTAGCACAGGGCTATCAAATAGTGGGGAGGAGACCTTCAGTGTGAGGGTGAGGAGTGGGGAGAACAGAGACCAAGCGGCAGGGGGAGAGCTCTGGGGGCCAGGCCCGGACCCTGTGCTTGGCTGAGCCTTGTTCTACAGTGGGGAGAATTAAATGCCCTCTACTTTTAATTTTGAAGCATTTCAATGGGCACGATCCCTCCCACATCAGAGCACAGGAAAGGGACAGGGGTTGAGAGTGGGAGGGGAGCTGGGGGATCCAATGCATCAGGAGGAAAAGAGGAAATTGAGCCCCAGTAGCCTGAGCTGCTGGCTCAGTGACCAGGTGACCCGGGAGGTGACTCATCCTGAACTCGTGGGGGTGTAGGGGGTGTGGGGGTGGGAGTCGGGTTGAGAGTGGGGGTGGTGAGCATGTCACAGTCTAGATTCTGTCGGGTTGACCTTTCCTGGGAAAAGTAGCAAAGGCACTCAGCTGGGAGTCCCCCACCCCTGGATTCCCCTCAAGACGCTCCTTCCCTCCAGCGTCTGAGTCAGGCCTGAGCCATCCTGCTGGCCCTGGCCCTGCCCCTTCTTCAGAAGGGAAGCCCAGACATGTCCCTTCCTGCTCAGCTTTTACTCAGAACCATGCTGTGACGGAAGCGCCACTGCTCACTGGCCTTGGCTCTGTGCCAGGTGCAGCGTAAGCATTTCACATTCTCACCACAACCCTCGGGGGCAGGGGCCCTCCAGCCCCACCTAACGTATGAGGAAACAGAGGTTCATGGAGGTGAACTCACTTGACCAAGTTCTGAAAGGGCCTTGACATAACGGGGACTCATTCCTGAGTCTGTGGGCCCCCAACGCAGTTAATCACCATGACACTCTCTCAGAAACTGATGGGGTGGGGCAGTGATGAGGGGAGCAGAGGAAGGGATACACCAGGAAGATCATCTGTCTCCCCTGTGGTCAGGTTGGTCACCACGGCTGGGTTTCCTGAGGGGATGGCACCCAAGGCTGTCAGTAAGAATTGAGGAGACCTGAGTGGGGCAGATCAGTCCTGAATTGGAAGGACTGATGCCGAAGCTGAAACTCCAATCCTTTGGCCACCTGATGCAAAGAGCTGACTCATTTGAAAAGACCCTGATGCTGGGAAGGATTGAAGGTGGGAGGAGAAGGGGATGACAGAGGATGAGATGGCTGGATGGCATCACGACTCAATGGGCATGAGTTTGAGTAAACTCCAGGAGCTGGTGATGGACAGGGAGGCCTGGCGTGCTGCAGTCCATGGGGTCGCAAAGTGGACGTGACTGAGCCACTGAACCGAACTGCATGGGACAGATGTGGGAGGTGCAGCTGATCTGGGCTGAGAAACAACTGTGGGGCAGTGAGAAAGCTGGCCCAGAAAGCAAAGGGGAGCGGCCCGAGGCCCCAGAACCTTCAGGAAGGGAGGGAGTGGGCGGGTGCCCGGGCCCTATCTGGTAGGGGCATCTATTGAAGATACCTGCCATGTGCCGAGCTATGTGCTGGGAGCCAGGCACCCAGATCAGGATGTGTTTCAGCCTGAGGAAGCCCCGTGGAGTGGGGGAGGCAGGCGAGGGTCCATAGCATCGGGGCAATACAAGACGCACTGCCGGAAACAGACGTGTATAAGATGGACTGGTAGCGCAGAGGGGTGGTGGGCGTGGGCTGGGAAGGATGTGGGAATGATTAAGAAGAGTTCCTGTTTGAGCTGAATCTTGAATGGCGAGCAGTAGTTCACCAGGCAGCGTGGACAAGCTGTTGGGAGGTGGGGACAGCACCTGGGCAAAGGCAGGGAGGAGGAGGACAGACGGGCTGGGCCTCTGGAAGGAGCAGCAGAGGGTTAGGGTGAGAGTGAACCCGGTGGGGAATGACCACAGGGTTCATCCCGTGGCTCACGGGTCAGTGGAGTGTGAAGCTGAGGAGTGACTGAGATAAACCCTTGATAGGCATCAGAGAAGTGACTCTGGCAGTCAATGTGGGAGATGGACAAGTGTGGGGGCTGGGCCTGATGGGGAGGCTGGGAGATCCTTTCTTGAGGGTGACAGATGGAGAGTCCTGCTAACAGTTACACCTGATGCCCAGCCCACTACGTCGAACCTGGGCATCTCAAATGGGGCAGGTGTGCACCCTGGCTCCCTGCTCCTGGGCGCTGACCAAGGGAAAGGTTAAGCTGGGTGGCCCAGGATCCTGCAGATGGAGGCAGGAGGACACAGGCCAGAATGAACTTGTCAAGGGCCTGCTTTGTGCCAGACACTAGGCTGGGCGCTTTGCCTGCCAGGCAGATGTCTTCTGCTCATGCTTAAGATGAAAAGCTGGAGGGTCAGAGAGAGTGAGTAAGCTACCCCCAGGGCACCTGGCTGATGAGCTGGGACTGCACGCTGAGCCCCTCTGACCTTAGAGCTTTTGGACTCTGCCAGGCTTGTGGTGGTTTTCCTCAGCTCTGAGATAGCTGCTGCTCTCAGCGAATAATGATCTCAACTGCATGCCAGATGCTGGGGTGGGGGTGGGGGGATCTGGGTGAATTAGGCACGGCAGCTGGGTGCACAGAGTCCACAGTTCCACATAGGAGAGGCACTACACACACACACACACACACACACAAGATATAAAATGGCCCAAGGGAAAAACAAACAATCCTCGGAAGAGACAGTCTCCACTGGACTTGGAATGCTCCTACAGAAGTGGCTCAGAAACCCTTTCCTCCCTGTTTACGCACATCTTATGCCGTATTCCGTTTTCTTTCCAACTTTGCTCTCACTTTAAAACAAGGGAACACAGGGTCTGAAAAGAGGCTCCCCATTCTTGCTTGCATATGCTTTGCCTGGAATGCAGTGATAATTCCCCGCTGTGCTAGCCCATCCTCTCTTTGGCCCTGGAAGGCCGTACTATTCTCATTCCTTTGGAAGGGAAAGTGTTAGTCGCTCAGCCATGTCCGACTCTGTGACTCCACAGATTGTAGCTTTGTGAACCCTTTGTGAACCCTTTGTGAACCCATGGACTGTATCCCGCCAGGCTCCTCTGTCCATGAAATTCTCAGGGCAAGAATACTGGAGTGGGTTGCCATTCCCTTCTCTAAGGGATCTTCCCAAACCGAGGATCGAACCTGAGTTCTTTGATATAGCAGGCATATTTTTTACCATCTGAGCCTGCGATTTAGAGGGAGGGACCTGGACTTGTACAGGATCATTTGGACCCAGATCCAGGCAGCCTTTTGCGGTTTTGCCTCCCAAGTTGAGTGAAAACGCACTGGTCTATGTAGTAGGAATTTTAATTTAAAAGCATCAGACCAATTAGGTTCCCAACTGGAACATTAAATATTTAAAATTCTTTCATAGAGTTTAGTTATAGTCTGGCCACTGTAGAGCTGAGGAGTGAATGGCCTCATGGTTCACGTGACCCTACTCATCAGGAAAGTTGACCTTACTGTCTTCTGAAAGCTTCTTGCAGAATTAGCTCTTGCTTCTGGTTTCATTTTATTCTATAACCACTTCCCAGAATTTAAAAATGTGTGTGTATGTTTTGAGGGGTGTAGTGAGGATAGGGATACTCGGAAACAGTCAAGCATGTGATTAAATTCTCTAATCTATTTGTTCTAAGCAGCCTATGGGAGGGTAAGCATGAGGGAACCACAATTAAATGTGTGTAAAAATTTCCAGACAGTTGTAGAGAATGGATTTTTATAATCCAAGCCATATTTTAAATGGTTCAAGTGGTGTGGATGAGTTTGGAGTCCATAGTAAATTATTTAATAATCTAAGGAAATCTAATTTCCTTCCCTCTTTCTCCCTTTTCTCTCTCTCTCTCTTATTTTCTTTTATGTAAAGTTCTTTTTCATATGTTGGGTCAACTTGGGGAAATGAACTCAAGACAAGTTTAGAACACCAAGGCTTGGTGTCAGTTCTGCCCTCAGGGGCCCCGTCTAAGCATCTTGTGTTGCTGACCCTTGGTTTGCTCAGTTGTAGAATGCACACAACCTTCCCTATCTGGCAGGTTTGTCTTAGGGAGTAAACAAGCTGATGTATATGGAGCACTGGGTACCAGTTTTGGCAGAGGGTACGCGCTCAGGTTTTACATGCAAGAACCTTCTAATCTGATGGAGTGGTTAGGGAGAAGTCAGAGTTGGGGACCTTCTAGGTGGGTTTTGCAAAGTAACTAGGAACTGTTTAACTGGTTATGTATGTATCCTCTGCCTTATTCCAGTGCTTCCCTGGTGGCTCAGTGGTAAAGAATCTGCCTGTAAAGCAGACGACTCAAGAGACCCAGGTTTGATCCCTGGGTCGGGAAGATCCCCTGGAGGAGGGCATGGCAACCCACTGCAGTATTCTTGCCTGGAGAATCCGATGGACAGAGGAGCCTGGCGGGATCCAGTCCATGGGTTCACAAAGGGTCGGACACGACTGAGCGACCGAGCATGCATGCACACACATCTTATTCCGCATAAAGATTTTAAATGATGTACAGATATTCTACATGAGAGTAAAATAAGGTAAATGAGGAAATAAGGAGAGAGAACTAAAATAAAACCATGGGGCAGGTTAAGACATGAAACTTGTGGAGGTGATTAACACATTTGGCACTAAGCTTCTTAGCCATGAAAACAGAAGAGGAACGTGATCAGGTTGGCAATTCTTAATCGCTGTGTTCATAGGATAGAAACAGTTCAAGAGCCAGGATGTGCACAGCTTTCCAGAGGCCAAGAACTGAGACACCTTTCCCTCAGGACCGCTGGATTAAGGGAACTCTGTGTGATACAATGTTGTTGTCTTTTAGTCACTAAGTCGTGTCTGACTCTTTGCGACCCCAGAGACTGTGGCCTGCCAGGGTCCTCTGTCCATGGGATTCTCCAGGCAAGAATACTGGAGCCCTTCCCTTCTCCGGGGGATCTTCCTGACCCAGGGATTGAACCCAAGTCTCCTGTGTTGGCAGGCAGATCCTTTACTGCTGAGCCATCTGGGAAGCCCTGTCCTTAGTGATAACACTGCAGTAACCGAGTCATCATTCCAGTGTGAATGCTTCTGAGGGGTAGTGTGTCAGGCAGGGAACAGTGTTCCTGGCAGCGGGAACAGCATGAGCTCAGCCCCTGGCGTTATGGCTCTTTGGAGGGAATGTCTGCTGGCCAGTTCTCAGCGTGCTTCTCCGATAGGGTGACCCAGTGGGGCCTCCGGGTACCTGTGGGAGAAGTGGGTGGATGGGATTGCATGGGAAGCTGCACAGGAAGGGCATTGCTGGAGTGTCCAAGTAGTGTGGAGTAGTCTCCACACTACTTGGACAAGACGGGATCTGGGCTTCTCTGGCCCTGTGGTCTGACCATTTACAATCATATAGGAGACTCGGAAGGCGGGGCCTTGGCGATGGCGCAAGAAGCCTGATTGCCTGGGCTGCCTCCTGGCTTGGGTGCCCAAAGGCTAGCTGCCTTTATAAAGACATTGCAAGACTTTTCTTGGGTGAAATTTAAAAAAAAAAAGAAAGAAAAAAAAAAAAAAAAAACACATTCTGCAGGCTGTCAGGAAGCAGTGTGAGAAACCTGAGCTGCCCCACTGTCACAGCCTCATATTTTGGGGTTTTTGTCTGTTCTATTTTTGAGGCTGGTAAACTGGTTTCCTGTTTGTTGCGAAATGGGTGGTTGTCACTGTCTGTGCCTGGCCTGGAGGGAGGTGGCCTCACCCACTGAGGCCCTTCGTTCGCCCTTAAGCCAGTTACCTTCTGAGCAGGAGCCAAAGAGGAACCCAGGACTGTGGGGGCAAGGGGCTGGGCACCCTGCCTGCTACTTCCTGCGACACCCAGAGGTTTGAAGTCACCACGCTCAGCTCTGCAGTGCCCCGCTCTGGGAAGACCTGCTCTGTGTTACAAAGTGGGGGACAGTTCATTCTCAAGGGTCAGATGAGAGACTCAGAAAGAGCATGAGGGTGGGACTTGGAAGAAAGAGCAGCTATCATTAGAAGGATCAGGGAAGAAGAGAGAAAACCTAACGTTGATTGTAGGAGGCTGTCATTTTCACAACTCCTCTCTCACTTGTTACATACGATTCCCATTTGTAGATAAGAAGGCTGAGACTCAGAAATGTTCTGTCGACTAGAGTCACTCACTCAGGCGCTGGTAGTCTGACCTTCCTCGGGAAGCAAGCTCAATATTCCTCACCGATTCCACCTGCCCCCATCCCTTCTTAGTGAAATTTCAAGGAGCAAAACAAACAAACAAACAACTCATAGAAACTCACACAGCTAGTTAGTAGCAGAACCATAAAGTTAATGGTTTCTGGACTATTGGTTTTCTAGACTGCCTAAGATACTTTCTAAACTGGCAGGGAAATGATGCTAGTTTGACCTGGGACGGAGTTGGAACTCCTAGCAAGGCACCCAGCCCAGCCTCTTTGTGTGTGTGTGTGTGTGTGTGTGAGGGGTGCCTTTGTAAATATTGCCGCTCAAGGCAGCCTGAGGGTGACAGGCCTGGATGGGTATAGGGTTCTGTTTCTCCCCGCCCCTTCCCCCCCCCACGTGTCGTCCCAGATCCTGCAACTCCGCCTCTGTCTTTTGGGGTAAAATAAGGATGGTCCTTCTAGAAGTGTGTGTGTGTGTGTGTGTGTGTTTGTGTGTGTGTGTGTGTTAGTCACTCAGTCGTCTCCAACTCTTTGAGACCCCATGGACTGTAGCCCATCAAGCTCCTCTGTTCATGGGATTCTCCAGGCAAGAATACTGGAGTGGATAGCCGCTGTTTCCTTCTCCAGGGAATCTTCTTCACCCAGGAATCACATTGCAGGCAGATTCTTTACCTGTTGAGCAACCGGGGAATCCCTCTGAAAGTGTAGGTCTGTTTTATTTGCTGGCTATTTTCCTTTTACTGTTTTTTTTTTTTTTTTTTTTCCCCAACCTCCCTCTTGACTCCTGGGGGCATTATTGTAAAGAGGATTGAAATCTATTTTCACAGGTATATTTTCTCAAGCAACAGATGCTAACAGTTACCACTGATTTCTTGCAGAAATTCTTAAATTCCCAAAGCTAGAACCAGTACCTGGAGGCATTCTCAGATTCTTCTCAAAAGCTTAGTTTTCCCAATTAACTCAGCCCAGAGCTGGGCACAGGGTGGGGTAGAGGCATAGTAAAATCCATCATCCAAGAGGGCATTGCCTTGAGAGGTGTTGCAGAGGGAAGAAGGGAGACTAGCTTGGCGGGGGGGAGAATGACCTGGGGGGTGCTTTTGCTTTCTGACAGTGTCTCCCTACTTTTCTGCCTTTTTCCCGCTCTCTCTGCCTTGGATAATGTCCTGTCTCTGAGACTGTGTAACTCAGGTTGGGACTTGAACCTAGAGACTTTTAGCTGAGATCACACACCTGGTCTCAGGAAGCTCAGGTTCTTGATGATTCATCCCAGAAAGAATTCAGTGAGAGACAAAGTGATAGGCAATAAGTGGATTTATTTAAAGAAAAGTACACCCCATAGGGGCTTCCCTGGTGGCTCAGAAGGTAAAGAATCTGCCCGCAATGCAGGAGACCTGGGTTTGATCCTTGAGTTGAGAAGATCCTCTAGAGAAGGGAACACAACCCACTCCCGTATTCTTGCCTGGAGAATTCCATGGACGGAGGAGATGGGTGGGCTAGAGTCCACGGGGTCACAAAAATTTGAACATGACTAAATGACAAACACTTTCACTTTCACACTCCACAGTCAAGAGTGTGGGCCAGGTCAGGAGCCAAGAGTGGCACAGGGTGTGGGATTGTCGGTTTTTATAGGGCTGGGTAATTTCATAGAGTTTCCTGGTGGCTCAGAGGAGACCAGGTTCGATCCCTGGGTTGGGAAGATCCCCCGGAGAAGGAAATGGCAACCCGCTCCCGTATTCTTGCCTGGAGAATCCCACGGACGGAGGAGCCTGGCGGGCTACAGTCCACAGGGTCGCAGAGTTGGACACGGCTGAGTGAGTTCTCTTTTGAGTGGAGGAGTGCTCCAGCTCTCTGGGGGAGGGACTGGGCCACCGCCCACCTTGGAGCTGCCTTTCCCGCCTCGGAGCTGTCTTAGCTCCTGTAGGTGTGTCAGGCAGCTTGCCATGTGCTGTTCGTTGTTCAGTCGCTAAGCCCTGTCTGACTCTGCGACCCCATAGACTGCAGCACACCAGTCTTCCTTGTCCTTCACTGTCTCCCAGAGGTGGCTCAGATTCATGTCCATTGAGTTAATGATGCCATCCAACCATCTCACCCTCTGTCGCCCCCTTCTCCTCCTGTCCTCAGTCTTCAGGGGCTTTTCCAAGGAGTCGGCTCTTTGCATCAGGTGGCCAAAGCATTGGAGCTTCAGCTTCAGCATCAGTCCTTCCAATGAATATTCAGCACTGATTTCCTTTGGGACTGGCTGGTTTCGTCTTCTTGCTGTCCCAGGGACTCTCGTGAGTCTTCTCCAGCATATACTGAGGCTCCAGATCTAGCGGAAGGTGACTCGTCCTACATCTTGGACCTGTTTGGTTCTAATAAGTTTATGTCGTGTCCTCCGGCTTTGTCATTCTTTTAAAGGTCGTGCCCTGCCACCTCCCCTCCTGTTTCATCTCCATCTCTTCTGCTGAGTTTTCCCTTCCTTCCATGCTTAGAACAGAGGGAAGATGCCTTGTATCTTCTCCTTCCTCCAATTCCTGCTAAACCTTTGGTTATAATACCTCTCTTCTGACCTGCCTTCATTGTATTTGCTTTTAAGTTATTTGTGACTTTAACTCCACTTGGCAATTGTAGCTCCTTGCATGTAAAAGTGTTCTAATTAGAGTTTATTCTCTCCACATGATGGTTCAGACCCTGAGAATGTAGAAAAAAGGGAGGCAGGGCAGTTAGGCAGGTAGGTTGTTCATTCCTTCCTTTGCCTCAAGGTAAACTCTTGCTGGAACATTATGGGAGAGGCAGAGACGGACAGTCCCAGGTCAAGCCCTCCTTCCACATCTGGGCCTGACATCTCTCTGTTTGCGGAGGCAGTCTTGTCATTTGGGTTTCTGGCATCTCAGTTTTGTGGAGATTTTGTGGAAAAGGCGCACCTACCTTGCTTTTGCATCTTCTCCGCATGGTTGGCCACATTTGTGCTCTATCCTTCATCCTGAACCTTCCTTCCATTTTTTGCTATCTATTGCTGCATATCGAACTACCCCAAACTTAGTAGCTTGGGCAGTGATTTCTTATTTCTCACAGTTGTGGGTGGGCAGTTCTCCCCTGGGCTCGGTGGGGCTCACTCCTGTAGCTGCACTCAGCTCATGGTGGGGCGGGGAGGTCCGACAGAGCCTCACCCCCATGCTTAGGGTCTCGAGGCTGGCAGTTCTCCTCCCTGTGGCCTCTCATCCTCCAGGAGGCCAGATCCAGCTTCTTCACAGTGTGATGGTCTCAGGGTTCCCAGAGTTGTGAAGGCAAAGCTGCTAGGCTTCTGAAGGCCTAGGCCAAAACTGACACAACAGCACTTTCGCCACATTCTTTGAGTTAAAGCAAAAATCAAGGGTGGCCATATTCAAGGGGAGGGGAAATAGACCCACCCTTTGCTGAAAGGAGCAGCAAAATCACATTGCAAAGGCTCGGGGAGTGTTTAGCAATGATCCGCTGCACCCCACTTTGCTTTGAAAGATAAAACCCATTTTTTGGAAACCTTTGTGAAATGGTTTCTAGGGAAGCATTCTGAATATGGCATGGTCAGGTTCAGGAATTGATGTTGGTCTCTGCCTGCCCCAGAGCTCTGGAAGAGTCTATTTGCATAGTGGAGCTGGGGATGGCTGCTTCTAAGGAATGTGGGCACCTACCCTCTGATCCCTGGGTTGGGAAGATCCCCTGGAGAAGGAAATGGCAATCCACTCCAGTATTCTTGCCTGGAGAATCCCATGGACAGAGAAGCCTAATAGGTTATAGTCCACGGGGTCGCGAAGAGTCGGACACGACTGAGCGATTTCACCTTCACCTTCACCTTCTTGATTAACAGGAGCAGCACCTTAGGGCACATCCCCCCCATCCCCAACCAGTACAGGACAAAGGGCTTTCTCAGGATAAGAGTCACAGTGGGGACCTCGGTCACCACTCAGATCATGCTAAACTTTCCCTGGAGTCCTGTGAGCGTTAATCCCTCTGTGAAAATAGACCTGAATTTTTTTTTTTTTTTTTTTTTGCCATTTTCAATATCTCTTTCTTGAGCTCAATATATTGTAAAACTCTTTTTCCTGGATATAGAAGTTAGTTTTGCTTTTTTGTTTGTTTTTTGTTTTTAAATCATAAGCAACAGAAACTAATTCTCACTAACTTGAAAAAAATGAGTATATTAAAGTGGAATGGGGTCTCATGGAATTGAAGGGAGGGTGATGAATTGGGCCAGGAGAGAGCAAGAAGCAAAGCAGAGGATTGATAGGGTCGGTTCAGTCGCTCAGTCATGTCCAACTCTTTGTGACCCTGTGGACGGCAGCACACCAGGCCTCCCTGTCCATCACCAACTCCCGGAGCTTGCTCAAACTCATGTCCATCGAGTTGGTGATGCCGACCAACCATCTTATCCTCTGTTGTCCCCTTCTCCACCTACCTTCCATCTTTCCCAGCGTCAGGGTCTTTTCCAATGAGTCAGTTTGGAAATATACATTTACAATCTGAGGGCGTGCTCACAGGGGGCAGGCAGAGAGCTGCTGGAGCATCAGGGCTGGTATGTCTCTATCAGCCTGAGGGACCTGGGGGGATTTCACAGAATGAGCAGTGTCAACCTCAGAGGACAAGGAAGGAAAAGCATTTCAGGCTGGTGGAACAGCATATGCAAAGGCATTGAACCTTGAAGCAAGGTGATCTTGTTTAGGGACTTGAGGGTTGCTCAGGGATGAGTGGCAGGGAAAGAATAGGAGAGAGACAGGGGACGAGCGTGGAATGGGAGGTCCTCACCAGACGAGGGAAGGCCTTTAGCGGCTGTTAGGGACTTGGTATTGTATCCTGTAGGCCAGAGTTTTCCACACTGGATTTCTGGAACCATAGTGATAGTGACCTGAGAGATGCTAGTAGATGCTCCTTGAATAAAGGATTCCATGAGCACATAAGTTTGGGAAATCTGTGTATAATTATGTGTTAATATTTCTCTCTTGGCTTGATCATCAAGATACGAAAGGCTCTGAGAAGTTCTGTAGTAAAACAAAACAAAACAAAAACACAGGAGGAGATGAACTGAGAGGCTGAAGTGGTGCTCCAGGTGAGACTTGCCAAGTGCTCTCTGTCCACAAGCTAGTGGTGCTCCAGGTGAGACTTGCTAAGTGCTCTCTGTCCACAAGCTAGAAAGGAGCCTTCTTCCCTCCCTACCTGTTCCATGGGATGGTACAAGAGCAAAGCACCTGAATTCTTTTGGAAATGGAAGGGGCAGCAGAGGGGAACTTGGTTGTAAATCCATTCAAAAGGGATGAAGCTCATGTGGAGTGTGAGCCCTCTGAAAAATTGCTATATATTTTTTTTTAATGAACTCAGTATTCCTAGATTTATTTTCATGACAAGCCTTCAGTTCCCTTTGGCTTTGGCAGAAAATGATGCGTTTTCTCCGACTTGCAACCTTTGCTAGTTGAACATCTCTGCGTTCTCGGTTCTAAAAATTCAGAATATTTCCTCTCCTTTTGAGTGGTTCTCTTTCATTTTTTTTTTAATTGAAAAAGATATAGAAATTAAAATGCTCTTTCTTCCTTCCTCTTGGAAGAAAGGAAGGGAAAGTTTTCCCAGAGGAATTCATCGAGGGTAGAAAAAGAAATAAGGACTCTTTAAGCCAGGACTGCTGGATGGTGACATGTCACCAAAGGGTTGGGTGCTTTGCTGTGTTTGCTCAGAGGCTGCAAACCCTGTGACCCGTGGCCTTCCAGTGCTGACTCAGGAGAGTGATGGCAGCTGAGCTCTGGTTGCAGATGAACAGAGGAGCCTAGAGTTTTAACCGGGGCCTCATGCTGGGCTGGGAGACACCCAGGCATGGGCCTTGGGAGTGGACCCTCCTTGTCCTTAAGAATATTCCTACCAGAGACCTCCACCATGGGAGTACACTGATAGGATTCCACGTGATGAAGAAAGGGGCTCCTTTGATGACGACTTTTTGCTATGGGCATCCCTGCTCAAACCTGGAGAAAAAAGGAGAGGAAGGCTTTTTTATCCATTTCACACATAGCATCTGGAAGGATCAGTAAAAGATAAGAAAGAAAATGGCAGCCAATACCTGTTAAATGTCTACTTTATGCCAAGAGCTTGCAGCTCATATGTGTCTTCATCCACACATGCATACTGTCCTTAGAGTGTCCTTCAGAGTGCAAGCCTCTGAAAAGCTTATTAATGTTAATTGTAGGGAAAAGTGTGAGAGATGCTATTTTGTTGTTTTTTAATTGTTTTATCTTATTGTTTATAAAACATGTTTGTTTTAGACAATTTAGAATTAACAGGAAGGAAACAGCAAGTGCTGAGACCTGGAAAGAGTATTTCACCTGCCCATGTGAGTAAGTGATGGAGTGTGGATTTGAACCAGAGAGAGGCCACAGCATGTGCCCAAATCCACTCATTCACTCAACTGCCAGTGATTAAGCACTTTCTGTGTATCATAGAAAACATTATCTAATTTAATTCCACAGGAAAAGAATCTGTCAGGAGATAAAATTAATGGAAGGGCTGGGATTTTTTTTTTTGAGGTTAAGTACTTAGTCGTGTCTGACTCTTTGCGACCCCATGGACTGTAGCCCAGCAGGCTTCTCTGTCCATGGGATTTCCCAGGCAAGACCACTAGAGTGGGTTACCACTTCCTACTCCAGGGGATCTTCTTGACTGAGGGATCACGTCTCCTGTGTCTCCCTCATTGGCAGGCAAATTCTTTACCACTGTGCCACCTGGGATATATTTTTAATGTAGAAGGCTGAGTGCTGAAGAACTGATGCTTTCAGACTGTGGTGCTGGAGAAGACTCTTGAGAGGCCCTTGGACAGCAAGGAAATCAAACCAGTCAATCCTAGAGGAAACCAGTCCTGAATATTCATTGGAAGGACTGATTGAAGAGCCCACTCATTGGAAAAGCCCCTGATGCTGGGAAGGACTAAAGGCAAAAGGAGAAAGGGGCAGCAAAGGATGAGATGGTTAGATGGCATCACTGACTCAGTGGACATAAGCTTGAGCAAAGTCTGGGAGATAGTGAAGGACAGTGAAGCCTGGCATAGTGTAGTCCATGGAGTCGCAAAGAATAGACACGACTTAGTGATGGAACAACAACAAGATACAGACATAAATAGAGATGTGTTTATGCTCAGGTTAGGACACACATGTTTTTTTTGTCCTAGCTTTGACCGTTAGTAATGATACTCCAGCTAGAAATGAGCACACTCCACTAACAGACCTTAGTTTCTGAGTACCATTCTCCAGTGAAAGGAGCCAGAGCTCTTTGGAGAAATGGCTGATTCCGGAGTTGGGCAGGGAAAATACACAAGCCTGAAACATCTTATAGTTCTAGAAAGTAAGACAGTGCGTAAAACCAAAACCAAACCAAAGAAAAAATGCAAGTATGTCTAAAGGACTTACAGGCCAACTAGAAAGAACTCTCAATGCCCAAAACCGAGCAATTGAAGCAATAAAATAAATAATAACAGTATTGAATTATAACTGAAAGAATCCTTGAATCCATGTATTGCAAACAAGTGAATAAATAAATAGGGAAGAAAGCGCATATCTTCTTTTTGAGAATTTCAATTAATTTATGCTACTCCCCTTCCAGTAGATGGAGCTTAATTCCTTTCCCCTTGTGGGTAAGCTAGACTTAGTGACTCATTTCCAAAGAATGGATTGTGGAGAGAGAAAATCGTAACTCACAGTTGATGAGCCTGGCAGACACCACCCTAACCGAGTGACTAAGGTTGGCATCCTCAGTTCTAAGTCATGTTGCTATCATGTGACCCCAGAGCTGATGTAAGGAGGAGGGCACATCACCTCTGGGGTATTCCTCTCAAAGCCTTATAACCCAAATCCAGCCATGAGGAAACATCAGACCGACCCACACTGAGGGACGTTCTACAAAATACTACACCAGTGCTCTTCAAAAATATCATGGTCATGAAAAACAAAGAAAGCTGAAAACGTGTCACAGATTTTGTCACATGAGCGGGGAGGTATGACAGCTATATTATAATGTAGGATTCCGTATCAGATATTGAAACAGAAAAAGGACATTAGTGGAAACAAACTGGTCAAATCCAAACAGAGTCTGGAGTTCAGTAAATAGTATTGTATTGAAGTTAATTTTTCAGTGCTGACAATATATAGCTATGGAAGATGTTAACATTAATGAGAGCTGGGTGAAGGGTATAGGGGAACGTTCTGTATGATCTTTGCAATTTTCCTGTAAATCTAAGATTATTTCAAAATAAGTTTTGAAAATTCTTCCCTTATAAAATAGGTGGTGTGCAAAGGAAATATACAAGCCCAATAAACATAGAAAAAGTTGAGTTTACCTAATAATAAAAAAGGTGCAAGTTACAATAATGAGAGAAAGATTTTATTTGTCACATTGGCCAACTTTTTAATTACAAATCCTAAACACTCATAGTGCTGTGTAGGGTACGAGGTACCTGGGCATTGCCGCCAACCACTTGTTAGGGTACTAACTTCCACAAGCTCACAGCTGATATCATACTCAGTGGTGAAAAGTTGAAAGTGCTTCCTCTAAGATCAGGAAAGAGACAAAGATGCCAACTCTTGCCACTTTTATTCAACATAGTAATTGAAAGTCCTAGTCAGACCAGTTAAGCAAGAATCAGAGATAAAAGATCAAATTGGAAAAGAAGAAGTAAAACTCTCTCTTTGCAAATGACATGATATTATATATAAAAAGCCCTAAAGACGCCACCAAAAAAAAAGAAAATAATAATGTTAGAAGTAATGAACAGATTCAGTAAAGTTGCAGGATACAAAACCAATATAAAATGTCTTTTGCTTTTCTGTGCCCCTGGGCAGTAGGTGGCCCCAAGAGGGTGGATTTCAAGAATCTGGGTGTTTTCCCCTTCACTTGTTGAGCCTCCTGCCTTGGAGGGTGAGTGCCTGCCACAGAGAAGGAACAGGGGAGGGGCAGATGGTGACAGGCAGGGCCACCATGGACAGAAGTCGGAGCTCTAGACAAAGTTTCTGTGAGCACCAGAGAAGCTGGGAGGGAGGTTGAGCTGCAAATTCATTCACCCTCCCAGCACACATTTCTGGGGTCTCATGCCCAAGACCAGGCCCTGTTGCCCAGCAGGAACCCCCATTCTCCCCCGAGGACACAGCTCTGCCCCTAAGCCCACCTCCCAGGCTTGAAAAGATGAATCCTGTCTTGGAGAACGTTCCTTGAACAACTTCGTTTATGCCTGGTGTTGCCAGGCCCTGGGCTAGATGCCAGAGACAAAGATAGATGATGTGGCTCCTGCTTCAAGCAATCCAGGACCTGGGACGGACAAGACAAAGATGACATGGCAGAGGTACCATAGTGGTGGTTTGGGAGCATGCAGACAGGGGGGTGGGGGTGGGGTGCTAACTCCCGCCCAGCTAGGCTGTGGCAAGCTTTTCTCGGCAGGCTTCCTGGAGGAGGTGTCCCTCGAGCTGGGTCTGGAAAGCTGAGGGACAGGTAGCTGGAGGAGGGGCACTGAAGAAAGGGCAGAGGGTGTGATACCTGAGAAAAGCATGATGCTTGAGGAAACTAAAAATAAATAAGTAGGTTTGCAGCAGGGAAGGGAAATGTGTGTCTGGAGAAAGGGGCTTCCCGGAGAGAGGAATAGGAGCCAAATCAGGAAATGGCTTGTATGGCTGTTGTATTGAATAGGATTAGATTTTCTGCATATAAAACAATGACAAAAAACTAAAATGACAGTGGTTTAAGCACACAGGGTTTATTTTTCCAAAGGTAGCCAGCCTAGGCTTCTTGTGTGGCGATTCCACAATATAAACAGAACCCAAGCTCCTCTCTTTCAGGCTTTCCATCCACAGAGCCTGGCTTTCATGGTGAGGGGCACCTCATGTTCTAAGATGGCTGCTGAAGTGCCAGCCATCGTATCCATTTTCTATAAAGGAGCAAAAGAAGGGCAGAAGGGATGCAAAGTCCTCTGTGCTCCTTCCAAAGAACCTTCTTGGGATTTACCCCTCAGTGACTGGCACCTACATCTTATTGGTCAGGGGTTAGTTATCTAGCTGCAAGAAATGAGGGAAGGTGGGAGTTTGTAGAACAGAAAGCTTCATTTCAGCAAGGTGTTCAAAGATCAGTAGGAATTTGCCCATCAGAGAAAGGCAATAGGGTGTTCCAGGAAGAAGCAGCAGCAGGCGCAAAGATGTGCACATATAAAGGAGCATATGCTTTCGGAGACAGTGAATGGGTGTGACTGGCTTGAGGGCAGACTGTGTGTGTGTGTACACAAAATGTGTATATACACATGCGTCTGTACATATGTGTGTCATATATGCGGGGAAAGATTAGGAAGGGTTCTGAGAGGGAAGATGGGGCAACTATGAGGGGCTGGAGGGAGTTTGGACTTGATTCTGCAGGAAAGGGCAAGTCATATAGACTTTCAGAGGGTATGTTTACCAGATATCCAGATATGGGTTTTAGGACGGTCAGTCTGAGCGCTCAGGACAGAGAGAGAAGGTGGGGGCTGGGGGTACTGGTGTCAGAATGCATGCATCTTATTCATGGGGCAGCGAGGGAGCGTGCGACGAACTAGGATGGGTGCTGGGGTCAGGGGAATGAAGCTGGCTTGGAGGGAAGGGTCCATGCTCTTGAGCCCAGAGACCTGCTGTGGTGAGAAACGGGGAGCCACCACAGGTTTGGGAGGAGGATTTTCCCACAACTAGCGGGGACACGTCTTCAGCAGGGGTGCTTGCTCTGGCTTTTGGAGGAAAGAAAAAAGGAAACTACCTTTTTTTTACTGAGTACTCTGTCTCCTGGGCTTCCCTGCTGGCTCAGTGGTCAAGAATCCACCTGCCAACGCAGGAGACGTAAGTTGGATCGCGGTGTCAGGAAGAGCCCCTGGAGTAGGAAATGGCAACTCGCTGTAGTATTCTTGCCTGGGAAATCCTATGGACAGGGGAGCCTGAAGGGCTACAGTCTCTGGGGTCTCAAAAGAGTCAGACATGACTGAGTGACTAAGCAACTCTCTCTACTAGGCTTACTGCCTCTTATCTCTCCTTTTGCAGATCTTCGAATGAAAATACAGAGAGGTTAGGCAACAAGTCCATAGTCACACAGCTAGGAAGTGGCAGAACCAGAGAAGCCAGTTCTACAGTTACCTCTGACCCTGGAGGAACTCCTGATTCTGTGTCATAGACTGGTGGCTCTCACTCTGCGGGGTTATTTTGTTTTACATGACATGGGATTTGACCCACATGTCATGTGTGATCCAATCTGGTGACAAGCCTTGTATTCAGAGCTTCTTTTACATATACTTATATAAGTGAACACAGATGAGTCTCTTGCTGAGGCAGTGTGACCTGGAAGACAGGAGAGGACAGTCTGGTCCCAGCCGGTGACTTCATGCGTGGCCTAGGAGCCAGGTTCCTATTCAGAGTTTCCTCTTTGGTAAACTAGAGGGTTCAGACTAGAAGAGTATTTCCCAAATTGTCTGTGTTTTCCACCATCACAATTCATATTGCATTAGCTTGTCCCCTACACTGTTTTTTAAATTCTTCTTTGAATATATTTACATTGATTTTTTTTTCACCCAGTTTTGACCTAAACATGGGTCTGTAAAGGGCTTCCCTGGTGGCTCAGACAGTAAAGCATCTGTCTGCAATGCGGAAGACCGGGGTGCAATCCCTGGGTCGGGAAGATGCCCTGGAGAAGGAAATGGAAACTCACTCCAGTACTCTTGCCTGGAAAATTCCATGGACGGAGGATCCCGGTAGGCTACAGTCCATGGAGTCGCAGAGTTGGACATGACTGAGCGACTTCAGTTTCTTTCTTTTCTTTTGGGTCTGTAAAATCATGGGTTTATTTTGATTTGATTTTCTCTGAGTAACATTAAAATAAATTCGTAACTATAAATAAAACGCAAAAGTTTGTCTTCCTAACGATATGACTCTTTGCAACCCCATGGACTGTAGCCCTCAAGACTCCTCTGTCCATGGAATCTTCCAAGCAAGAATACTGGAGTGGGTAGCCATTCCCTTCTCCAGGGGTTCTTCCCTAACCAGAGATCGAACCCGGGTCTTCCGCATTACGGGCAGATTCTTTACCATCTGAGTCACCAGGGAAGCCCAATAGTAATAATAACAGCTAAGAAAAGTTGAACTGCACTTGCCTAAGCAGAGTAATACATGAGCTCAGTTCGTCTTCAGTTCATCTTCAAAATGACTCTATGAGGTCAGTAACTTTATTAGTCCCAGTTCACAGGTGAGGAAACGGATACACAGAGTGACTGTGTAATGTGCCCAAGATCACACAGTTAGGTCAACCTCAAACAATTTTATAATTGGCCAGTGGTACCCATTCCCCATCTTAGGAAGCTCAAGGCAAGGCCGGGCTCTGTCTCAGGAGCCAAGTACTACAGTGGATTTTGCTGCAGTGGGATTGGTGATGTGCATGTGAAGTGAGCTAGCCCTCTGTGACCACAGTCCAGGGAAGGAGGTGGTACCTAAAGAGGCAAGGAGTGGAAGGATGACGAGGGACAGGGAGCAGAGAGGTGCGGTGGCTCCGGGGTTTTGCTCCGGTGTCCCTGGAGCTGGAGGGATGCCTGAGAGGAAAAGACTGGATTGGCAGAGGATAGGGGATTCTGCTGACGTGAGAAGAAGGCTGGGCTCAGCTGCTGAGCGAGTTGAGATGCAGGACAAAGAAGCAGCTGATGGACATGCCCTCCTTCCCACGGGCAAGTTTATAGGCACTTACTTGGAGTTTTCCTTATGCCATTAGCCATCCATTTCTAGCAGAATGATTTACACCATTCCCAGCTTTCTTCAAATGTCACTTCCCTGGATGAGACACGATATGGAGAAACCCCTGTGCCCCGGGCGCTAATTACCTGGACCACATCCCAGGACGCCGTTGCTAGCAGGAGGCCTGGTGACTCACCTGTGCTTCCCTGTAACAAATGGATCTGGCCGGGCCCCAGAGCGCATCAGAGCTGTGGGATCCACTGTGCTTTGTTCCCAGCCGGGAAGGGGAGCCACCTGGCCACAGCTTCCCGCTCAGGCTTCTCTCCCCCTCGTCCCCATGGCGTCCCTGGCGCCTGACCTGTGAGGGGTCACTGGCTGGGTTNGGCTGCCTGGGAATTCCAGGCCCTCTTTAGATGCCAGGCCATGTCCTTGGGGAATAGAAGCCTCAGGGAAATGGAGCAGGCTGTCAGCACTGTGTCCCCTTGAAACTTGCATCTCAGCCAACAATGGCAGCTCTAAGCAGAGATGCTAACACAATGTGACTCCCACGGTATTTGATGGACAGGAAACTAGAGCCCAAGGGAAGGTGCCCAAGGTGACCGTGGCGCTGATGATGTGTGAACTCTCTTCACACTTGGCCTCTAGTTTGTGTGTTAGCGTTCACACTCTCGGGGAGGCACCCCTGTCACCATCGACTGGCCTGCAGTCCCAGCTGCTCAGACCAAGCTGCTTCTGCAAAATGGAGCTGGTTGGGCTCTGAGAACAAGAGGCAGCTTCTGCTAATGCCCTGGCCCCAAACACATGCATGCTCACACGCACACACACACACCAGGTGGGACCCTTCTCTGTTAGTACACCTTCAGCAATGTTTTTTTCCCTATAATGCCCCCTGCCCCGTCCCTGCCCCATCAGAGTGGTTTTAGGGCCTCTATGTCCGATATGTAGACAGCCTCTCAGAGCATGTTTTATCTTCAACAAAAAGCATGACTTTCTCTCTCAAAGGGAGGTAACTTGGAGACAGATGGGGCAGGGTTGAGGATGGGGAAGGAGGGCCCCTGCCTGCTCCTTACCGTCTTCTGAGCCACAAGAGAGCTAAGGACTGTCTCTTATAACAGCCTCTCAGAGCATGTTTTATCTTCAACAAAAAGCATGACTTTCTCTCTCAAAGGGAGGTAACTTGGAGACAGATGGGGCAGGGTTGAGGATGGGGAAGGAGGGCCCCTGCCTGCTCCTTACCGTCTTCTGAGCCACAAGAGAGCTAAGGAAGGTTTGGGGGAAAGTTGGCTCGGCCTTGTCACTGCTCTACTCTGCGTGTCCTCCGTCCATGACTTTGACTATGCTGTTCGCCAGGTTGTGAGACTGGGGAGAGGCATTGTGGGAGGATTCTGGTGCATTCCTGGTCCAGCTGTGGAAGAGAACCCCCANAGTATGGTACTGGCACAGAAATAAGACCAATGGAACAAGATAGAAAGCCCAGAAATAAACCCATGCACCTATGGGTACCTTATATTTGACAAAGGAGGCAAGAATATACAATGGGGCAAAGATAGCCTCTTCAATAAATGGTGCTGGGAAGACTGGACAGCTACATGTAAAAGAATGAAATTAGAACACTTCCTAACACCATACACAAAGATAAACACAAAATGGAATAAAGACCTAAATGTAAGACCAGGAACTATAAAATTCTTAGAAGATAACATAGGCAGAACACACGATGACATAAATCAAAGCAAGATCCTCTATGTCCCACCTCCTGGAGTAAAGGAAATAAAAGTAAACAAGTGGGACCTAATTAAACTTAAAAGCTTTTGCACAGCAAAGAAAACTATAAGCAAGGTGAAAAGACAATCCTCAGAATGGGAGAAAATAATAGCAAATGAAACAACTGACAAAGGATTAATTTTCAAAATATACAAGCAGCTTATACAACTCAATGCCAGAAAAAGAAACAACCCAATCAAAAAGTGGAAAAAGAGTCCCAAGATGGCGGCCACCATGAAGAAGGTGGCTGCAGAAGATGTCAATGTCACTTTTGAGGATCAACAAAAGATAAACAAATTTGCATGGAATACAAGTAGAATCACAGAGCTGAAGGAAGAAATAGAAGTAAAAAAGAAACAACTCCAAAATTTAGAATATGCCTATGAGGACATCATGCTTGCAGATGACGACTGCTTAATGATACCTTATCAGATTGGCAATGTTTTCATTAGTCATTCTCAAGAAGAAACACAAGAAATGTTAGAAGAAGCCAAAAAAAATTTGCAAGAAGAAATTGACACCTTAGAATCCAGAATGGAATTAATTCAGTGGGTGTTAGCAGATTTGAAAGTTCAGTTATATGCAAAATTTGGGAGTAACATAAACCTTGAAGCTGATGAAAGTTAAACGTCTTACAAAAATTTTTAATTTGTTTAATAAACTTGAATATTGTTTAAAAAAAAAAAGTGGAAAAAGACCTAAATAGACATTTCTCCAAAGAAGACATACAGATGGCTAACAAACACATGAAAAGATGCTCAACATTGCTCATTATTAGAGAAATGCAAATCAAAACTACAATGAGATATCAACTTACACCAGTCAGAATGGCCCTCATCAAAATGTCTGTAAACAATAAATGCTGGAGTGTGGAGAAAAGGGAACACTTGCACTGTTGGTGGGAATGTAAATTGATACAGTCACTATGGAAGATGATATGGAGATTCCTTTAAAAACTAAGAATAAAACTACCATATGACCTCGCAGTCCCACTCCTAGGCATATGTCCTGAGGAAACCAAAATTGAAAGAGACAATGTATCCCATTGTTCATTGCAGCACCATTTACAATAGCTAGAACATGGAAGCAACCTAGATGTCCATCAACAGATGAGTGGATAAAGAAGTTGTGGTACATCTACACAATGGAATATTACTCAGCCATAAAAAGGAACATATTTGAGTCAGTTCTAATGAGGTGGATGAACCTAGAGCCTATCATACAGAGTGATGTAAGTCAGAAAGAGAATGATAAATATTGTATATTAAGGCATATATACGGAATCTAGAAAGCTGGTACTGATGAATTTTTTGCAGGGAAGCAATGGAAAAACAGACATAGAGAACAGACTTATGGACACGGGGAGAGGGGAGGAGAGGGTGAGATGTATGGAGAGAGTAACATGGAAACTTCCATTACCATATGTAAAATAGATAGTCAATGGGAATTTGCTGTATGACTCAGGGAACTCAAATAGGGGCTCTGCATCAACCCAGAGGTGTGGGATGGGGAGGGAGATGAGAGGGAGGTTCAAGAGGAAGGAGACATGTATACCTATGGCTGATTCATGTTGATGTATGGTAGAAAACAACAAAATTCTGTAAAGCAATTATCCTTCAATTAAAAAATATATATACAACAAACTAATGATTATAACAAAAAGAAGCAGACTTATGGATATAGGGAACAAACTAGTGGTTATCCATGGGGAGGGAGAAGAGGGACATACGGGGTGGGGGAGTGGGAGGTACAAAATGTTGTATGTAACAGTCTACAAGGATGTATTGTACAGCATGGGGAATATAGCCAGTATTTTGTAAACACTGTAAGTGGAGTATAAACTTTAAGATTTTTATTAAAAAATTATAATTTTTAAATGGAAAAAACCTCCATTATCATTTTCATTAGCTTTGTACATGTTGAGTTTTATAAAATTTCTAAGAAAATGTTTTTTATTACTGTAGTCCATCAGCACTTTGATCATATATCCACTATAGCACTTTAGCATCCAAATCTAATAAAATACAACTCACCTGGAAATTGATGAATAATTTATAGAATAATTTGTAAACACTTTCCACATACAGTTACATGAGATAAAGGGTGTACTTTGAAAAAAATCATAATAGACTCATATCGATGTTAATAAGCTACAAATAGGATTAAATTCCTTCAATCATAAAAGTTGAACCAACTGTTTTAACAATTTATTCCTTAGGTATCTTTTGAACAAATTGTATTTTAAATGGAATTCTTTTTCTGTAAAATAAAACATTTTTCAAAAGTTTCCTTGAATGTACTAATATAAAAAGAATCATAAACAACTTTAGAACTGAGTCATCCAAATTAATTTTTGTCTTAGAGAAGTAATGATATTCTGCTTTGCAATGTAGTATAAGTAAGAAATTCAGCTGTAGATGCATCGATTCTAAAAAAAAAAATACTGAAGTAGGAAGACATAGTGAAAGATTCTTTGCTCCCAAAAATATTTTGCACTTTGCTGTGGAAAGACGTTAAGAAGGATTTTATCCAAAACATGTGACTAGGATGTTAACTTGAAACAAAGTGAATGGCCTTAGAGTTAGACTATTCCTTTCTCTACGCTCAGGTTTCTAGGTTAAAGAATGAGTTTTGTTTATTTTATTGAAGTATAGTTGATTTACAGTGTGTTAATTTCTGCTGTACAGCAAAGTGATTCAGTTATACATATATATTCTTTTTCATATATTTTCCATTATGATTTATCACAGGATATTGACTATAGTTCTCTGGCCATACAGTACAACTTCGTTGCTTATCCATCCTATACATACTAGTTTGCATCTGTTAATCCCAAACTCCCAGTCTTTCCCTCCCCCACCCAATCTTGGCAACCACAGGTTTGTTTTCTGTGTCCGTGTGTCTGTTTCATAGATATGTTCATTTGTGTTGTGTTTTAGATTCCACATACAAGTGATATCTATGGTATTTGTTTCTCCCTTTCTGACTTACTTCGCTTAGTATGATAAACTCTAGGCCCAGTGGTTTTTATTTTTAAAGTTGCTTTTTGTGGAGCTACTTTTAGGCCACTTGGGGAAGGGATTAGGGAATGTAAGGTAGAGTTTTTCTTATTATATTTTATTGATCAATTGGCTTTAGTATATCCAAATGGACTTGCGCATTCTAATCATGTATGCTTAAAGATTTTCTGGAATCAAAAGGAAAAAGATTAAAAATCCAATTCTGCCACAAATATGTGCTTCCTAAAGTAGAATATCCTTAGCTTATTAACAAGTTTTGCATAAATACCTTCTCAAAATATTAAGTTACTATGTTTTAAGTTACTGATGTTTTTAGCATCAAAATTTCAGCTTAGGGTAGTTGCAGTTTTTAATAATGGTGAGCTGGGTGTGTCAGTTATCTATTGCTGCATAGGAGACTGCCTCAAAGCTTTGTGGTTTAAAACAACAACAATTGTATTGATCACAGTTCTGTGGACCATCCGTTTGGCCTGGGCTCATTGAAGGCAGTTTTGTTGATCTTGCTTGGGTTATTTATGGGCCTCCAGTCAGATGACAAGTTGGCTGGGAGCTGGCTGGCCCCGGGTGACCCCACTTACACATCTGACAGTTAGCTTAGGCTGTCAACCAGAGCACCTAAGTTGCTCACTGTTCTCATGGTGGCTGGGTTCCAACTGAGCAGAAGTGAAAGTTGTAAGGTCCCTTGAGGCTTCGGCTTGGGAAATCCTACAGTGTCACTTCTGCCGCTTTCTGTTGGTCAAAGCAGATCATATGCCCAGTCTGAAGTCAGAGGAAGGGAAAATAGTTCCTGTCTCTTGACAGAAAGAGCTGTGAATAATTCATGGCCATATTTATCACACTAGGTGATTTGGATCAACCTTCTCCTTGGAAATATTTAAATGATACCTTAAAACTATGGAAGACCTAAATATATATATATAAACTTTATAAACTTATAAAATATATATATAAAGTGTATATATATATATGTATATATATATATATATATATATTTTGGTGATGGACAGGGAGGCCTGGCATGCTGTGATTCATGGGGTCGTAGAGTCGGACATGACTGAGCAGCTGAACTGAACTGAAACTTTTTCAGTGAGTCTTCCATTTTACATTCCTACCAGCAATGCCTGAAAGACCGGTTTCTCCACATCCTTGCCAGTGTTTGGCATTATCACTATTTGTTATTTTAACTGTCTCGGTAGTTGTGTAGGGATATTTCAGTGAGGTTTCACTTTGTATCTGGATGATGGATAATGATATTGAGTATCTTTTCATGTGCTTGTGTACCTTCTGTATATCCTCTTTGGTGAAATGTCTGTTCATATCTTTTACCTGTTTTTAATTGGATGGTTTATTTATTTATTTTTGCTGCTGGATTTTGAGAGTTCTTTCTATGTTTTCCAGTCCTTTGTCAAATATGTGGTTTGCGAATATTTTCTCCTGGTCTGTAGCTTGTCTTCTCATCTTCTTAATAGAGTCTCTTGCAGAGGATAAGTTTCTCGTTTTGAAGAAGTCCAGCATATTGATTTTTTTTTCTTTTATGGATCATGCTTTTGATGTTATGTCTAAGAACTCTTCACTGAGCTCTAGGTTTTGAAGATTTTTCTCCTATGCCATCTCTAAAAGATTTATAGTTTTACAGTTTATTTTTAAATCTGTGACCCATTTGGGGTCAAATTTTGTATAAAATGTATGGTTTGCGTTGAGTTCCACAGTTTTTGCCTATGGCTAGTCAGTCGTTCCAGCATCACTTTCTGAAAAGACTGTCCTTTCTTCATTGAATTGCATTTTATCCTTCGTCAAAGGTCTGTTCTTGTGTGGAACTATTTCTGGGTTTGCCCCTCTGTTCCAGTGATGTATGTTCTGCCAATATCACACAGTCTTAATGACTCTAATTATATAATAAGCCTTAAAATCAGGTAGAGTGATTTCTCGCACCATAATTTTTTCTCAAAATTGTTTTAGCTGTTCTAGTCCCTTTGGCATGTACTTTTGAAGGCCCTTGATAACATATTGCCCAAGTGCCCCCAAAAGGTGGTGCTAATTTAAACTTCCGCTAGCAGTGTGGGGAGGTGCTGTTTCCATACACCCACACCAGCCCTGACTGTTATCATTCTTTTTAAATCTTGGCCTATCTGATAACTGAAAAATTATATCACATCCTTATTTTCAATTGCATTTCTTTGGTTACCTTTCAATCTAGGAAGGCAGCCAGGGCCTCCAGATCTTAGGTATAAAAGTCTGGTATCGTTGTGACATGAAGCTTCACATGGAAGATTTCAGAAATGTCCATCAGAGAAAGCAGACGAGTTTGTGTGGCATCCATTGGTGACGCCTTTCCCTTTGATGAAGGCATTTCACACCCTCTTTCTAGTTTGTTCTTGTTCTTCTGGCTTCTGGAGAGGAAATTATCTGTTTAGCAGCCATACATGTTCATCTTCAGCCAGGCTTCCCTCCACTGAAAAGCCCAAATGTCCCTTCAAACCATAGTCAGAAATTGACCATGTATTGCTGTAGAGCAGAAGCTGACAACATTGTAAAGCAACTATGCCCCAGTAAAAATCAATCAGCCAATAAATAAATAGATAATAACAGCCCCCCCCACCAAAAAAAAGACGTTAAGCACGTCTCACCTCCGTCATTCCTGCTGTGGTTCATATGCTGCCATCTCTAGCATGGATGATTGCCAGTAGTCTTCCAACCATGTCCTGACTTCCACACTTGTCCCCCAGCATCTGTTCTCAACCCCGGAGCCAGAGGGTTGTCTAAAATACAGATCTCTCCTATGCTAAACCCTCTCTTCTCCCCCAGGGTAAAGCCAAAGTTCCCAGATGCCCTGCCGGCTCGCCGTGCCCCACCCCCTCCAGGACCTCTGCTCGATCCCTCCGCTTTAACCACCACGGCGTCCCTGCTGTTTCTCAAACACACAAACACGCTCATACACAGTCATGATTATTTCCTCAGGATTGATTTCGAAAATCCAATTGCTGGGTTGGAGGATGTACATTTGTGAAAGCTTTTGGCAGTTGTTTCTGCAGGGAGGCAGTATCCATTTCCACACTTACCAGCAATATGTGAGTGTGCCTCTTCCCCTACTCACCACCACGGGGTGTTGTCATTTTTAGAAAGCCTTTGCCAAGCTGTTTCTTGCTACTGTATTCTCCGTGTGAGATTTAAAGAGAGAGTTTTGTATGACTGGATCAAAATCCGCCCTTTTACAGCAATTCAGAGACAGTCTTCGTATGGATGTTTCTTGTAACCATCCCTGGTATCAGCCAAGGGCAAGAGCCTAGAGATGTAACCAGTGGAAGCGTGACAAGCTGTCCAGAAACAGAGCTTTGCAGGTGTCTGACACATTGTAAAGGGGGCACTTAGGGGTCTGGGGGAGAGGATGGGTGGCATATGTTTTATGTGCCATTTTTCTGAATTGTGGCTTTTCCCAGCCAAGCTCTGGACAGGACTTAGAGAGCTGACATTTCAAGCTTCTGCTGTTCTTCCAAAGGCCTGCCTCAGACCAGTGGCTCTCAAACTGAGACAGTCTCAGAATCACCTGCATCAAACAGAGACCACCGATTAAATATGTCTGAGATGAGGCCCAAGAACTTGCATTTCTAACAAGTCCCAGATGATGTTGATGCTGCCCGTCCAGGAACCATACTTTGAGAATTGCTGGCCTAGAGTCTATTTTATATTTTTCTGCTGGTTCTTTTCCCTTCAGGCTAGATAACCACCAGCCTCATGGAACCTCCATTATGGCATGGACCACATTATAAGGCTATGCAGTCTTTCCTGGGTCTTTCTCCCCTATTTAGAGATGGACTCTAGAATGGGGGTCATATTTTATCTCAGCCCCTCCAGGGCCTGTTGAACTTCTCAGCACAGAGGCCTCATTGAAATTTTCCCAGGAGAATGAAGAGGGACTGAGTGATCTCTGCAGGTGATTATGTAAGAAACGTGTGTGCTGGTCAGTGAAGAGGCTAAGGGTGGAGGTCCCCCTGTGGTGTGAAAGTTGGAGAATTATCCCAGGATTCAGTCTCACTTCCTCTAACAGTCAGATTCTGATGTCATCAAGAAGATACTCAGACATGAAACAGAAAACAAGGACAGTGGACTTGTTTTACAGGTGAGGTTTTGAAGACCCCAAGAGGGGAGTGACTAACTCAAGGTCACAATCCTGAGTGATGACACAGGTGAGATTTAAACCCCTGACTTCCCTGACAGCCCCCTGGTGAGGAGGTAGGGTGGGAAGGGAAGGGTGGTCTGAACTTGGAGAATGAACTTGGAAACTGGCCAGACTTCTCCATCCATCCACAGGCTTCTTACACCTTCCTGCAGCCCTTTGAGCCTTGACTTGCTCACCTGTAGCCTGAGTATGAGGCCAACCCAGTGATGCCTTGGGGTGAACTGAACTTGGCCGACTGTTGTGAATGGACCTAGCACTGTACCTGCCACATGGAGGGCGTTTGAGGCTTCCCTGCCTCAAGTAACTTCTGCTGGACTTTCCAGGGGCCCCTCACCCTCACTCAGTGCCGTGATTCTAAAGGGCAGTGTGGCCTCTGGCTGCACTTTGACCCTGTGAGTCTTCTGCTCCGTGAAGGGGACGGGGGAGAAGCTGAAGAACCTTTCCAGTTTCTTCCAGGAAGAACGCACACCTGAAGGTGCAGATGGGACCTCATGTGATGTCAGCCCCCGATCACATTTTGTCAACTTCCCTTCCCGCCTCACCACATCCTCCTGGGGTTTTCGGTGTCAGAGCTCAAGTGGAAGGTGCAGGCAGAAGTTAAATATAGAAAGGCACCTACTCATGGTGAAATGCGTGGGCAAGAGCCTCGGGTGAGGGGGCGTCAGCACATGCTAAATTTAGCGGCCTGACTTCCTCTTCTGGCCCCTTACAAGCCATTATGCAAACACCGATGCTTGTCAGTTTCCCACTGAGGAGGACTTCAAGGGCTGAAGCCTGCCAGTTAATCATGGCCCTCCGCCCCTCGATGGTCCCATCTGTTATCACTTTTTACCCTCCCGGCAGTCATGAGAGCTGGGCACGGAGGGTGTTGCTGATCTCAGTTCACAGATGAACAGGCCGGGGGACTTGCCCAACATCATCGCCCGGCAGAGCCCAGACGTAAACTCAGGGTTTCACCCTGACTCCCCTCTCAGTTCCTGAGAACCTAGAGCAAGAGTGCTCTGGGCTTGGCAGTCCAGTGGCTGATAAATAGCATCCCAGCCTGCAGATGTTCCCCAGGGCTCTGAGCAGTTCGGTAACTACAGGTGGAAAGCCGGCACACCCAAGAGTATGACCAGGGATGGACCGAAGCCTTGCTACTCAAAATCTGGCCTGCAGCCCAGCAATGCTGGCCTCACCTAGGAGCTCAGAAATGTCAGTGCCCAGCCAGACCCCAGACCTGCTGAATCAGTCTGTATTTTAATACGGTTCCCAGGGGCCTCGTGTACATATTTAGGCTGATGAAGCTCTAGCCTAGTGCTCTGGGTGGTGCCCACTTAAAGAATCAATTCATGGGATTTTCAGACTCTAGAAATGTGTTCTTTTACTGTCTCATTTATTCAGCTGCCTTCTATTGATTAAATTCCACATTTGAGGCCTTGTGTTAGAATCTGGGGGCTTCCCTGGTAGCACAGAGGATAAAGAATCTGCTTGCAATGCAGGAGACCTGAGTAGCTGCTAACCCTTATGATTACTTGCTGTGTGTTTGGAGAGCTGTTTTGATTTTTTTGTTTTTAATTGAGATATAACTGACACATAACATTGTATTAGTTTCAGCCATAAGACATGATTCAACATCTGTATACATGTTGCAAAATGATCACCACAGTAAGTCTAATTAACATCCATCACCACGCATGGTTACAATTTTTTTTCTTGTGATGCGAACTTCTAACAACTTATTGACCAGAGACATATTAATACATCTTCTGTTACCTGAACATTATTGACGAGAGATGTATCAATATTCACTTACATAACACATTGCCAGCCACAGGCGTTAGTTTCTGCAAAAATGGTTAATATCTTAAGATCTACTCTCTTAGCAACTTTCAAGAATACAATATAGTATCATTAACTATAGTCATTTTGCTCTACATTATATCCCCAGGACTTATTTATTTTATAACTGGATGTTTGTATCTTTTGACCACTTTCCCCCGTTTTGCCTGTCCCTCTGTCACCTGCCTCTGATAACCACCAATCTGTTTTCTGTATGTATTAGTAGCATTTGAGTTGTTTTCTGTCTTTTTGATTCCACATGTAAGTGAGATCATATGGTATTTGTATTTCTCTGTCTGGATTATTTCACTTTGCATAGTGCTCTTAATGTCCATCCCTGCCGTCGAAAATGGCATCATTTCCTTCTCTTTGAAATATTCTGAAGGATACTCCCCTGTATGTATCACACTTTCTTTATCCATGTATTTATTGAGGTATGCTTAGATTGCTCCCCTGTCTTGTCTGTTTTGAATGATGCTGCAGTGAACTTGGGGGCGCATTATCTTTTTGAGTTATTTTCATTTCCTTTGAATAAATACTCAGAAATGGAGTTGCTGGATCATACGGAGGGTCTATTTTTAATATTTTGAGGCCCCTCCATACTGTTTTCCATAGTGGCTGCACTAATTTACATCCCCATCAACAGTGCATAAGGGTTTCCTTTTCTCTACATCCTCATCACAAGATAACACTTGTTATCTCTTGTACGAGTTTATTTAATCATCACAGTGGCCTATGAGGTAGGCATGTACAGTTCGTAGATGGGCGGCAGGAGACTTTAGGCAACATGCTTGAGGTCATGGTGCTTAGTAGGTAGCAGAGCCAGTATCCACTTGGACATCTGGCTCTTAACCAAGAGGCCTCTCCACATCTATGGATTAAAGAAGAATCCGAGCAGCATGGTCCATCCAGAGCCCAGACTCAGGAAGGACCTGAGCAATCCATTGTGCTGGGGCTTTCACTGAATTTCGGCTTTAAGCTTCAGAGCCAGTTACTTGAGTAACATCTCTTGCAGGTTCTATGAGAGATGGAGCTGCTCTGATTGGGTGGAGGTGGCCCCCGGGTCGTGCCTCTCTTCCCCCCCAGGCCACCACCTTTGCCTGTGCCCTCTGGAGTGCCACAGAGCGCAGGGTGAAAGCTGCCCACAGGCAAACTTCTTCATTTTGTAGATGCAGGAACAGGAGCAAGAGAGACAAGATGCCTCATCCAAGATCACATAGCTAGTGGAGACAAAGTGAGCTGGGGCCTTGTGGGGTAAAGGTGAGCTCTGTTCCATACAAGGGCCAGTTTGTTTCAGAGAGCACGTGCCTGACTTCTGTTGGAGCAGTTCTGAATTGCATTAGAAATTAACCCTAATGAGATCATGTTGATTACTACAGGCTCTTCCCCCAGAATTATTCTGTCTGTCTGTCTTTCTCTCTCACACACACACGCACATAAGCTATGTCTTAAGAGTAAGAATGTTCAGAGAGCCCCTGAAGCTCAGAAGCAACCCAGAACTCTAGGGTCAAGAATCTTTATCTGGGGTTTTTGTCTTTGCTGTAACCCATGCAGAGGGACATGAGAGGGGCTCAAACAGGCGCTGGGTGAAGGGCCAGCCATGGAGCCCAGAGGGCGGCTAACACCCCAACCACAAGTCACATTTCAAACAAACCTCTTTTTGTACTCGCACCTCCCAGATGATGCCATTCCCTGCCTCGGACTTGTTGGAAGGTTGAAAGGGGCGCCCCTGCAGGCCTGATAATAGAACCCTCATTCCGTCTCTGGACTGAGTGGAGGAGAGAAGGGCCACGTGTGTTGACCAGAGCACATCACCTTTGCACGAACATCAGGTTTTGCTAAAGCAGACAGCCTCTTTACTGCTCCCATCCCAGATTCTCTGCCGGGAGAAGAACCACTACTCTGTGCAGGTTGAGGGCTAAGCAGTGATCTCCCCACCCCTGCCTGGGATGCGCATCAGTCCACAGAGAGTCCTCACCAATCAGTATCTGTGAGTTACAGATAGAGAAACTTAAGTTTCAAAGAGGCTGAATTAGCAGCCCAGAGGAGCCAGCTGGTAGATGGCAGAGGGCCTGTGGCATTCAGATTAGTGGCCCTGTCAGACACTGGGTGTAGACCTCGGTGATGCAGCCAACCAGCTGTTGGGCCAGCTGTGTGACACCTCGATTCATGTCTTCATCATCCACGCCATGTAATAGCATTGATGTCAGAGAGCTAGCATGAAGATTAACATAACCAAAGCGCTTAGAATAGTACCTGGCAGGTAACAAAAATGTTAACAGCCTTTATTAAGGTTGCTGTGATGATGAGGCTGATTCTTTTACCTTAAAGTCTATATAGGTGGTCCCTGACTTAGGATGGTTCAACTTAATGATATTTTGGCTTTACAGTGATACAAAGAAATATTCAATAGAAGCTGTTTTTCTCATTTTGAATTTTGATCTTTTCCCAGGCTAGCATACATAGCGCACGCTCTCTCATGATGCTGGGCAGGGACAGCCGCAGCTCCTAGTCAGCCATGTGATCACCAGGACAAACAACAGATACACTGCAGATGACCATTTTGTTTTTCACATTCAGTACAGTATTCAGTAAATTACATAAGATGTTAAACATTTTATAATAATGGGCTTTGTGTTACGTGACTTTATTCAACTGTAGGGTCATGTAAATGTTCTGAGTATGTCTTAGGCAGGCTAGGCTAAGGAATGATGTTCAGTAGAATAGGCTTATTAAATGCATTTCAATTTACAGTATTTTCAGTTTACAATGGGTTTATCAGGACATGATCCCATCATAAGTTGAGGAAGATCTGTCTTCAAATGTTACCTCCCTGATGGCTTTTTGTAGGTAGGTGGACCACAGTTTCCCATTCAGCAGTTGAAGAAAGTGGGGCAGGGAGAGGGGGAATGACTTCTCAACGATCAGGGACAAAACAAAGATGCATTTGGTTTTACTGAGTCATGTTTCCATAAAGCCAGGGCTTCTGGTCACCTGCCTGGCCCCCAGACCCTTTACTGCTCTCCTTGAGACTAAAGGCCACTTGGGACCTCAGACCAGTATGTCTTGGTCTTGCTGTTATGCCAACTTTTGCAAAGGCGCAGACTTTTAAGTAGGTGCTTCCCTTGCATTTGAAACCAATCTCACGCTTTATTCCGAATCCATTAAGTGCCAACTCCATGCCAGGCACTCAAGACAAAAATACACATGATATTTGCATAGAAGCCCTGTTCCAACTCTGGCCCCATCCTCAAGAATGGTATATCCTTTCATTGCTGCATTGCTCCCCGTGTTGATAATGTGCCTGGTTTTCCAGGTCTTCTGGGTTCTCCATGCCAGCAGCCTTCTCTCATCTGATTGCTCCCTTAGGATGAGCAAACACTTCGAGTGGATCACTAGATCAAAGGAAATAAAATCTTTTTAAGAGTTTTGATCCACGTTCTTAATTGGCCCCAGAAAGACACCATCTTAAAGAGGTTTGTTCCAGCGTTGTTTACTGTACACCCAGCAATAGTCTAGGGGCTATTCGCTTTAAATGTGATCAATCTACACAATACAATACCGCACAGCTACTGAAGCGGGCTGGACGTACTGAAGACACATGTGGACATTCCATGACTTGAAAAGGCATGGACATGCATAAATGAAAAGCCTGGTAAATCTAATAGACAAAAAGTAAACCCAAACTGCACCAGGCCTAGGAAAGAGTATATCAAGAAGGACACCAAGTGAGAACCATGGTGATCAGATCTCCGGGGTAGGATTATAAGTCATTTTAACCTTCTCTTTATATTTTCTGAAATGCAATGTGTACTGTTGTTATAATTAAGAAACAATGGGTTCCATCCCTTTTCCTCATCCCCTTGCCATTTCTACGTGGGTGGGAGTTGTCAGTGGCCTTGGTGGCAGGCAGCTGCCTGATGAGTCTTTGGTAAGCGGCACTGACGTGGGTACTTGGTGGAAGCTAGTGAGCTCAGGCCGGGGTTGGGGGTGCCTTGCACAGTGCCCTCTGGGTCCCAGCTGGCCCTGTGTGTCCTCAGGATCTAACGTCTTGCCTGCTCAGGGTTTCCTCCCCGTCATTGGCCCTGATTCTCACAAGCAGGGCTTTACTGCTCAGCAGCTGTGAAAGGTCTTTCTCCTCATTTTATCTTTCCTACCCCTCCTAACCCTGAGGTCTGCACTTCACCTTTTACTGCTCATCCTGGTCTGTGTTGCCCCTGGCCCATGGTTATGCCATTGCCTCAGGTCACTTGCTGGCCCTGCCTGACTTTCTTGTCACCTTGGTCTGAGTGTCTGTGAGGGAGCCAGGGTATTTATACCCTGCATCCATCAGCCGGTAGATAGAAGCTGGCCCCTGGGTGGGAACGCACCAGCTCCCAGGCCCTTTCAGCCCTCAGTGCAGGTGGGAAAGTGAGTTTCAGAGACTGAGGCGCAGTGCTGGCTGCGGAGGTCAGGCTGGTGTGCAAGGAAATGACCAGGGGGCCAAGTAGGATGGACAGGGCCCCGACAGCATCTGCTGCTGGTGGGCTTAGCCCAGTGCCATCACCCCCATGGAGCATGGCCCCCCTACATGAGATCCCCTGGGTTACAGCAACTGAGGGACAGGTACCCTGAGTCTGGAGCCAGTGCAGCCCAGCGAGGACCTGCCACCTCCATGCATAGCTTCCTTGGGCAGCTTTTGTGCCCCGTGCTCATGGGCTTGACTAGTACTGAGTCCCTTAGGCTCCTTCTCAGGAGGACCATGGCCAGGATGTTGGAATGGGAAGGGGAGCCAGCTCCACTGCCTGGCTTCCCACCGAGGGCAGTGGGACGTTCCCACGGCCAGTTCAGGGCCCTGCCTCCTCAGCAAACGTGCCACCTTGTGAAGCCCCTGGTTTCTAACCCCAAAATGGTGCTGATGACAGGTTGGTGTGAAAAATAACTGGATAATGGATGTGAGGAGATTAGCAGAGGCCCAGGCATTTGGTACCTATTATTACTGTTGTTTTTATGGAAGGTGATTTTTCTCTAAATATAATTAGTGGTTTATAATCTATTGCTCTTTTTACTGCATTAGCCACAGAGAGAAACCACGGGGCCAGCAGGCAGTACATCAAATTACTTATTTAGAGTGGGGACAGGAGAGGTGGTATGGCCACCTCAAATATGCTGTTTAGGGCCAGGAAGGATTGGCATCATCTAGGCTGGCGGGAGTCACTAGTCCTCTGTGATGTAGCTATTTATTCATTCATTCGCCATTCATTCATCCATCCATTTAACAAGTGTTGATTAAGGATTATTATGTGCAAGGACTACACTAGGTGCCAGATCTCCTAGAAGCTACTGGCAGTCGTTGATCCCCAACCAGGAGGCCTTTGACCCAGGTTCTACATCCCCCTTCTTAGGGGATTTGCTGTATTCCTTCCAGTGGAGAGGGGAGAGCCTCTGGCCAGAACGTTCTCCCCAGATCCCCACTCTTGCACCCACACCTCTAGCTCAGGGTTTTGGTCATCCACCTCGTGCTTCCCTCCACAGGGATCCTCCGAGTCATGAGCTGCCTGGAAAGGTGGAGCCAGGAGCCACAACAGCCCCTCTCTGTGTTCAAGCAACGACACACAGTGTGTCCACAGCATGTTCAAGCAACAACACACAGTGTGTCCACAGCAAGTGATGATTAGAACCCGAGGCCAGGGTTCCTCTGCTTTGTGCGTCTCAATTCTGGGTGCCCATGTCCCTGGAGTCCATGCAGGGTGCCAGAGGCCCGGGGAATCACATGTAAGCTTGGCTCATCTTTCAGGAGAACGATTAAGTGCAGGCATATTTCATCACATGGAGAGCCACAGGCATAGATCATGAAGCAGAATCGTATATGTGCGTTTTAAGGATAAACAAGAGACTAAGGGCATTTTGACCTGTGGGACCTGCTTCGGCCCATGTCGCCAGACCTCCCCAAGGGAGACTTGCTGGTGNGTTTCCTCCCCGTCATTGGCCCTGATTCTCACAAGCAGGGCTTTACTGCTCAGCAGCTGTGAAAGGTCTTTCTCCTCATTTTATTTTTCCTCCTCCTCCTAACCCTGAGGTCTGCACTTCACCTTTTACTGCTCATCCTGGTCTGTGTTGCCCCTGGCCCACGGTTATGCCATTGCCTCAGGTCACTTGCTGGCCCTGCCTGACTTTCTCATTACCTGGTCTGAGTGTCTGTGAGGGAGCCAGGGTATTTATACCCTGCATCCATCAGCCGGTAGATAGAAGCTGGCCCCTGGGTGGGAACACACCAGCTCCCAGGCCCTTTCAGCCCTCAGTGCAGGCGGGAAAGTGAGTTTCAGAGACTGAGGCGCAGTGCTGGCTGCGGAGGTCAGGCTGGTGTGCAAGGAAATGACCAGGGGGCCAAGTAGGATGGACAGGGCCCCGACAGCATCTGCTGCTGGTGGGCTTAGCCCAGTGCTATCACCCCCATGGAGCATGGCCCCCCTACATGAGATCCCCTGGGTTACAGCAACCGAGGGACAGGTACCCTGAGTCTGGAGCCAGTGCAGCCCAGCGAGGACCTGCCACCTCCATGCATAGCTTCCTTGGGCAGCTTTTGTGCCCCATGCTCATGGGCTTGACTAGTACTGAGTCCCTTAGGCTCCTTCTCAGGAGGACCATGGCCAGGATGCTGGAATGGGAAGGGGAGCCAGCTCCACCGCCTGGCTTCCCACCGAGGGCAGTGGGACGTTCCCACGGCCAGTTCAGGGCCTGTCTCCTCAGCAAACGTGCCACCTTGTGAAGCCCCTGGTTTCTAACCCCAAAATGGTGCTGATGACAGGTTGGTGTGAAAAATAACTGGATAATGGATGTGAGGAGATTAGCAGAGGCCCAGGCATTTGGTACCTATTATTACTGTTGTTTTTATGGAAGGTGATTTTTCTCTAAATATAATTAGTGGTTTATAATCTATTGCTCTTTTTACTGCATTAGCCACAGAGAGAAACCATGGGGCCAGCAGGCAGTACATCAAATTACTTATTTAGAGTGGGGACAGGAGAAGTGGTCTGGCCACCTCAAATATGCTGTTTAGGGCCAGGAAGGATTGGCATCATCTAGGCTGGCGGGAGTCACTAGTCCTCTGTGATGTAGCTATTTATTCATTCATTCGCCATTCATTCATCCATCCATTTAACAAGTGTTGATTAAGGATTATTATGTGCAAGGACTACACTAGGTACCAGATCTCCTAGAAGCTACTGGCAGTCATTGATCCCCAACCAGGAGGCCTTTGACCCAGGTTCTACATCCCCCTTCTTAGGGGATTTGCTATATTCCTTCCAGTGGAGAGGGGAGAGCCTCTGGCCAGAACATTCTCCCCAGATCCCCACTCTTGCACCCACACCTCTAGCTCAGGGTTTTGGTCATCCACCTCGCGCTTCCCTCCACGGGGATCCTCAGAGTCATGAGCTGCCTGGAAAGGTGGAGCCAAGAGCCACAACAGCCCCTCTCTGTGTTCAAGCAACGACACACAGTGTGTCCACAGCATGTTCAAGCAACGACACACAGTGTGTCCACAGCAAGTGATGATTAGAACCCGAGGCCAGGGTTCCTCTGCTTTGTGTGTCTCAATTCTGGGTGCCCATGTCCCTGGAGTCCATGCAGGGTGCCAGAGGCCCGGGGAATCACATGTAAGCTTGGCTCATCTTTCAGGAGAATGATTAAGTGCAGGCATATTTCATCACATGGAGAGTCACACGCATAGATCATGAAGCAGAATCGTATATGTGCATTTTAAGGATAAACAAGAGACTAAGGGCATTTTGACTTGTGGGACCTGCTTTGGCCCATGTCGCCAGACCTCCCCAAGGGAGACTTGCTGGTGTCCTCTCTTCTTAGGGTTTCTTTGATGGAAAGATTTGAGAACTTCACCAGAGCGATATTCAGGTGATGGGGTGAGCATGGAAGGAGGGTGCCAGACTTGTGAGAGGATGGAAGGAAATCACTGTCTAGGGCTCATTTGGGCTGAAAGGCCACAGAGAGGAGACACAGGAAAAATATCCATCTTCTTCTTTGGTGGTGAGGCTTCCCAGGTGGCGCTAGAGGTAAAGAACCCTCCTGCCAATGCAGAAGATGTGAGAAACGCGGGTTCGATCCCTGGGTCGGAAAGATCCCCTGGAGAAGAGCATGGCAACCCACTCCAGTATTCTTGCCTGGAGAGTCTCATGGGCAGAGGAGCCTGATGGGCTATGGTTCATGGGGCTGCAAAGGGCTGGACATGCCTGAAGCAACTTACCATGTAGCATGCACCCATGGAGCTCCTAGCTTTTGACCAAAACCCAGCACTTCCCAGAACTAGAACCCATGAGACTCTGGCTGATGTTGAAGTTCTTCTGAGCTCTATGTTGCTGGCTCCTTCTCTTCCTTCAGGCCCCTGCTCACATGGCACCTGATCAGAGAGAGCCTCCCTGGCCACCCTTCCCC
>SJYX01018975.1:243488-336036 GCA_006410675.1 Oreotragus oreotragus | reverse complement strand
CATCTGCCCCCTTATCCTCAAACAGAGCTGGCCTGCTTCTGGCACTTGGCAGGACCTGACAGGTTAGGTAGACGTGTGCTGGGATTTGAGCTCTGGAGGGCATGGACTATCTTCTTGTTCACTCACTGAATGAACATACCATGTAAAACCAGGATTAGCCAGGATCTTACTGATCAATACCATCTATTAAACAGAATTTGCAGAAAACCAAAATAAAAATGAACAAGAAAAATACAACTGAATCCAAGGTCTTAAGTTCCTATTAAACTTTCTACCCCTAAAACGTACCTTCTGAGGAGTGTCAGGGACTCAGCCCCCATTTGACATAATCTCCCAGAGCCTCTCCATCCTGCCTGTCTGGCCAGCAGACTGGCTGTCTCCCCAAAGACTGGGAACCTACAATAGCAGGGACGTCTTTCCACTGCATCAACAGGCACTTAGCAAAAGCTCAGTGGCCTCTGAGCTCCACACGATAGGTAAGGACTCTATTTGTTACCAAGGAGGAGAGGGGATTGTCTGGCCAGCAGACTGGCTGTCTCCCCAAAGACTGGGAACCTACAATAGCAGGGACGTCTTTCCACTGCATCAACAGGCACTTAGCAAAAGCTCAGTGGCCTCTGAGCTCCACACGATAGGGAAGGACTCTATTTGTTACCAAGGAGGAGAGGGGACTAAGGATGGAAAAATGTTTGAGGGGAGTTTTCTGGCTAATCCATTTCTGCTTAGAATATTCAGGGGCTCCCTCCTCTCATCTCTACCCCTTCCGTTTCCTAAGGACGTGGCTTGATCAGGAGTGTCCACATTAATGTGGTGGGGCCTGACTGCACACATGCAGGGGAGAGAAGAAAAATGCAACTGCTCAGATATCTGCCAACCCTCAGATATCACTTAGGGTTAGGTCCTGTGTGCCCAGGAACAGAGAAAAGCAAGGAGAGCCCTACTCCACATTCTGGTTGGGGAGAAGACAGGAGCCTTTATGAGCAGACAGTACTCACCAGTGAAAGGCAGCTGCCAGCCCCACAGGGACCATCTCCAGCAGGCTCAGACCTCGGAGGCTGGGAGAAGATGTGCAGGAGGGGGCAGCTGTTCCTCCACCACCTCCCCTTTTCCTGTGGTCTGGAGCTACTCTGAAAACACAAATTGTGATTGGAATTGATGTGTTTCACCAACTGGCCACCCACCAGTTATTGACTGAACGCATACCATTCCTTCACTCGTTCATCCAGTGTCTGCCATATGTTGAGCCCTGTCCTAAGTGCTGAAGTTTGGCAACACGGAAGGAGACAGACCAGGGCCTTTCCTGCTCTCACAGAGCTTCCATGGCAGGGGGCAGTAAACAAGTCACAGCTCCCATCGTGGTGATGTCTACCCTGCACTTTCCATACAGAGTTTCTCGGGGGCGGGGTGCAGCTGGCACTTTTCAGGACAGTTGTTTGTTTGTTCAGGCTGACTAGCATGTTGCAAGATTTAGTATTTCTTGTTCTGTGCCCTATTGTCAGTGACTCTTCCCCACGCCCCACTCCAGTCATCGGAACACCCAAGTACCCACTCAATTAAGTATGCCTTATCAGGATGTGATCCTGCCCCCCAATGGAAATACGACATGATCTCATTTCATCCTCACCACAACCTCATGAAAGCGCTGTTACTGATGCCCATTTTTACAGGTAGTGAGACTGAGGCACAGGGATGTTCAGCAGCTTCTTCAGGGTCACACAGTTGGAGGGATGGATTCGAGCCCCAGGAGCCTGTCTTCAGAACTGTACTCTTGACTACGCTATCACGTAGCCTCTCAAATAAGCACAGAAACTGGAGATTCTAAGCTGGGAGGGAGGCTATGCTGAAAATAAATGAAGATGATATAATAGCAGGATGGTGTTTCCTCTGCGAAGCATTATTTTAGCCCAGCAGGATGATAAGGAGGAGTAATGAGAACCAGCAGCGGGCTGCTGGCTGTGCTTTGCACACAGGTGCTCTGGACAGGCCACTGAAAACTGGGGGCTGGTAGGTTTATGTGGTGTGTGTGCATGCATAGTGATGTTTACTCCAGTGAAACCCTCTCCTTTACAGGGAATAGCCTGCTCACTGAGAAATAATTATTCACGTGAAAGACACTTACCAGAAGACTCACATGTGGAACAGAAGGAAGGCCATGTTGAGCAAGCCAGATTCTGGGAAGGGAGGCAGTCCTTTTTCTGTCTCTATATCCAACCAGTGGAAAAGTAATTATTGACTGTCCTATGGTGTGGGTCTGAGCCAACAGTAATGGGGAAACTTTGGAAGCTCCTTTTTGTTTATAGCTTCCACTGTGACTGGCCTGTAGTAGGTATTCAAATGTTGGGTGGTTGGATGAGTGGACAAACAGATGGAAAGATGGATGGACAAATAAATGGGTAGATGTAAGAATGGGTGATGGATGGATGGGTGGGTAAGTGGGTGGATGTGTGGACAGGTAGATAGATTGATGGTCAGAGATTGGACAGATGAAATTTGGTGCCTGTACAGAACTGATTTCAGAGGCCAGATGTGTTCAGGGACAAATTCAAGATGATTTAGAATTAAGGGCTAAATTACAAATCAAGATCAATTCTAAAAAGTGTTTGTTTATCTTTTCTCAAATAAAATCAGGCATAAGGAGAGCATTTTCTTTCACTTTTCTTGGATGGCCAATGTAAATGAATGCCTAGACCGCTCAGTCCTCTTAGTACATCTCAGGCAGTTGAAGGAAAGATGTGAGACTCGCTAAGAACCTGCTATGTGTCTGTCATTTAGCAGACATCGTGGCTTTTAGCTTTCAAAGTAGCCCTGCATTTGACACAGCAGGAGTTTCAGGCTGCTCAGATAACGCAAGCAGTGGACGCAAGGTCACACCATCAGCGGTTGAGCTGCAAGTCAAAGCCAGGGTTGTCCATTTCTACAGCCCCCCTACCTCCGCCCCCAACATGCACAGGAAAGCAGACAAATAAGGCAACGTTGCCTCACGCAGCAGGCCCTTGTGGTGTGGTTGCAGCCTGTTGTGACTCACCTGTTTTGTGGGTTTTCTCCCAGCGCAATGCAGGGCCTTGCCAGAGACCCAAGGTCAAGGAGATGGGGGTGACGATTAAAGAGGAAGGAAGGAGCTTGGGTTTGTTTCCACTGGGGAGCCCAGAGAGGGTGGCTTTGTCAGCCCTGGGGCTGGTTAGTCACTGAGGCAGGGGTGGGTGGGAGNACTTTTCAGGACAGTTGTTTGTTTGTTCAGGCTGACTAGCATGTTGCGAGATTTAGTATTTCTTGTTCTGTGCCCTATTGTCAGTGACTCTTCCCCACGCCCCACTCCAGTCATCGGAACACCCAAGTACCCACTCAATTAAGTATGCCTTATCAGGATGTGATCCTGCCCCCCAGTGGAAATATGACATGATCTCATTTCATCCTCACCGCAACCTCATGAAAGTGCTGTTACTGATGCCCATTTTTACAGGTAGTGAGACTGAGGCACAGGGATGTTCAGCAGCTTCTTCAGGGTCACACAGTTGGAGGGATGGATTCGAGCCCCAGGAGCCTGTCTTCAGAACTGTACTCTTGACTACGCTATCACGTAGCCTCTCAAATAAGCACAGAAACTGGAGATTCTAAGCTGGGAGGGAGGCTATGCCGAAAATAAATGAAGATGATATAATAGCAGGATGGTGTTTCCTCTGCGAAGCATTATTTTAGCCCAGCAGGATGATAAGGAGGAGTAATGAGAACCAGCAGCGGGCTGCTGGCTGTGCTTTGCACACAGGTGCTCTGGACAGGCCACTGAAAACTGGGGGCTGGTAGGTTTATGTGGTGTGTGTGCATGCATAGTGATGTTTACTCCAGTGAAACCCTCTCCTTTACAGGGAATAGCCTGCTCACTGAGAAATAATTATTCACGTGAAAGACACTTACCAGAAGACTCACATGTGGAACAGAAGGAAGGCCATGTTGAGCAAGCCAGATTCTGGGAAGGGAGGCAGTCCTTTTTCTGTCTCTATATCCAACCAGTGGAAAAGTAATTATTGACTGTCCTATGGTGTGGGTCTGAGCCAACAGTAATGGGGAAACTTTGGAAGCTCCTTTTTGTTTATAGCTTCCACTGTGACTGGCCTGTAGTAGGTATTCAAATGTTGGGTGGTTGGATGAGTGGACAAACAGATGGAAAGATGGATGGACAAATAAATGGGTAGATGTAAGAATGGGTGATGGATGGATGGGTGGGTAAGTGGGTGGATGTGTGGACAGGTAGATAGATTGATGGTCAGAGATTGGACAGATGAAATTTGGTGCCTGTACAGAACTGATTTCAGAGGCCAGATGTGTTCAGGGACAAATTCAAGATGATTTAGAATTAAGGGCTAAATTACAAATCAAGATCAATTCTAAAAAGTGTTTGTTTATCTTTTCTCAAATAAAATCAGGCATAAGGAGAGCATTTTCTTTCACTTTTCTTGGATGGCCAATGTAAATGAATGCCTAGACCGCTCAGTCCTCTTAGTACATCTCAGGCAGTTGAAGGAAAGATGTGAGACTCGCTAAGAACCTGCTATGTGTCTGTCATTTAGCAGACATCGTGGCTTTTAGCTTTCAAAGTAGCCCTGCATTTGACACAGCAGGAGTTTCAGGCTGCTCAGATAACGCAAGCAGTGGACGCAAGGTCACACCATCAGCGGTTGAGCTGCAAGTCAAAGCCAGGGTTGTCCATTTCTACAGCCCCCCTACCTCCGCCCCCAACATGCACAGGAAAGCAGACAAATAAGGCAACGTTGCCTCACGCAGCAGGCCCTTGTGGTGTGGTTGCAGCCTGTTGTGACTCACCTGTTTTGTGGGTTTTCTCCCAGCGCAATGCAGGGCCTTGCCAGAGACCCAAGGTCAAGGAGATGGGGGTGACGATTAAAGAGGAAGGAAGGAGCTTGGGTTTGTTTCCACTGGGGAGCCCAGAGAGGGTGGCTTTGTCAGCCCTGGGGCTGGTTAGTCACTGAGGCAGGGGTGGGTGGGAGTTTTGGGGGAGGGGTCAGGGTTGTGAGGGTGAGCAGACTCCCACCACGGAGAGCCAGTTGGGGACCCAGATTCTACTGGGAGAGTGCAGGGGCGGGGGATAGTGGGTTCCCTTCTGGTTACTCCACTGCTCCTCCAGTTCTGTCTAACATAGTTTAGCTTTAGAGAGGGAAGAGGGGGAGGGCTGGGGGACAAGGAAGAAGGAAAGAGAAGAGGCAGCTTACCTTCTTTCTTTGAAGGCGAACAGACTTCTGTTCCTACTGCAGCCCCTCCCTGTCCTAGCTGTGTGAGCTGGGGCAAGTCACTTTCCCTCTCTGAGCCTCAGTTTGGGTCTCCCTGGGTTATCTTAGAATCTAGACAAGATACTCTGTGAAAATGCTTGGCTAGGGCTGACCCAGGGTAGTCCCAAAAGTTCGTTCCTCTTTCTCCTCTCCCTTCTCTGGCTGAGTCTGATGGAGAGAGAACAGTGCCAGGCTTTGGCTGGGCTCAGGGAGACTGAGCCCTCTCTCCGGCCAGCTGCCCCGTTCCTTCTTTCCTTCTCATGGGCCTGGCTGTCCTCACCAAGGATGCTTCTGCCCACCCAAGGGCAAAGACCATGAGTCACGACAGGTGACGTCTGAGAAGGGACTACTTCATGTACTCTGAAAGCGAACCTTCCAGAAGCCTCAGAGATGAGACCATGGCCCCATGAAGGCACAAGATTTACAAGGATCACACAGCAAGCAATGAGTGGCAGAGCCAGGCCAGCCCCGGGACCACAGACTCCTCCCTCTTGCAGCACTTGCTTCCCAAGCTATCCCACCTCTCTGCCTTCTCAGCATCTGTGTGGTGAAAGGCTTCCTTGGAGCTGCTTGTAGGAATCACTGAAAGAGGAAATGTGAGAGCTCCTACTCAGGGTGTTTATTAATATTTGTAGAATAAATGAATGAATAAAAAGATACCTCATCCAGAGCTGAGCTCTCTATCCAGGTCAGTTTTCTCCTTCCCTACTCCTTGCCCCCTAAAATGCCACTGGGGTGTCACCCTGCCGGGAATGGAGAGACAAGTGGGCAGTGTCACTCCAGAACCTTGTTGAATGTCCGAAAGTCTCTTCCCGGTTCTCCGAGTGTGGCTACGTGTGGGCGATGGCCAAGCTGCAGAGGACAGGGAGTGTTGTTGATGGTCCTGCCCACTTCCCTAAAATGCCACTGGGCTGTCACCCTGCCTGGAATGGAGAGACAAGTGGGCAGTGTCACTCCAGAACCTTGTTGAATGTTCGAAAGTCTCTTCCCGGTTCTCCGAGTGTGGCTACGTGTGGGCGATGGCCAAGCTGCAGAGGACAGGGAGTGTTGTTGATGGTCCTGCCCACCTGAGTGCCCTTGCAGGCTTCCTGATTGCCCTGCCCCCAGCAGGTCTTGTGAAAGCTGCTTTCTGGTGGCCTTTGGGATAGTGGCTCAGGGCCATGGGGCCTGGGAGAACAGGGGGCCGGGGCCACACTGTCACCAGGGCCCGTATCTTCATCCCACTAGTATGAAGATGGCCAGGAGTATGGTTTGGTGAACAGAGATGAGGGAGCTGGACGATGTAGGTCTGAGTCCTAGTTGTTGTTCAATTGCTAAGTTGTGTCCGACTCTGCAACCTCGTGAACTGCAGCAAGCCAGGCTTCCCTGTCCTTCACCATCTCCTGGACTTTGCTCAACTTCATGTTCATTGAGTCAGTGATGCCATCCAGCCATCACATCCTCTGTCACCCCCCTCTCCTTCTGCCCACAATCTTTCCCAGCATCTTTTCCAATGAGTCGGCTCCTCATAGCAGGTGGCCAAAGTATTGCAGCTTCAGCATTAGTCCTTCCAGCGAATATTCAGGGTTGATTTCCTTTAGAATTGGCTGGTTTGATCTCCTTACAGTCTTGAGTCTTGTCCAGGGACTCTTAGGGTTATTTCCAATGAGTCGGCTCCTCACAGCAGGTGGCCAAAGTATTGCAGCTTCAGCATTAGTCCTTCCAGCGAATATTCAGGGTTGATTTCCTTTAGAATTGGCTGGTTTGATCTCCTTCGTCAGAACTCAGAACAGGTCCCTGAGAGTTCTCAGAACAGGTTGTGGTGTTAAGACTTCGTAGGCAAGAGTTCGTGAGTCGGAAGAAATCCTAGGTCGAGAGTGTAGGTATGTACTGAATGTCCTCTTTGGTATCGAAACTGATATGTCTGAAAACAGCCCAAAATGACGTCTCTGCTTTTTAATATGCTGTCTAGGTTTGTCATAGCTTTTCTTTCAAGGAGCAAGTGTCTTTTAACTTCATGGCTGCAGTTGCCGTCTGCAGTGATTTTGGAGCCCAAGAAAACTAGACCTATCGCTTTTTAGCTGTGTAACCTTAGGCAAGTCATTGTAACTCTCTGGTCCTTTTTTTCACCTTTACTATGGGAACAGACAGTTTCCCACTTCCATGGGGACTGTGGGTCAGAAAGGGCTGTCCATGACTGGATGTTGGGGTGGCTGCGGAAACACTTAAGGGGCGTCTGAGTCACGGTCCTGTGGGCATGTGGCTTTGCTGCCCTCCTGCTGGTGGCCCCTCTGAAGTGAGCTGGGTGGCTGGACTAGAGAGCCTGAACTTGAATCTCGGCCTTAAGCGAGTCACAGAGTCTCCGAGAGCCTCAGGTTTTCTCATCTGTCAAGTGGACGTGATAACCCTGTCTGCCTTTGCAGGGTCATCTGTAACCATGTGAGATAAGATTGGGCATCTGTGGTTGAGAAGTACTTTTTAAAATAGTAGCTGGATTTGGGCACAGTTGTGGAAGGGTCTGAAGAAGCCCAGACTTCCTTCGAGAAAGGCAGATGGAGGAAGGGGGAACCCTGACTATTTCTTTCACGAGCCGAGTATCTCCCGAGGTGCCACTACTCATGCACCCCGAGCCTCCTTGTTCCCATCTGACAAGACTTACAGGTGCCCAGGGCTTGGGAGGGCGGTCTCTAGGACAGCCTGTCATGCTCGGCCCGGCTCCTGGAAGAAGTGGCTGGCTGACCCTGGGCTGGCCTCTCTGGCCGCCGCCACCCAGACAGCAGAGCTTCTGACCTCACTCAGCTCTTGCTAAAGTGCTCCCCCAGCCTGGTTTTCTGGAGTTCCCTGGTCACCACCGATGCTCTGCTCATGTGATCTCCAGCTCAAGATGTTGAAACCCTACCCCAGGCTCCCCGGAAACCCCCTGTCGGCTGGGCCAATGGCACTGGGGCAGTGAACACTCCTTGGGTATTGCCACATGGGGAATCTATGCGGATACTGTTGTCAGAAGTTCCTGTTTCCCCCGCCAGGAGAAGTGGACGGACGGCTGAGGGAACTCAGGTTTCCGGTGGCTCTGAGATTATTCCGAGCACAGTAGCATCCTAGGGAGGCTGGATCTGGGGGCCCACATGGAATGCTGTGGTGTGATGGTGCCATGGTCCATTACAAGCAGAGGCAGGATGCCGGAATCCCCCTTCTTGGGGATCTACGTGCTGATGCCTGCACTTTTCTGCTCACACGTTTCTTTACACTGTTCACAGGGACAAAGGAGGGCAGGGAGGCTGGCTGTTTGAAGCGAGACTATAGATCCTTACAGTGTTGGTGCATATGCCACTGAGACTGTGGCCCCACTTTTCTGATGAGGAGACTGACGCATGGGGGAGAGAATTGACCAACCCCAGGCAGGACAGTTCATAAGCAGCATTACCTTACCTGGAATCCAGGGCTCTCCAGCCACAGATCCACTGGGTTCAGTGGGGGCTTGTTGGATGACCAGGGCTCATCCAGGTCCTGGGAGAGAACTGCTGTGTGACCTTGAGCCTGTCACCTGACATCTCTGGGCTCCCGTTTCTTTCTCTGTCTCATGTGAAGATTGGAGTAGCTCAGTATGTCTCAAGCTTTTCCACAGAGGTTAAAATGAATTTCTTGAAAGTTTTGTGTTTTCCCGTAAGCATGCTCATGTTTTGTGTTCTTCGCCATGACTTTATGAGTTTGTTTTAATTTTTTAAGACCTTGTGTTTGTTTCTTTGCTAAATGTCCATGTCGACATGGTGCTCTGAGATGCGTCATATGCTCCAGGCACGACGCCAAGGTTCCCTTTGGGGTTGACCAGCTCCTCCTTCCTAGAAGGAAAGGCCTGGGGCAGGTCTGCTGCACTGGGCATCCATCCCAGCCATCAGCAGCACAGGACCTGGGCCTGGGCCAGAGTGGGATGGGAGAGGACCCTCTCGAGGGTGGCTAGCACCAAACATGAGTCTCAGTGCTGCTAGCTGTGTAGTAGTGGTCGTGACCGGCTCTTTGTGCCCCCGTAGACTGTAGCCCACCAGGCTCCTCTGTCCATGGAAATCTCGAGGCAAGAATACTGGAGTGGGTAGCCTTTTCCTTCTCCGGGGGATCTTCCCAACCCAGGGATCGAACCTGGGTCTCCTGCACTGCAGGCGGATTCTTTACCATCTGAGCCACCAGCTATGACCTTGGGCAAATCACATGCACAAACTTCCCGGTCCTCTGTAGGTATGGACATGGATCCAGATCCTTCGTCAGAGGATTATTTTTGGCATGGAAGAGAGCAGAGGTGTGAGAGGTCCCATCGCGGCCTGGCATGAAGGATGTGTCAGGACAGGTTAGGATGCATGTTATATTTTAGGACTGCAGAGTCCCACAACTCTGTAAACCGTTTCCCCATCAAAAACCCATTTTCCAAAATCATCTCCCTCCCAAGTTTGTCACCAGTCTGGGATTCTCAGGGTCACCGAGGCCTTGGGTTAAGGCCTGGACAGCTCTTGTTAAAATGCAATTGAGACAAAGAAATGCTGGGGCCAAGTTGCATGCCCCTTCGTCTGTGTGATTAACCACGTGACCTCGGCAGGTCATTCACTCCTCTGCCTCTTCATTCATAATCCAAAGGCACTAGAGCTAATGAGTCACTATAAACTAGGCTCTTTTCAAGGTGCCAGAGATTAGGGGCCAATGGATGAGTCGAGGGGCTGCTGCAGCCCAGGACAGGAGCTCCAGTGACAGGAAGTCCAGGGATATGTCGTGGGCCCTTTGGGGACACAGAGATGTACCAGCCGGGCTTGGAGAGTCAGAGACCTTTCAGAGCTGAGATGGGGGTCTCCTCTGAGATGGGGGTCTCCTCTGAGATGGGCAGGATGGCAGGAGGAAGCCAACCAAAACAGGGCTTTGGGACATGGCAGACAGTGGACACAGAGGAAGTTGAGCTGAGGCGCCGTGCTAAGCTCTACCCTGTGTGCACAGCGTCTTAATTAAGGCTGCACACAACCCACCAGTAGTTATTTGCAGATGAGAAAACTGGGCTGAGGGCCATGAAGCAGCTTGCTTGAGGCCAGCTAGCCTGAGAGCGGCTCCAATGGGCTTCAGAGCAGACCACTGAGATCCCAGATGCTCCAGAGTGGGGAGCTCCTGCGAGCTGGGGACAAGGGACTCGGGTTTCTCAGCAGATACAGGAAAACGTGAAGAAGGCCTCACTCGGTGCTTGGTGCCAGGAGTGGGGAGAGTGCCTGAGGTCTGAGAAGCAGAGGGTGGCTGGAGTCTGGAGGGGCTGGCCCTGGGGACACAGAGGGCTTCAGGCAGCCATGTTGGCCTCTCTGTGGAAAGAAAGAACCAGAACTCCTTCTGGCCCTTCACTGCTCCCCTCAAGGCCTCACCTCTGACGGGCTGTTGTGTCTGAACTGCTGAAGTCCACACGCATGGTCACCTCCGTGTCCTACCCCTGGGCCTCCAGGGTAGTCAATGAATGTTTGTTGAAGAAAGCCACAGGTGTATGCAGTGGTTTCCAGCACTGCCTTTGCCTGTGGTGAATGCTCACAAAATCGGGGGGTGCGGTGCTGCAGGGCATGGAAGGATGGCATGTCTAGTTCATCCCTTTCCTTTCACAGGTTGAGAAAGCTGGGGTCCAGAGAGATGAATGTTTGTTCCCGGGATCGCCCTGCTTCCCTGAGGGGAGAAGGAGCTGGGTGAGCAGTGGGACCACCTTCTTCCTCTCCAAGCCAGGGTGCTTTGTCATCCCAGGACCCCACCCCTTCCAGGAGGAGCTGAGCATCTGGCACTTTGCCCAGGGAGCTTGGCCTGGTCTCATCTGTGGGAGATGCACCTCCCGAGGTGCTATAGGAGAGCAAGGCTCTGAGTACCATGGGGGGTTGGGGCAGCCCAGAACTGGACAGTTCTTAGGCATTAAGCCCAGGAGCTCCTTACTTCTAAGCAAGATGGGATCAGAATGGAGGAACCCTTGGTTTGCCCCCTATATGGGAGTATGAGGGCTGGCGTGATAACCATGGGCTCCCAGACACTCCAGGCAGGCACTGGCTGTGATGCTGCCTCACTGAGCGGGGAAAGGTAAGTCCTCGGAGGCAGCATCTCCCCCGCACAGCCTACAAATCATTTCTAATGCGCTGTCACTTGGACAATGGGGCTGAGTCTTGGCCCTGATTCAGTGTTGTTGCCTTTTTCTCCCGCCTCCTTTCTAGATTTTTTTTTTCTTCTTCCTCCTTCTCCTGCTTGCTTTCTTCTCTCTCCAGCCTCCACTTACTGGAAATGAAATCTCTCAGCGCATGAATGGCAAGGAGGGAGGGAGGCGCCAGGACAAAGAGAAGGCTTTGTCTGGCAGTGAATTTAGATAGCACGTGGGTGGCGGGGAGCACGCAGACTTCCTTCATCCGCCTGTCACGGAGTTTGCCTAGTGTTGGTAGAGAAGGGGAGATGGGTTTGATCCTCTGGCGAAGCCTGGGTCCCCAGGTATGGGGCTGGAAAGAGAGGGCCCCAGCAGGCAGCCCCTGGTGGGAGCAGGGCACAGCGGGAGCAGGCTGCTGGTTGTGGGGAGGGATGCTCCTATTTTAGATCAGAGAGCAAGCCCCAAAGATGATGCTGGTCTGTGCGATCTGAGCTCACCTCCTCATGACCCACGCTCTCACATGCCTTTGCTGCTCTTTCCTCACATTTAGGGGGCCCTAACCCCTCTCCCTCACAGGATTAAATCAAATAGAGGAAGAGAATTCTCAGCTCTCCCCCATCAGCACTGTCATCTTCTTCACCATCATCATCCCCAATATAGCAAGCATTTATAGATCACCTACTCTGTGCCAGGCACTGTTAAAGTCCTTATAAAATGAAAGGATTTCCTATACAGTAGGTGCTCAATAGAAATTATTTGTAACTGACTCCAGTTTTCTGCTTGGTCAGTAACTTATTGGGCAAGATCACATCACCTCTCTGGGCCTTGATTTCTCATCTGTCAGATGGAGATAATAATAGTGCTTTCGGCAAAGAGTTCTTGGAGGTTTAAATGTGTTGAAACATAGAATGCTTGAAAGAAGTCAGAGAGCTGGTGAACTATTCACTAGTGTTAGAGCGTATTGGTGAGGCAGTCACTTGATACTGGAGAAGGAATGCATTATTTGGTATCACAAACACTGTGCCTGCAGGCCAAAATTCACCCTGAACACCCTAGGAACATCCTGTTAACACTCCCAATGCCAAACACACCATTGCATCATTTTTGCTGCCCATAGCCCTCAATTTACTTTTCTTCTACATTCGGCATCTCACCTGGCGGTATCTGCAGCCATCCATGTCTATGGATATTCTCTTCTCTGCTTCCCCCACCCCATCCCAGACCAAGGGCCCAGGTACCGTTGCTGCAAAGAATCTGCCTGCAATGTGGGAGGCCCAGGTTTGATCCCTGGGTCAGGAAGATCTCCTGGAGAAGCAAATGGCAACCCACTCCAGTATTCTCGCCTGGAGAATCCCGTGGACAGAGGAACCTGACGGTCTAGGGTCGATAGGGTCGCAAAGAGTCAGACACAGCGACTTTGCATGCACGCATGATCAGCTGCCAGGCAGGGAGGAGTGGGGGGTGAAGGCGTGAGCTGAGAGGAGGGGGCAGGTGTAGATTCTGTACCCACCAAGAGCCAGGATCAGGATGGAGGGGACAGCTGGAGATGATGAGGATAAGTGTGCTTGTGGACACCAGCTTGGTGGCCGAGTAGGATGTTACAGGACAGTAAAGAGACAGCGCCACGGAGGTCTCCCCACCCTTCTCCACTTCCGTGTTCTCTCCGAAGCATCCCTCACAGCTGCTGTCCTTCTTTCATTAGCTGCACACACTCACCTCTTGGAAAGCTGCTCAATCGCTCAGCCGTGTCCGACTCTTTGCGACCCCATGGACTGCAGCACACCATGTTTCCCTGTCCATCACCAACTCCCAGAGCTTGCTCAAACTCATGTCCATTGAGTCAGTGATGGCATCCAACCATCTCGTCCTCTGTCGTCCCCTTCTCTTGCCTTCAGTCTTTCCCAGCATCAGGTCTTTTCCAATGAGTCGTCTCTTTGAATTAGGTGTCCCAAGCTGCTGCTGCTGCTGCTAAGTCGCTTCAGTCGTGTCCGACTCTGTGCGACCCACCAGGCTCCCCCGTCCCTGGGATTCTCCAGGCAAGAACACTGGAGTGGGGTTGCCATTTCCTTCTCCAATGCAGGAAAGTGAACAGTGAAAGTGAAGTCTCTCAGTCGTGTCCGACTCTTTGCGACTCCATGGACTGCAGCCTACCAGGCTCCTCTGTCCATGGGATTTTCCAGGCAAGAGTACTGGAGTGGGGTGCCATCGCCTTCTCCGAGGTGTCCAAGTATTGGGGCGTTAGCCTTCTCTGCAAGCGCAATCTGCCCTGTGTCATTTACCCCACAGTGGCCAGACCCTCTGGGCACAGGCTTGCCTCCCCACCAGGGCTGAGGCCGAGTCATAGGTCCCAGTTCCTGGCTCCCTCTATGTTTGCTAGGTGATGAACAGGAGACAGGAGTTCCAGCTTCACATCTGTCTCCATCACCAATTCTCACATGACCTTTGGGAGCCTCTGCCCTGGTGGGGCCTCAGTTTCCTCTTGAGTACAGGGAGAGCTGGGTGGTGGCCCCAGAGGGCCCTTCCCACCAGCACGAGGCCTGTGATGTGAAAGCAGGGGGTGGGGGACACGGAGTAAGGCATTCTGCTCCACTCTTCACTGTCCTGGCTTTTTACAGTAGTTACCACTTAGTACCTTGGTGTCAGGCAACTGGCTGTCAGCACTGGGGATTCAGAATCAAAGGACATCCCATCCCTTGGCTCCTCCTTGGCTGTGTTCTCATCCTCCACATTGCCATCCCAACCACTTGGTCTCAGCACAGCCCATATGGCCTGTTGGCCATGCAGCCAGGAAGATACCAGTGGCCCCTGGGGGAGATGACAGAAGAGACTTGGATTGCCAGGGGTCAATGTGAAAATTCATTGCCACGGCATTTCCTCCGTGTGATTTCCCAGACTGCCCCGAACACTTGAACTTGGCCGGCTGGAGTCCTCTCACTTTCTCTGGGGGCTGGAAACCTGGATGTCCTGTGCTCTGCTGCCCATCCCAGGACCTAGCTACATCTAACTCCCCAGCAGGGGCTCTTTGATGAAGACAGGGCTCTGGACAGTGTCTCTGTCTCTGGCTTTGTATGCTTGTGGTGCTGTTGAGGGGCAACCAGGCCTGAACTGGGGGCCGGTCCTAGAGGGTGGAGCTTCCTGGTCCAGGAGCTGGATGATGGGGAGTGGGCGGAGCTTGAAGAGATTTGTTCAGCCTGGGCATAAGGCTCCGTAGGAATAAATGGTGGACATCCTGCCGAGAAGTGGGGCTCAGCCCGCAGGTGAGGTTGTGCTTGGGGACAAGTTCACCCAGCCCTCAGTTCCTCACCCATCTGCTCATGGCTGCAGAGCTCACAGGGGCTCATGGGGCCCTGTGTGGGCTCAGGGCTTCTGGTAGGGATTTTGCCACTGTGGTAGGCCAGAAAACTGGCCAGGTTGGTGGCCTGGAATTACTTGAGGACAAAGAGGACCCTCAGGAATAGAACTCAGGACCTCTGTCTCTCTTGTCAGCTCTTTTATCCAGCTTCCTGACTCACTCAATCAATATTTAGTGGTACTTGCGTTCTGGACTGAAGTGTACAACTGTCTTTGTTTCCACAGTCAGACCTGCTCATAGATAGGCTGTGTGTCATTCTTGGAGGTAGTGAGTGTCCTGGGCCTAGGGGTATACAAGCACTGGCTGCTGAGCTACTGGGCAGAGGGGCCACCAGGGAGAGATTCTGACTGGGCTTCTCTCAGCCCTGATCTCTAAGACTCCTCCCTTTCTTTGTGACCTGTGCACAGAGGTTGGAGTCCTTCCTCCTCTTCATCAACAGCCCCCTGTGGGAAGTTTCAGCTCACCCCATTTGATCTTCTGAATGGAGCTATGGGCTGTGGAAGCTGCCCTCTTAGACCCCCTGCCTCCCACCTGTAGGATCTAAGTGCTCGGAATCCTGGCTTCCCGCCCATGCTGCCCACATTCCACTTGGGAGCCTTCCCCACATAATCAGGACCATTAGGAGCCTCCTAATGCCACCTGACCTCAGGCCTGTGATGGACCCATGCCGGCTGTGCATGCATTATTAATGTGCAGAGAGCAGAGAGAACCACGTGGATATATTACACCCTAGCGTCCCGCGTGCATTAGTTTGCAGCATTGGTAGCATCCTTTTGGTGGTCCAGTAATGCCCCCTTCCTAGACTGGCCCCAGGAGTGAGTGCTGATGGGGGAACTAGCTTTCTGGGTACCCAGTACCTGCAGCAGCAGGAGCTGAGAGCATTCACACCAGGGATTGCAGCCTGGGCAGGCCTGGCACATCCAGGTCAGCAAGGGGAGAGGGTTGATGGGTCAGCTCATCTCTGCCTCACCTCTGCAGGGAAGGAGGGCAGAGGCTCCAGGAGGGAAGCAGCCTGTCCAAGGTCATGGCAAGGTGGGGCAGAAGCCAGCCTCCTGGCGCTTTCCCCACACTGAGCCTTCCTTGAGCAGAGCCTTGTCAACTTCTGAGCCTTAGACCAGGCCTCCTCGAGGGGACAGAGGGGAATTTTGGGCAGGTGGGGGCTTCCTCCTTTCCACATGAAGAGGTAAGATGTAAGCACCCTACTCTGCCATTGGATTTTCTAAGGTTAAAACCAACTGGCTGTAGGACCTTGGCTAATCACTCTCCCTCTCTTGGCCTTAGTGTCCTCATCTGGAAAATGGGCCCAATAATTCCTGCCTCCCTCCTTGGGCTGGAGTGAGGCTCAGGAGTGGTGAGACTGGAGGCTCATGTAACATACGATTGCACATCAAAAGCATGAACACATCTCTTTCTCGGTCTCCAGCAGCTTGTACCTTTCAGTGCAGAATCAGCTGTTGGGCTTCTTGGCTTATAGTTGCATTGAAATAACAAGAGGAGTAAGCACAGTGGCTGTGAGTCTACGCGGACTGTAATCGTCGTGAGGCCTTGGTCTCAAGTGCAGACCTGCTACTTACCAGCCACTGACCCCAGTCACAGCCTTTTTTCCCCCCCTTTTCTCAGTTTCTCCTTCTCTAAAATGAGTCTGGAGTTGGCGGGGAGATTAAGAGTCCTTCTAAAAAATATTCCAGTTTAAAAGGTACCGGAGGCTTATTTAGACTAAAAGGTAAATGACTAACGTTAGGTCTTTTTCTAACAGCAAGTTTGGGAAGGGGGATCAGAGTCCTGGGAAGCACCTGGTTCCTGTAGAAGGAGGGCTGGAGGGGATGAGCTTTCCAACTGTCTATTTTTGCCTGAGGAACAGTGCCGCTCAGTTTCTTCTCTACTTCGCGGGTGAACAAACTGATATATAGATAGTGGATATATACTTGCCTTGAGTCACAGAGTTGGAGCAAGGGAGAGAATGGGCCTGGATCTGGCCAGTCCCTCTAATGTGGTGGAGGAAGTAGATGGGTGAGAAAGGGAGGGGGGCCCCAATGACTGATCCCTTCTCTGGGTTCTCTGCGAAGTGCATTTCCTTCAGGACCTCTTTTCACTCCTACAACCCTCCTGGGAGGTAGATCTGGTTATTATCTCCATCTCACAGATGGAGACCCTGATGCTTGGACAAGTGAGCAGAAGGGTGAAGAGCCAGTGGTCTGATTTCTGGTTGCTCCTGGATGGCTGTGTGGAAGGCCACATGACCAAGGCAGTCTGAATAACCCCAGGCCTTCAGTGGGGGCTGTGACTGAGAGCGAGAACGCAGTTATATGGAGGCGGGTGATGTGCCCCCAGAGGGGCAGCTGTCCACTATGCAAACAAGGCCTGGAGCACTGAGCAAAACCATAGCCGAGAAAGCCCCTCCGTCTCCTCCCCATGACCCCAGTCGTGTGACACCTTCACCACAGCAGCTGCCCTCATTCTTGGCCTTGAATCTCAGGCCAGACCAGTTCACAAGAGCCATGTGCACCCCCTGGGGAATTCCCCAGGTCCACCTGGAGGCAGTCACAGCCTGAGCAAACGTCTGGCTGAATGAACCAGCCCTAGAAGCCTCTCTGACCAGAGCATCCCCAGCTGCATGTCTGTTTCACTTCTGGGGCTGGTCTGGGCACTCCTGGAGATCCTTGGACTAGAGAGCTTCTCACCCTGGACAAACCCAGCCTCATCCATCACCGCTGCACCCAAATGCTTCACCCTCTGCCTGGCCTGCAGGCCTTTGCTTCTGCTGTTCCCTTTGATGGACGCTTTCACCCAGCCAGCTCCATCTCCTTTCTGTCCATTCTGACACCTTGGCAGAGCCTGCCCTCGGTGGTACCTGCCATTACAGAGCTACCCGTGTCCCTGTAGAGCACCCAGCTTCCCATGGGGCTGGGCACTGCCCCACTGAGGCTGATGGATTTGTGGCTGGCTCTGGACTGAGTGTTTTCTGCACAGTCTCACTGAACCCTCACCACCTAGGAGGTAGGTAGGCTTCTTGCTCTCGCTTTACAGATGAGGAGGGGTGCTCAGAGAGGTCAAGTCACTTGCTTGAGGTAGCACAGCTAACAAGTGAAAGAGTCGGGAGGAGCTGGGAGTCCCTCTGCAGAGCCTGTATTGGGAATAGACTCACCCTTCTCAGCCTTTTACTTCCAGGGCCAACAGCGCATAGAGAGATTAAGGACCCATAGGCGTCCAATAGATACATGTTCAAGAATGAGACGATGGTCCTCCCTCCACAGCGCCCCCTCCGCGCGCTCCTCCCAGGAGTGCCAGTGCACATCCTGCCACCCGCTCATCTCCTGCGTGCCCCGCCAGGCGTAAGCAGGGCCCCCAGCGGCCATTCTCTTTGCTCCGGGCTGTGGCTCAGTGAGCCCTCCGGGCTGTGTTGTGGGCTTGGGAGGCTGTACCCACTTTACAGAGACGAGGCCGGCCCAGTGAGGTCTCACCAACGTCCCAGAAGCGGCCAGCAGGACGTGGTCAGCCCAGCTCCGCCTGGGCTTCTGGGCTCGGTGTCGCTGCTCGCCTCTGGGCTGGCGGGAGGAGGCCTTCCTTTCCAAAGCTGCCTGGCAGCCTCTGGCCCAGGGTGTCGCGGCGACAGCGCCGTTGGTCAGCTGCCCCCCACCCCAGTCTCTGAGAAGAGAGGAAACACCAGGCAGCGGGGGATTCCTCGGGCGGCTCCACGCCCCCGGCCACTTCCTCTGGACGCTCTCGTTTGCTTTGTCACTTGTTTGAGTTTCTGCTTTTCTTCCCTCCTTCCTTTTTTTCGAGGCCACTTTCATTTCCGTCTGGCAGTGTCTCCCCAGCCCACCCGCACCCATCCTTTCTACTCGCGGCCCCCCCCAGCCTCCTGCCCCCTCGGGATCCCCAGTGGCCCCAAGCCTGCCTGGGCCTCTGTTCCCACAGAGGGAACACCGAGGTGGCTCTCAGGCGCCCTGGGCGCCCCGGGCTCTCTGCGTAGCCTCCCTGGGCCTCAGGCTCCTCTTCGGTGTGATGAGAGGAAGAATAGCAACCTCAGAAGATGTGAGGAGAGAAGGATGTAACACTCAGATAACTAGCACTTAGAAGGACTCAGTAAATGCCAGTTCTGTGTCTCCAGGGTCTGCGTCTGAGTTCTCTCCCCTGTGTGTGTGGTCATCTCTCCCACAAACACGTCTTCACTGGGGCCCCACATCTGGCCGGAGGCGGAAATTACCATCCTTGCCTTCTGTACGAGCCACCGAGGCCTGCACAGAGGGACAGTCTGGGAAAGGAAGAGAGTATTATCAGTTTTGACCTCTAAGTACAGCCCTCTTTCCAGTTTAGGAATTCCCTCCACCCTGCGCAGCACACAGGCCTCCTTCCTTGCCAACTGCCTATGGCAAGGAGCTTGGTCTTGCCCAGGGCAGCCCATCCACTGCCAGATAGCTCTGCTTGTTAGAAAGTTCTTCCTTCCAGTGAGCAGAGACCTGCCTGCCTTTACTTCAATCTCCAATTTTGGCCATCCCCACGGGACCACTCCCTCCTGCTCTCACTGTTCCAGATGTTCGAATGTTGCCCTTGGACTGCTCCAGTCTTGCCCTCAAATCCCTCTGCCCTAGTCTGAGATGCAGTGTGGTGGAATAGTTCAGATCTTGAACTCTAGAGCCTAGCTCTCCCAGTTCAGATCCCAGCATAGCCCCTTGCTACCTATGTGCCACTGTGAATTTCTACACTTCGAAGAGCCAGCTGTGAGACTCCTTCTGGTCATCGCCTCCCATCTGCAAGGTGGCTGTTCTGCAGTGGACAGTTTTATTCACTTTGTGTGTTAGCTGTTCAGTCATGTCCTACTCCTTGCGACCCCATGGACCGTAGCCCACCAGGTTCCTCTGCCCATGGACTTCTCCAGGCAAGAAAACTGGAGTGAGTTGCCATTCCCTTCTCCTGGGAATCTTCCCCACCCAAGGATGGAACCTGGGTCTCCTGCATTGCAGGAAGATTTTGAGCCGTCAGGGAAGCCCTTATTCACTTTAGTTGGCAGCAATTATACCTCATAAAGGAAAACAGCCCATTCTTTTGTTCATTCAGTCCTAGGCCTTACATGTGAAGGCAGCCTCTTTCTCCCGGGGGAACCAGTCTCCCCCTGCCCCAGCAGCTGTTCTCAGAGGAAGATCTTGCAAGCAGTGTTCTGGTGGAAGTGAGAGCATATTGATTTATCTTCAAGCTGCATTTGCAGAGTCAGCATACTTTTTAACCTATATTTTGTATGTGTTTTATAGGTTGAATGTGTTCCCCCAAATTCATATGTTGAAACCTAATGAATGTGATGGTAGGTGGCTCAGACAGAAAGCGTCTGTCTACAATGTGGGAGACCTGGGTTCGATCCCTGGGTCGGGAAGCTCCCTGGAGAAGGAAATGGCAACCCACTCCAGTACTCTTGCCTAGAAAATCCCATGGACGGAGGAGCCTGGTGTCCATGGGGTCGCAAAGAGTTGGACACGACTGAGCAACTTCACTTTCACTTTCAAAGTCATCAGAGTAGAACCCTCATGAGCAGGATTGTTATTGTTTAGTTGCTAAGTCATGTCTGACTCTGCAATCCCACGAGCTGTAGACTTTCGAGGCTCCTCTGTCCATGGGATTTCCCAGGCAAGAATACTGGGGTAGGTTGCCATTTCCTTCTCCAGGGGATCTTCCCGACCCAGGGATCGAACCTGAGTCTCCTGCGTCTCCTGTAGTGGCTGAGCCACAGGGAAGCCCCAGTGCAGGACTGGTGGTGGGGTTTATTCGCTCAGCCGTGTCCGACTCCTGTGGCCCCGTGGACTGTAGCCCGCCAGGCTCCTCTGTCCGTGGGATTCTCCAGGCAAGAACACTGGAGTGGGTTGCCATTTCCTCCTCCGGGGGATCTTCCCAACCCAGGGATCGAACCTGGGTCTCCTGTACTGCAGGCAGATTCTTTACCCAAAGAGCTCTTGTCCCTTTCGCCATGTGAGGACGCAGCAAGAAGACTGCTGTCTGTGAATCAAGAAGTAGGTCCCCACCAAACACTGAGTCTGCAAGCTCCTCCATCTTGGCCTTCCCAGTCTCCAGAACTATGAGAAATAAATTTCTGTTGTTTATATGCCACCTGGTCTATAGATTTCTGTTACAGTGGTCTGGATGAACCGAGACAGTTTGCTTTCTTGGAGTGGCTTTGGAAGATGACATTGGCAATGGCATGGAAGCGAAAGTCCACCCCAAGACACTGTTTGCTGCTACCCCTGCAAACATGGAGAGGAAGGTTCATGTTAGGGCTCCCTGAGGCTGCTGTAATCCCAGGAGAAGCAAAAGACTGTGTTCTCTGGGTGGACAGGCTGATGATGGCACTTGAAGAAGTAGGGAAAGCCACTTGCCCTCCATCCCTTAACCAAGCTGCAAGTACCTCCAGCAGGGGCCCAGGTAACTAAATTGTTATCTGTCTCTTCCCAGTTTGCATTCAAGAACAAAACCACTACTTAGAATTGTCTCAGTTTTTCGGTTTTCTCCTGTTGGGTTTTCTTACGCCCCTGGCACCTGCTGACAGCTAATGAGTGCTCCCAGGGAGTAAAATGAAATGTACAAATCACCAACAAATATTAATGAGAATTATCAGAGTCAGCGAGTTCTGCTGAGTTTCACAGCATCTTTTTATGGTGTATGTGCATATGTGGGTTATGATTTAACAGTGTGGGTACATTTTCTGCTGGTAAAATTGTTTCCAGTTCATGGGATGGAGCACATGTTTGGTGTTGTGTGGAGTTCCCCCAAGAATTTCATGACTTCTGGTTTGGGCAACGGGATGAGGATGGACGTAGTGGCAAAGAAAAGATGGGGCCCCCAGGAGGGATGGGGTGCGCCAAACTCAGGGCTTCACCTGACACGCCCTCCGCCCCATCCAAGGCTGTCAGGTCCTGGTGGCTCGAGGTCTTTCAGGTCTGTCCCCCCCTCTCCTACTTCTAACAGCCTTGTCTCACTGAGATTTCTGCAGCTGTTTCTCTCACCACCACTGTGGCCCTCCAGTCTTTTCTCCACAGCACACCAGGGGAACCTTTCAGAAACACCAGTCTGGTTACATTGTCCCTTGTGAAGAAATCTTTTAATTTAATTTTTATTTTATCTTGTAATATAGTTGATTAATAATATTGTGTTAGTTTTAAGTATACAGCAAAGTGATTCTGTTGCAAAAGAGAAACAGATTCACAAACTATGAAAGCAACGTTATGGTTCCCAAAGGGGAAAGGAAGGGAAGGGAGATACATTTTAAAAATAATAATAAATAAATCAGAGATAAGTATTTGCAAATGAGGTAAGAGAAAAAAAAGGTGTGTCTGAAAACGCCAAACTTCCTTGCTAAGAAACCACTCGGTTCCAGTTTAATTCTTGAGGACTGGTTAATGCTTGTAAACTACAGGGGCAGTTCTCTGATGTACCATTTCAACATAATTTTTAAGGCTTCTCTGTGTCCAAATCAAACATTTATTTTAAATGAAAAGAAAACTATGTAAAAGGAGAACTCTTCATTCACTTTTCAATAAATACACGATCTAATATTCAAACAACAACCAAAAAAGAGCATGGGATTAACATATACAGACTACAATGTGTGAAATAGATCAGCAGCAAGGACCTACTGTATAGCACAGGGAACTCCACTCAGCACTCTGTAATTGCCTATGTGGGAAAAGAATCTGAAAAAGAATGGATATACGCATAAAATCTCTTAGTAGCTCCCTGTGGCCTCCAGGGATAAACACCAGATTCCTTTTTAGTGTGATTTGCAAGGGCCCTTGGGATCTTATCCCACTGTTTCCCTCTCCCTTCCCACCTCTGTGCTATACCCACCCCAAAATGTGATGCAACTCTGTCTCAGGACTCTTGCAAATATGATTCCCTCTTCCTGGAAATTTCTGGACTTAACCACTCCCCCCATCTGGCAGGCAATGCCACACACACACACACACACACACACACACGCACGCACACACACATGCACATACACAAGCACTTAGACTAATTCCTGTAGATCTCAGTTTAGATGCCCAGTGACTTGACTGCCTCCCAGCACCTGACATTGCCCATCCAGTGTTCTCCTATGCGCCCTGGACTCACTCATGCCAGGACTAGTCACATTACCATCATCTTTTTGTTGGTCTCTCTCCTCCGCTGGACTGTGAGTACCTGGAGAATGGGATTGTCCTGCCATATCCCAGCTGCTTCATGTAGTGGATATTCAACAAATACCTCTTGAAAGGAAGGAAGAAAGAAAGAGGAATTCAACTTTATTTGGGTAATCTCACAGTCCAGACAGGGCCAGCCTGGTCATTTGTAAGAAATTCATGTCAGTTCAACTTATAGTTCACAAGCACAGCTACATCCTAGGTCTGTGCTGGGTGCTGGAGGAGGGAGAAGGGGGTGGGACAAGGGGTCTGCTCTGGAGGGATTTGAGATGAGCCTACAGCTACAGCAAAGCAGACTGTGTCCATGCTGCAAACTACACACACCAAGAGCCCTGGGAACTTGCATCTGGAGGAAGGGGACCCAACGTCAGGGTGGGGAAGGTGGGGGTCAAGGGAGCAGACTCCTCCTGCGCTCCCGTGTCTCTGCTGGCTCCATTAGTCTTCAGAGGCGATGGGTTTCTGTTGAGAGTCGAGGTCAGGCATAACTTCCTGGATGGAATCATTCATGCATGCCTCTATACTGCCCAATGCACAGCCCTGTTTGGGAATATACTCCCGCTTACCAAGCCACTGCCCAGTGTAGGGCTAGGAGCATGACCTTGGAGTCAACTGCCTGGGTTCCAGTCCCAGCTCTGCACCTGTAAGCAGAGTAACTGTGATGGTGGGCGAGTTCCTCAACTTCTCAATGCCTCAGTTTCCTCATCTGTACAATCGAGATGACAGTAACCCATTTTCCATAGTATCATTGCCAGTGTTAAATGAGTTAATACAGTTAACAACTCAGAACTATGCCTGGCACAGGATACAGATTGTATAAATCTTTCCATCAGCATTATTAATTAGCCTGTGTGCCTATGAATCTCTTGTTCTAGTTTATGAGCTTTGTTTTTCACTGTCATAGAGCTCTGTGCGCATAAGCTCAGTCATTCAGTCTGACTCTGTGCGACCCCATGGACTGTAGCCCACCAGCTCCTCTGTCCATGGGCTTTTCCAGGCAAGAATACAGGAGTGGGTTGCCATTTCCTCTTCTAGGGGATCTTTACGGCCCAGGGATTGACCCCACGTCTTTTGTGTCCCCTATATTGGAGTTGGATTCTTTACCACTGCACCATCTGGGAAGTCCTCATAAGAGCATTTAGTACACTTAACAAAATTTTGTGCATGCAACACATTATCATTTACTACAGGCATGATGTTGTCCAACAGATCCCTAGAGCTTATTCACCTTGTTGAACTGAAACTTCACACTTGTTGAATGGCAGCTCCCCGCTTCTCCACTCCCCCTCCCCCTCCCCCCAGCAAACACCATTCTGTTCTCTGCTTCTGAGTCTATGTTAGTACCTCGTGGAAGTGGAACCCTAAATATCTGTCCCTTTGTGGCTGGCTTTTCTCACTTAGCATAACGTCCTGCATGTTCACCCATGTTGTTGCCTACGGCAGGAGCGTCTTTCTTTTTAGGGCTGAATACTATTCCATCGTGTGCAGACACCACTGATTTGTTATCCACTCACCTGCCCGTGGATTTGTTATCCACTCACCTGCCCGTGGATTTGTTATCCACTCACCTGCCCGTGGATTTGTTATCCACTCACCTGCCCGTGGATTTGTTATCCACTCACCTGCCCGTGGATTTGTTATCCACTCACCTGCCCGTGGATTTGTTATCCACTCACCTGCCCGTGGATTTGTTATCCACTCACCTGCCCGTGGATTTGTTATCCACTCACCTGCCCGTGGATTTGTTATCCACTCACCTGCCCGTGGATTTGTTATCCACTCACCTGCCCGTGGATTTGTTATCCACTCACCTGCCCGTGGATTTGTTATCCACTCACCTGCCCGTGGATTTGTTATCCACTCACCTGCCCGTGGATTTGTTATCCACTCACCTGCCCGTGGATTTGTTATCCACTCACCTGCCCGTGGATTTGTTATCCACTCACCTGCCCGTGGATTTGTTATCCACTCACCTGCCCGTGGATTTGTTATCCACTCACCTGCCCGTGGATTTGTTATCCACTCACCTGCCCGTGGATTTGTTATCCACTCACCTGCCCGTGGATTTGTTATCCACTCACCTGCCCGTGGATTTGTTATCCACTCACCTGCCCGTGGATTTGTTATCCACTCACCTGCCCGTGGATTTGTTATCCACTCACCTGCCCGTGGATTTGTTATCCACTCACCTGCCCGTGGATTTGTTATCCACTCACCTGCCCGTGGATTTGTTATCCACTCACCTGCCCGTGGATTTGTTATCCACTCACCTGCCCGTGGACCCTTAGTGGTTTCTACATCTTGGCTATTGTGAGTAACACTGCCATGAACGTGAGAGTGAGACGCCACTTTGAGGTCCTGATTTCAGTGTTCTTGGGATAAATGCTCACGTGGAATTGCTGGATCATATGGTAGTTGTTTTTATCTTTTTCATGAACTGCCATACTGTCTTCTGTAGCGGCCAGGCCCTTTCACATTCCTACCACCAGCAGACAAGGGTTCCAATCTCCCTCCTTATGAGCTTCTTGGCATCAGAGCCTGATTCTGGTTCTGTTTGCAGATCCCTCAACACCTGGCATAGGAATTGCACATCGTATGCTTTGGAAAGGTGGATTAGTAATAATAATTCAGTGCTTGAATTGGATGAGCCAGGACTGAATGAACACAGTTTTTCTAGATGGATTCAAAGCTATTCTGTGTGTGTCCAAAAGGAATCAACCTATGAAGGAACCATCCTATTTGTGGGATGGTCCCAGTGAAGAAAACTACAGCATCTCCCTTCCTCTTGGCCTTCAAGAGTTCCTGTCTGGAACCTGGAAGCAGGCCCAGGGGACTGCACGGAGGTGGTGTTGCGAGCCCATGGGGTTTAGCAAGCTGCTCTGGGAAGGGAATTTCCTGGCTTCTCTGGAGACTTTTCAGCATCGGGGCCATAGAAGAGGGTCTGGGAGGATGAATGAGGGTGGACAGGGGCAGCACAGGAGGGTCCATGGTGGCTTGGAAAGGACACTTGACTGAAAGCAGGGCCAGAGTCCGCCATCTCAGAGAGGCTGGGCCTCCAGCCTGGCAGGTGTGGCTGGGCCCCAGTCGGCCTGCAGAGTCCCAGACCTGTGTGACTCAGAATAAATTGCTTCCTGTCTTAGCTTCTCCTCTAAGGGATGCTTGGGTATAGATATGGGGCTACTCTGTCTGTACGTGCCCCCAGCCTGGGCAGCTTAAGGCAAGAGACAGCCTGACGTGATGGAAAGGACTTGGGGGGTGGGAGTCACATTGTCCTGGGTTCGGATCCTGACTCTGCCACTGACCCAGATGGAAGACCGGGCGAGACACAGAGCTCCTCAAAGATTCCGTTCCCCAGTGTGGTACAAATGTGAGTTGTTGTCCCATCTGGGGCTGCATGAGGTTAAGCTCAGGAAGGATGCTGTGTCCCTCTGAGTCCGGGCACTGCCTCATCCTTCTCTGATGATTATGGCTTTTGTTCCAAGAAGATGGATGTCTCAGCTAGTCCAGGGCTTTCAGATGAGCTAAGACTTCCAGCAGGGACTCTTGGCAGGCCTCCTGAGCAGTGTGGGCCAGTGAGGTCCGTCCTTTGGTCAGGAACAAGTGCCCTGGGGCAGTCTCTCTCCCAGGACAAGGATGCGCCCATTTGGGAGATGGAAACATTGAGGCACAGGAAGGAAAAATGACTCACTTAGACTGCCTCAACTCTGTCTGGGTAGGTGAGTTACTCACATGAATGAAAGAACCACCGTTCACTCAAGGTAAATGTGAAAAATAGAGGCAAAAGTTCTTGCTCCACCTTCCCCCTCACATTTTACTTCCAACTTAGAAAAAGTCTAGGTCGTCAGTGGAGCCTCGCTGCTGTTCTTCCCTGCCCTGGAAGTTCCAGGCTCTGTGCTTCTCTACTTTCTCGTTTCATTGTGTTTCCTTCTTGTGACACTGTTTCCCATATTGAGCAATGAAGTCTGTTTAGCCAAATCCTCCCCATTCTTTAAAGCGCAAACAAAACCCTTCTCCTTTTCCTCCTCCTCCTCGAGGAAGTCCTCTGGGTTTAGGCCTGGTTGCCCTTGTGCAGGTGCTTTGCACGGCTGCTGCAGCACATTCTGAGCCCTCTGTGGCAGCTGTCTGGCTTTGGTCTCTCACCATGCCAAGGGTGTATTTCTTATCAGTTCACTTAATTATGCGCTCTTGCCCTCCCAATCTTCGGGTAGGTCCTGGTACCATCAAGGCTAGTTTCAGCACAGTCAAGAGGGAGAGTTGGAACACGCACCTAGATCCCTGACTAGAATCCGCTGGAAGTTTCTTTGCTTCCCTTTGGTCTCAGCTCCCACTGCCCTAGGGTGGGTCACGGTCTATGGTTATAATTGCAGCACATGCCTCTGTGTGGGGTGGGGTGAGGGGTGGAGTGGAGGGGAGAAGGAGATACAGAGAAGCACAGAGACAGAGAGAGAGTGGAAAGAGGGCGGGGGCTGGAGCAGGGAGCAGGCTCGTGCCAGGCCACACACGCCATGTTTCTGTTTCAGGGTGAGAGTGAAGCAATCCTTCTCCATCAGCTAACACGCCCCGCAGATCCTCTGTGGGGTGCTAAGTCTGCGAGCTGGAGCAGGCCAGCCATTCTGATTCCAGCAGGGTCCAATCTCTGTCACCTATAAAGACAAATACCAGTGTCCTTAAAAGTTCACTAATAATTATAACAACAGCTGCAGGCATCTAGGGCATTTACCATGCTAAGCACTTTACATGTGTTATTTTAATTTTTCCAAGATCTATTTGAGGTAGATGCCTTGTTAGTCTGATTTTTCAGATGAGGGAGTCTGGGTTCAGAAAGATTCCATGCCATAGCAAGCAAAGGGTGCAGACCCACAGCAGTCTGTCTGCCCCCCAAGCCCATGCTCATCTCCATTGCCCCAAAGAATCCTATGGCTCAGGAGCCTGGACTCCTCGGTGTAAGGTCCTGGCTTTCCCGCTAGTCTCCACCTGTGGGACATTCACTGCGCCAGGCCTCAGTTTCTCCCTCCTTAAAATGAACCAAATGCTGCTGAAGGGCCCAGCCAACTGTCACATGCTGAGAAGCTGATTCTGAATTCTTGACGCTAAGATGCAGTCATTTTCATTCTGTGATTCCTGGATTCTGGCCATAGACTTTAAGATCCTGGAATCCTGTGATCCCCGTACCCTTCAATGTTCATTAGAATATAGGTTCCATGAGGGCATTAACTTCTGTCCATCCGTACACGCACTGCTGCAAGTCAGGGCCCAGCACAGCCAGCACTTGACGTCAGTCAGTATTTGTTGGCTGAATGATGACCCACCCCCAGCTCTGCCCCCGCTATGGTCAGTAGTCCGTGCCCACACTCTGGCTGGAGCCTATGTCCTGAAATGTGGCCAGTTAGCCAGTGATGCACTAGCTCTGGGCCAGCAGGCAACAAGTTTGCCCTCTAGCCCCGCTTGGCCACTAACCAGCAGCATGAACCCAGGCAAGTCACCTAACCTGTCTAAGCATCTCCTTCCCCCATGAAGACTAGATAGTCAGAGAGACACAGCAAGCTCATTCCTGCCTCAGGGCCTTTGCATGTCCCACTCCCTCTGCCTGAAATACTCTTCCCTGTATTCACTTACTGATGTCTGTTTCCCCTGTTGGAATTTGGACTCCAAGAGGGGTTTGTTTACCTGATTCAGTGCCTAGAAGAGGGCCTAGAAGACACATAATAGGTGTTCAGTAATATTTGTTGAGGGAAGGAGAAAAGGCAGAGACCAAGATTTGTGGAGTTGCCCTGGCCCTGAGACCTCTGCCCAAGTTCTGGTCCCCAGATGCTGAGCCACTTGGGACAGCTCAGGGGCTAACTTAGCCTGAACTCCCGTGAGGCCCAGGTGGAAAATATACCCATTTTTTATGGTGTGTTGCTTGAGGTCTGGTGTCTGTTGCTGTCACTCACACAGCCAGAGAAGAAGGAGGATCCTATATTTGAGAGTCAGGAGAGTAAGGAGGAATAAGATATCTGACCCTGCTGGGCTTCCTGAAACTGCTTTACTCACATCTTCTCATCCTTCCCCAACTCTTCTCAGCTCCACGCAAGTCTTCACTGCCCATAGGAGAAGGCAGACTCTCAACCTGGAATTCATGGCTCTCTGTGACCTAGCCCTGCCATGACTGCCAATCCGCTTTTTCCCAGCTCCCCTAGGAGAGGTCTCAGCTACAGTGGGGTCCAAGAACTACTTTCCCCAATGCACTAGACCAGTCCTCTCGCCAGACTCTACTTATTTGTGCCATATTGTCTGCCCAGAATGCGCTCCACTGCTCCTCCTCCAAGAAGCCCTCCCTGACCACACCCACCCAGAGACCTATCCCTTGTACACGCCCCGCAGATCCTCTGTGGGGTGCTAAGTCTGCGAGCTGGAGCAGGCCAGCCATTCTGATTCCAGCAGGGTCCAATCTCTGTCACCTATAAAGACAAATACCAGTGTCCTTAAAAGTTCACTAATAATTATAACAACAGCTGCAGGCATCTAGGGCATTTACCATGCTAAGCACTTTACATGTGTTATTTTAATTTTTCCAAGATCTATTTGAGGTAGATGCCTTGTTAGTCTGATTTTTCAGATGAGGGAGTCTGGGTTCAGAAAGATTCCATGCCATAGCAAGCAAAGGGTGCAGACCCACAGCAGTCTGTCTGCCCCCCAAGCCCATGCTCATCTCCATTGCCCCAAAGAATCCTATGGCTCAGGAGCCTGGACTCCTCGGTGTAAGGTCCTGGCTTTCCCGCTAGTCTCCACCTGTGGGACATTCACTGCGCCAGGCCTCAGTTTCTCCCTCCTTAAAATGAACCAAATGCTGCTGAAGGGCCCAGCCAACTGTCACATGCTGAGAAGCTGATTCTGAATTCTTGACGCTAAGATGCAGTCATTTTCATTCTGTGATTCCTGGATTCTGGCCATAGACTTTAAGATCCTGGAATCCTGTGATCCCCGTACCCTTCAATGTTCATTAGAATATAGGTTCCATGAGGGCATTAACTTCTGTCCATCCGTACACGCACTGCTGCAAGTCAGGGCCCAGCACAGCCAGCACTTGACGTCAGTCAGTATTTGTTGGCTGAATGATGACCCACCCCCAGCTCTGCCCCCGCTATGGTCAGTAGTCCGTGCCCACACTCTGGCTGGAGCCTATGTCCTGAAATGTGGCCAGTTAGCCAGTGATGCACTAGCTCTGGGCCAGCAGGCAACAAGTTTGCCCTCTAGCCCCGCTTGGCCACTAACCAGCAGCATGAACCCAGGCAAGTCACCTAACCTGTCTAAGCATCTCCTTCCCCCATGAAGACTAGATAGTCAGAGAGACACAGCAAGCTCATTCCTGCCTCAGGGCCTTTGCATGTCCCACTCCCTCTGCCTGAAATACTCTTCCCTGTATTCACTTACTGATGTCTGTTTCCCCTGTTGGAATTTGGACTCCAAGAGGGGTTTGTTTACCTGATTCAGTGCCTAGAAGAGGGCCTAGAAGACACATAATAGGTGTTCAGTAATATTTGTTGAGGGAAGGAGAAAAGGCAGAGACCAAGATTTGTGGAGTTGCCCTGGCCCTGAGACCTCTGCCCAAGTTCTGGTCCCCAGATGCTGAGCCACTTGGGACAGCTCAGGGGCTAACTTAGCCTGAACTCCCGTGAGGCCCAGGTGGAAAATATACCCATTTTTTATGGTGTGTTGCTTGAGGTCTGGTGTTTGTTGCTGTCACTCACACAGCCAGAGAAGAAGGAGGATCCTATATTTGAGAGTCAGGAGAGTAAGGAGGAATAAGATATCTGACCCTGCTGGGCTTCCTGAAACTGCTTTACTCACATCTTCTCGTCCTTCCCCAACTCTTCTCAGCTCCACGCAAGTCTTCACTGCCCATAGGAGAAGGCAGACTCTCAACCTGGAATTCATGGCTCTCTGTGACCTAGCCCTGCCATGACTGCCAATCCGCTTTTTCCCAGCTCCCCTAGGAGAGGTCTCAGCTACAGTGGGGTCCAAGAACTACTTTCCCCAATGCACTAGACCAGTTCTCTCGCCAGACTCTACTTATTTGTGCCATATTGTCTGCCCAGAATGCGCTCCACTGCTCCTCCTCCAAGAAGCCCTCCCTGACCACACCCACCCAGAGACCTATCCCTTGCCTGGGCTTCTCCAGCTCTCCTGGACTTGCTTGCTTCTAGAGGATGCTTGAGACTCAATACATAGCTGTTCCCTACATGGTGGGTGCCCCTCCCCTGTGGGAAGCCCCATAGGCAGGAAGGGGAAAGGACTTGTTCCCTCTGTCCATCCTGGGCTTGATCAAATGAGGTCATGGGTGCGCCTTGTAAACTGTAAAGTCCTGTCCCACCTTGGCCCAGGCCCCTTTGTCTCTTGCCTTAACTCTCCCACCAGCATCTCTGCGAGCCTCCCTGCCTTCAGTCACCTGGGCCATCTAGCATCCCTGCTGAGCTAGACACGGGCCTTCTGAAACACCAATCTGATCATTTCCCTTCTCTAGTGACTCTCCTTGCCAGTAGCTTCCGGCCCCACGAGCTTGTCCCCTGCTCTCAGACCCTCCTCCTTGCCTTTGTTCAAGTCATCCCTCTGCCCAGAATGTCTTTCCTTCTCTCTCTCCTCCTTGTTCTATGAGACCATCCCCTTCCTCCAGGATTTCCTGACCCTCCAGGCACATCCAGCCATCCTGAGGGCCTCTGTGATGGCACCTCCCCAGCTGTGCCTCATTCCTCACTCATTCGCACAGATGCCTCCATGGTCTTCAGAGTTGGCTTGAAGGGAGAAGTGCTAAAGTAAGAGTTTCTCCTGGTGGGAGGTGTGATCCACTGAAGATATTCTGTAAGCCAGGCCTGGTGCTGTATAAACGCCAGTTTACTTAGGCCTACCTGCTCTCCTGAAAAAAAAAAAAATTCACTGTCTTTTTACCTATGGCAGGACAGAGGTCCAGAGATGCTGAGGGCCTGGCTGGAGGTCATGCAGCAGATGTGGCACAGGGATCCTGGTTGACTGATTTCACAGTTCCCTCCAAAGTGCATGATCGTGGCAGAGGTAAAAATAATAGATCTCTTTCCAAAACGTGACTGCTAATGAACTGCCTGAGGATTTGGGCTGTCTAGTTCCTCCAAGTCTCCCGTGGGCACGTCCATCTCAGCCCTGACAAACATCTGGCTGATGTACAAGGGGCCACAGTACCCATCCACCTTCCTGTCCTTGGTCAGGCTCGCTCTGGGATCCTCCGGGTCACCTGGGCCCAGGCTCCAGACCAAGGTTAGACCTAGGGTTTCTCTGCAGGACTCCTCAGAGAGCCAGGGCCACCCTGTGCCCACGTCTGCCCAAGCCTGGCATCCATGTTGCAGATCAATAAATCCGTCTCCTGCTCTTCTCTCCCGACCATCTGGCCTCCCTGGTGGTCCCCAGGGAGTCTGCCAGGCTGGCTGCTATCTCCCAGGTTGGAGGGAAGAAGCTATTTGGGGCCATCTGTTTGAGAGGTGCCTCCGGCTGGGGTTCCACAGCTGAGGGAAGCTGCCCAGGCAGTGGGGGGGCTGTCAAGAGGGGACAGCAATCTGGGAATGAGAACCACCTTTCTCTTTAGGCTGAGGGCCAGGCCATGCCAGCTCCCCCTTGACTCGGGCAGACCTGTGAGATCCCAGGCCTGGCTGCAGCTTGGACATATCACGGGGCAGCTGGTGCCAGAGGGAGTGGTGAAGACGGTCTAAATGCTGTCTCCCCTCTCCTCCCCACCCCCTCCCTCTTTTAAAACACATACACACACCCTTAAAATTGGGTTGCCAGTGACAACCTGGCATATCATCTTCTTTTTATATTATTCTTAGCCCCTCTGTTGCCATAGCAACTGAACAATGCTTTTAAATATAGCAGTTAATTTTTTCAGCTCCAGAAACAAAGTTCTGGTGCTGTCCAGAAGGCCGACGACTGGTTTCTCTCCTTGGGACAGAGTCCTCCAGACTTATCTCACTGGATGTCAGCCCAGAGTAAAGCTGGGGCTGGCGGTCCTCCAGCTGGCAGGGACCCTCTCTGTGCTCCCTCACCTGGTGGCACTCCAGAGCCAAGGTGTAGCAGACAGAACCCAGATTCTTTCTATGGCCCCTCAACCCCTGAGACCCTTGCTTTTCCTCTTTATGCCTCAGTTTCTTGGGCTGGGTGATGGAGGGGATGGTCTATGCGTCCCAGATTTCAGTGGGGCTTAGAAGGCGCTAAAGGAGGTGGAAATGGCACTGGGAGACACTCAGTAAATCATCTGTGCTTCTTTTCCTTTCTCCTTCCCTTCCCACATCCCTTTTCTTCTTTTCTCTGTTTCTGTCCTTACCTCCCTCTCTCTTTTGCATTTTTCTCAACCCCTACTCTCCACTGCTTTGAATTATTGATGTTAAATTCCCAGCCAGTAACATCAGAGGGTTAAAATCCATAACCAGCCTTCCTCTGGCCTCCCCTTGGATAGACCCTCCCTCCGTGGGCTGGTGAGCTCATCAGAGTCATTAATCATACATCATGGCTTGAGAACCCAGGGCCCTGTGGTCCAGCTGCTGAGCAATCCCAGGCAGAAGGCAGCCCAGGCAGGATGTCTTATGGAAGGGCCGGGCTGGCTCTGAAGCCTTGGGCAGAGTAAGACACCACTAGTGGGCGGTTGCCTGGGAAGGGGAGCTGACCTCTGGGGGAGGGGCTACATGAGAGAGTACTCCCTGGCCCAGTAGCAGGAAGTGTTATTTCCAGGTGCCCTTGACTCCTGACTCACTCCCACCATCATCCCAAACCTCTCCCCAGACCCTCCCCCAGGCTTGCTCACCACCCACTCACCTCTGTGTATTCCAGAGCTCAGTATGGCAGGGCTTCGAACAACAGGCGTCGATGTTTCTGATGCTCAGAAGCAGTCAAAATATGGTAGGGACTGCCCATCAGGGAGTAAGTGTCCCATCATTGGAGAGGTCAACTAGAAGAGATTGCCCAGGGGTCAGGACATTGTGGAAAGGATTGTAGTACCAGGTTACAAGCAGAATAAACTCTGGCCTCAACCTATGGTCCTATAATGAAGACAATAATATTAAAATCACCATATAATTTTGCAGAACCTTTGCACTGATTATTATCCTCATTCATAATTTAAAAAAAAAAGTTAACTTGCCCAGTGTCATTAGGCCGATAAGAAGCTGACTCTGAATCTGCTTGTCTATCTTCCTCATGATTCTTCAAGTTCAGTTTTCCATGCTGGAAGCTGCATGGTGGGGGGTGTTTATGGAGCAGTGCTGAGTGTGGCTTTAAGCTGAGTCCCCAGCCAGTGGCTTGGAGACATGCAGGAGCCAGAGGCTGCTCCAGGTGCTGGAGATCTTTTTCTCCAGCTGGGACCAACAGCAGACACAGGAAGAAACCATGAGCGCTCTCAGGGTTGTGGGAGCCTTGAGGAGGGAGAGATGCTCTGAGATGCAGCCCAGGTACAGGTTGTGAGGGGGCAAATGTAGGAAGGGAAGGTGGCCGCCCTCTCTAGGCCCCTGTGGGCCACAGATTCTTCTGGATGTTTAGCACCTCACTTTATTTAACCCCCCTCTGCTCTGTGAGTGCAGTACAACAGCCGGTTCTGACAGATGCTGTGCTGAATTTGTCAAGGTCATACAACTCAGAAGTGCAGGCACCATGTGCGTCTGACACCAAGGCACCACTGACACCAGTGGGAGGTGACGGGGAGGGACAAGCCTACGGTGTCTGGATGGCCCCGGGTCTGGCTGTCAGTCTTCATTGCCTCAGATGTGGCGACTGGTGAGCCAGGAGGTGGTGACTGCAGGGGCCTGGCCCCCACCAAGCAGAGCTGCACGGCGCTTTCCCCAACCCCGGGGGAGGCTAGAGGTGGGGAAAGAGGTTGTCGGCACAGAGGGCGTCCATGCCCTGGAGAGGAGACCTGGGGCAGTTTCTGAGTCCATGGCTGGTCCTCTGTGACCCCTGAGGCAGGTTATTTCCTTCTGGGCCTTGGTTCCCCTCTTCACTCTGACGGCAAAGTATTCACTACCCTGTGTATTTCTGGTGCTCAAGTTCGTTTTTCATGGTTGGCATCAATCTGACTGTCTCTACCTGAAACATCAGCCAGCAGCAGGTGCCTGCTGTTCCCTTATCCTGGGATTGTTTTCTCTGTAGCAGCCTGACATTCTGTCATATTCCTCTTCATTTTTCTGTGACTACCATTCTCTGCTGTGAAACTGTACATCCCATGAGGGCTGGGACTGACCTTTATTCGGGGCTGTGTCTCCAGCACCTAAGCAGCGCCTGGTACAGACAAGCCCCAGGCACATGATGAATGAATGAACGAATGCTTGGCCACGTGAACGGGGTGGCGTCCCTCCTTCCTGCCTCGCCGGCTCCGTCCGTGCCTCCTCCTGGGAGCTGTCACAAGGCACTTGGTCTGCACGTGCGCCTTCTGTCTCCCATAGGCTGTCAGGTTCCGGGGTCTGAGCGCAGAGCCAAGCCTAAAAGAGGTGCTTGATGAGCGTTCGTGGAAGCGGTGAATGGAAGCCTCCCCCGGCCCAGGTGCCAGTTTCCCTATTTGTAGACTGTGAGGGTGCTCAGAGGCCTTTTAAGCACCCTCCCTTGGTGACAGTCTGGGATTTGTCACCTGTTGGCTGGCATTTCTGCACCTGTCCCTGGGTGTGTTTGATGCCCCAGTGCTTGTCCTAACCCTCCAGGGTTGGTCACTGGCCAGAGCCTGACTTCCCCCTGATGAGCAATTAAAACCCCAGAATAGCCCTTTGTTCAGAAACAGGTGCCTGGACCCTCTATTTATCTCCAGCGTGCATGCCCAGTGTTCTCGGGGCTCTGCCAGCCATGTGGCAGGCATCACTGGGACCGCGTGGACTTCTCAGCCCCGAGAGGCCACCCCTGGCATCAGCAGACAGCCAGGACCAAGAGGAGCAGGCATCTCTGAGAGCCAGGCGCTTGTGGAAGGCATCCCACGTCTCTCAGGAAGGCTTTGCAAGGTTGGTGTCATCAGCCTCATGTCACAGATGGGGCTCGGATGCTGAGAGCGGCACCCTCCCTGTGGATGTGCCTCAAGCTCACAGAACACAAAGGGACAGGACTGGGGTCCGAACACAGGGCCATCAAGCGTTTTCACTGTCCTGCTCGGCTTTCCCTGGTTGGTGGGTGCCATCAACACCCTGAAGCTCTAGCCCAGCGACCGCGGGTGAGTGGGTAAGAGAGGGGACCAACTCATGGATATACTCGTGGGGTCTACATTTGCAAGTAACCAGACTTGATTTTCGGTCTCACCTCTCGCCCCACCTCCATGCCCTCTGTGTGTTTTTCCAGGTCCTGTGAAATCTCACATCCTCTCTGAAGGACATGAGAGCAATCTAAAATGCTAGGGAGAGAGAGGCCTGGGACTTGAGATCAACCACGCCCATGGGGCTGGGCAGGCACTCAAGGCCAGCCCAGGGGTTGGCAGAGGGAAAACCCAGTCCAGGCCTGCCACAGGGACCAGAGAAACTGCCAACATGGGCTGTCAGGGGGGCATCCGGGCACTGCCACTTACCAGCCAGGTGAACTTTGGTAAGCTGGCCTTCAGCTCCCTTTTCTATAAAATGGGAGGAATGATAGCAACTGCCAGACTGTCCCTCTTTGGGGATTTGATAAAGTGATTCCTGCAAAATGCTCAGATGGGCACCTGGCAGGGAGCACGTGCTTTACTGCCACTGCTGGCCACTGCCGTCTTACCACCCTTCTGAGCAGTCTCAGCACTGCGCTCGTGGGGCTGCAGCTGGGAGCTGAGCCAAGGCTGAGAAGTAAGGTGTGTCGGATCTTGGGAGCAAGGCAGACAGTTTCAGAAACACAGCACAGTGTTAGGGCAGGAAAGTCTGAGCCAGGGTTTCCTTAGATGATACTCATGATGAGGTGGAACAAGGGGTGGGACTAAGCTTTCAGATGTTGAAGGGGACCCAGCTGTTGGAGGAGGAGAGATGAGGGGGAGGAGAGTCAGCCTTCACTCCGGGCTGAGGTAGGGGCCATTCCATCTGGCTCTGAAGAGTTAGTTTACCATTTCACACATGCTCGTCCTTTGAAGCTGAACCGTGGAACATGCAAGCTGGCAATGTCATTGACCACCCAGGGTCACACAGCAGGTTAAGAGCATGCTCCTCTTCTCTGTGCTTCGGTTTCCCCTTTGGCACTCCAGATGACCTTTCTAGGATCTGTGCAGCCAGGAAAATGGCCCATAAAGACTTTCTGTGGTTTGTTCAGTGCTGGGTCAGGATGGTGGGAGCTCTGAAGAAGCAGATGAGGATGCAGCGGGAGGAAGCGCCTGATCCCTGGCTGATGTGTGAAGAACAGCATGGCGGGAGGAGCGTGGTCCAGCTGCTGGGCCTTTAGACTAGAACGGGGTTGGCTCTCCGAGGCACAAGGTTGCTTATACACTGTCAGAAGCAGAGTGACATAAGCTGGAAGTCTCACCGGGGATCTCCCAGCTCTGATAGAAGTTGCTTCCTGAACCCAGTCTCTCTCAGTCCCTGCCTCCCCTGCTTCTCTTAGGCGCCATCCGTCCAAGGTGCCAGTCCAATGCCTGAGCCAAAGCCAGTAGTAGTGCCCAGGGGGCTGGCCTGGAATTGGCATGGTTGCCCTGAGCTCTGCATCTGGCATTGCTGTGGGTGTAGGTGGTGAAAGGGGAGTATTAACAGAGTTTCAGCCTCCACTAAACTCAGCCCTGCTGGTGACTCTACATAACTGGGTGTGCTTCTTTCTGCCTCTGCTTCCCTGTCTTAACCTTCAATTCCCTGCAAGGGTCAAAGCCCCATTTGAACTTCATACCATGAAATTCTGGCTAGTTCTTACTATTCCCCCCAAACCATATGTTGGGTTGGATCTTATTCATTATGCCCTCAAGCTTCTGGCTGGGTTCTTGCCCCAAACTAAGAAGATGGTCAGGAAACGGCATGACCATTTTTCTAACTTCAGAGACTGTCACTGCCAGAGGCTACCCATACCTACCCAGGTAGGTCCAAGGAGGGCCTTGGACCTACCCACCCTCAGGATACTCCCTTCCCCAGGCTTCCTCCTGCCACTGGCCCTTGATGCTACCACCCCAGCCCTCTGGTAGGTACATGCTCCCAGATCTGACGGTCTAGCTGGGTATAAGTGTGCTCTGGGCTGCAGATAACAGAAACCCAACTGCAGATGGCTACCAGGGAAGCCCCAGCTTAATAAAAGGGGTTTATTAACTCCAGAAGCCTAGAGACACGGGCAGTTCCAGATTTGAATAACCCAGCAGCCCAATGATGACAAGGACCCATCCTTTTCCTGCTTTTCCAGCTCTGCTCACCTTCCCGCCGACTCAGCATTCTCTCACTCAGGTTATAAGATGGTCCCAGGGGCCATTTGCAGGCACAATGGTGGATGGTGCAGATGAGAATCATCTTTTCCAAACTCTCTTTCTTATCCCAGAAATCCTTCTTTTAGCTATAAAATGGGAATAAAAGGCCCCATTAGCCAGAATTGAGTCACATGCCTATGCCCGAGCCACTCACGAGAAAGTGAAATGAAACTACCATTACAGGATTGGACTAATGGTTTACCCTGTGGGCATGGGGAAGGGCTGGCCCCAACAAAGGAAGGCTTCTGTATTCCACTTGAACTTTTCCTGTTTGCGTTTGGTGCCAGAGCCCCTGGCAGGGAAGCCATTTGAATTCTTCCTCCTCTCTGCATCTGGTGGGGCTCTTAGGTGTAAGTGACAGAAGCTGACTTTAGATACCTCAAGTGAAAAAGGATTAAGTTGAAAGGGTAATGAGACTCTCACAGGATTTGTAGGAAGGCTGGAGAACCAGGCTCAGAAGAGGATCCAGGGCCCCTTGGAGGAGCAGAAAAACAGGAACAAATCACTGGCAGTCCTGTCCTGGCTGCAGAGGTGGAAGATTCAGAGGCATGGGAGGAGCAAACGAAATACCTAGCTCAGCCTCACGTCATCCCTTGGACTGCAGGGAGCCTTGCCTAACTGTCCATCAAGAGCGGGAGAGCTCATTCCTCCAAAATGAAATCACAGTGCTATTGCAGAAATAGAGAGTGGGGGAGTTGCGTGGCCAAAACCCAGCAAATGTCCACGGCAGCCCGTGATGCCTGACCCACAGCCAAAGCAGAGATGGCATGCTTCATGTCCCTCACGTGGAGTGAAAGCTGCATGACCTTAACTGCATGGGGCTGGCCACTCAGAGCAGGAGATGCACGAGCACCCCGTCACGACCCCACAAAGGCAGCTCCCCCTGACGTCACCCTGTCAAGTCATTCTAGAGGCAACCTGAGACAGTCACCCCGAGGGGTGGCTGCTCCTGGCTCCTCTCAGCTGCTCTCCACATTCCTCTATTCATCAATTACAGGGAGCTGGTGACAGCCCCAGAACATCCCTGAGGCTTTCCTCAAGACTGCATGAATCAGAGGTCCGTGCCCGGGTCAACCAAACTCCAGGCTTGACCAGGTCCCTTGGGCCACATAGCAAACCATGATGGAGCATCTACTATGGGGCAGGTAAGGCGGTAAGCACTTGGCAGACACTATTTCATTTAATCCTCCCAACTGTTCTGTCACATGGCTACCATTTTCCTTTTCTACAGGTGAGGGAACTGAGGCTTGGGAAGAGTTGATGATTTCCCCATGGGCAAGTCAGTGGCAGAGGAGGATTCAAATCTGATCCAGAGCCCCCTCTTAACCACTTCACTGTACTGTCCCTCGTCCCATTGCTAACTATGTTTTGTTCTTCATGTTTCAAACAGAAACGAGATTGTAACCTTGGTTCATGTATTTGTCCTCTAGGCTTATCCACCCACCAAAGACCCTCCTCCTCTTGGGCATCAGCCTGCCACCTGTCAGAGCCTCAGATAGCTCCAGAACTGCCATTGCAGAATGCCGAGTCCTTTCCTACCCAACCCAACGCCCTTCATGAAAGCACAGTTATGACTTGTACTTTGTAACACCCACAGGGAAGCCTTGTCTTTGCGCTCGTGGTTGTCTTCCGCAGGACATGGTGCTGCCTTCTGTGAGCACAGAGCATCCTTTCTGGTCCTCTCACCAGTGCCCTCCACCTGGCAAAGGACCAGGGGCTCTACAGCTCTCCAAGGGGTGGTCGAATGGAGCCGTTTGCCAGCTGGGCTCCAAGAACACCGAGAGGTGACCCAGAGCCCCCTTTGGGGCAGTCTGGGAAAAAGTTGTGAGGGTGACCTGAAACATGCCCTACTCAACTTCTGCCAAGGCGCCTCATCTTTATCTGTTTTACACACTGGTCTTCAATGTAAGTTTTGTTTTCTGAGAAAAAAATTCTCTGCAGAAAGTGTATGGATTTATTGGATCCATTGATGCTTTTCCGCGCAAGATTCCACAAGTTTTTCCCTGAGCTATAAACTCCTATATCACCCTGGCCACTAGAATTGTCTTATGGAATCATAGCTTAACATTTTCTCTTTAACATCATTTGAAGGTCAATACTTGAAGAATAGTCATATATGCATGGAATACCTTAGTACATTAGTAAAGAATAAAGCTGTGCCCTGTGCTTTTTGATACCCCTGAAGCAAAGACCCTGGTGACCAAGGCTTTCAGAAATCTGGGCCAGGAGGACTGTATTTCTGTAGTTCTCTGGCTCCTTCTTAACCACTGACGATAAAACCCATCTTGTTTCACTCCTTACCTTGGCTACTAGGTTGCCCAGAGCTGAGATGTTCAACTATGCATCTCTCTTTTTAAAACGTGATTTTTCCATTGTATGATACTTGTGTGTTTCCTAAGAATTAGAAAGTAAAGACAAGTACAAGGAAATGAAAAGCATAAATCACTTACTGTGTTTCTATCCCCCCCAAACTGTTAATACTTTCATCCATTTTTCTGAGTTTTTTATGTTCAGTTTTCATGTGGCTTTGTTATATAGGGTTCTTTTTACATAGGCAAAATCATCCTGTATATAAAACTCTGTAGCTTGCTTTTCTCAACCTGAAATCTAAAGATAATCATGTTTTTAAAGGATGCAGAATATTTCATCAAGTAGGTCAGTCGGTCAGTTCAGTTGCTCAGTAGTGTCCAGCTCTTTATGACCCCGTGGACTGCAGCACACCAGGCTTCCCTGTCCATCACCAACTCTTGGAGCCTGCTCAAACTCATGTCCGTCAGGTCGCTGATGCCATCCAACCATCTCAGCCTCTGTTGTCCCTGTCTCCTCCTGTCTTCAATCTTTCCCAGCTTCAGGCTCTTTTCCCGTGAGTCAGTTCTTCACATCAGGTGGCCCACATATTGGAGCTTCAGCTTTAGCGTCAGTCCTTCCAATGAATATTCAGGACTGATTCTCTTTAAGATTGACTGGTTTGCTCTCCTAGCAGTCCAAGGGACTCTCAAGAGTCTTCTCCAGCACCACAGTTCAAAAGCATAAGTTCTTCAGCATTCAGCTTTATAGTCCAACTCTCACATCCATACATGACTACTGGAAAAACCATAGTTTTTACAAATGGACATTTATTGGCAAAGTAACATCTCTGCTTTTTAATATGCTGTCTAGGTTGATCATAGCTTTTCTTCCAAAGAACAAGCATCTTTTAATTTCATGGCTGTAGTCACCATCTGCAGTGATTTTGAAGCCCAAGAAAATAAAGTCTCTCATAATTTCCATTGTTACCCCATCTATTTGTCATGAATTGATGGGAAGGTATGCATGGATCTTAGTTTTTTGAATGTTGAGATTTAAGCCAGCTTTTTCACTCTCCTCTTTCACTTTCATCAAGAGCCTCTTTAGTTCTTTGCTTTCTGCTGTAGGTGTGGTGTCATCTACATATCTGAGGTTATTGATATTTCTCCCAGCAGTCTTGAATCCAGCTTGTGCTTCATCCATCCCAACATTTCACATGATGTACTCTGCATATAAGTTGAATAAGCAGGGTGACAGTATACAGCCTCGACGTACTCCTTTTCCAATCTGGAACCAGTCCATTGTTCCTTCTCCAGTTCTAACTGTTGCTTCCTGACCTGCATACAGATTTCTCAGGCAGGAGGTCAGGTGGTCTGGCATTCCCATCTCTTTAAGAATTTTCCACAGTTTGTTCTGATCCACACATTCGAAGTCTTTGGCATAGTCAATGAAGCAGAAATAGGTGTTTTTCTGGAACTCTCTTGCTTTCTCGATGACCCAGCAGATGCTGGCAATTTGATCTCTGGTTCCTCTGCCTTTTCTAAAACCAGCTTGAACATGAGGAAGTTCTCAGTTCAGATACTATTGAAGCCTAGCTTGGAGAATTTTGAGCATTATTTTGCTAGTATGTGAGATGAGTGCAGTTGTGTGATAGTCTGAACATTCTTTGGTATTGCCTTTGTTTTGGGATTGGAATGAAAACTGACCTTTTCCAGTCCTGTGGCCACTGCTGAGTTTTCCAAATTTTCTTGCATATTGAGTGCAGTACTTTCACAGCATCATCTTTTAGGATTTTAAATAACTCAGCTGGAGTTCCATCACCTCCACTAGCTTTGTTCGTTGTGATGCTTCCTAAGGCCCACTTCCCTTTGCATTCCAGGATGTCTGGCTCTAGGTGAATGATCACACCATCATGGTTATCTGGGTTTGAAGATCTTATTTGTATAGTTCTTCTGTGTATTCTTGCCACCCTTCCTTAATATCTTCTGCTTCTGTTAGGTCCATACCATTTCTGTCCTTTATTGTGTCCATCTTTGCATGAAATGTTCCCTTGGTATCTCTAATTTTCTTGAAGAAATCTCTGGTCTTTCCCATTATGTTATTTTCCTCTATTTCTTTGCATCGATCACTGAGAAAGGCTTTCTCCTTGCTCTTCTTTGGAGCTATGCATTCAAATGGGTGTATCTTTCCTTTTCTCCTTTACCTTTAGCATCTCTTCTTTTCTCAGCTCTATTTAAGGCCTCCTCAGACAACCATTTTGATTTTTTGCATTTCTTTTTTGGGGGGATGGTCTTGATCACTGCACATTGTACAATGTCACAAACCTCCGTCTGTAGTTCTTCAGGCACTCTTGTCTATCAAATCTAATCCCTTGAATCTATTTGTCACTTCCACTGTATAATCATAAGGGATTTGATTTAGGTCATATCTGAATGGTCTAGTGATTTCCCCTACTTTCTTCAATTGAAGTCTGAATTTGGCAATAAGGAGTTCATGATCTGAGCCACAGTCAGCTCCTGGTCTTGTTTTTGCTGACTGTATAGAGCTTCTCCACCTTTGGCTGCAAAGAATATAATCAGTCTGATTTCGGTGTTGGCCATCTGGTGATGTCCATGTGCAGAGTCTTCTCTTGTGTTGTTGGAAGAGGGTGTTTGCTATGACCAGTGCGTTCTCTTGGAAAAACTCTGTTAGCCTTTGCCCTGCTTCATTTTGTACTCCAAGGCCAAATTTGCCTGTTACTCCAAGTATTTCTTGACTTCCTACTTTTGTATTCCAGTCCCCTATAATGAAAAAGACATCTTTTGGGGGTGTTAGTTCTAGAAGGTCTTGTAGGTCTTCATAGAACCATTTAATTTCAGCTTCCTTGGCATTAGTGAGCATAGACTTGGATAACTGTGATATTGAATGATTTGCCTTGGAAACAAACAGAGATCACTCTGTCGTTTTGAGATTGCATCCAAGTACTGCATTTTGGACTCTTGTTGACTATGATGGCTACTCCATGTCTTCTAAGGGATTCCTGCCCACAGTAGTAGATATAATGGTTCCAGTCCATTTTAGTTCACTGATTCCTAAAATGTCGATGTTCACTCTTGCCATCTCCTGTTTGACTACTTTTAATTTGCCTTGAATCGTGGACCTAACATTCCAGGTTCCTATGTAATACTGCTCTTTATAGCATTAAGATTTTACTTCCATTACCAGTCACATCCACAAATGGGTGTTGTTTTTGCTTTGGCTCCATCTCTTCATTCTTTCTGGAGTGATTTCTCCACTGATCTCCCATGGCATACTGGGCACCTACCCACCTTTGGAGTTCATCTTTCAGTGTCCTATCTTTTTGCCTTTTCATACTGTTCATGGGGTTCTCAAGGCAAGAATACTGAAGTGGCTTGCCACTCCCTTCTCCAGTGGACCACGTTCTGTCGTAACTCTCCACCATGACCCACCCACCTTCGGTGGCCCTACACGGCACGGCTCATAGCTCCGCTGAGTTAGACCTGGCTGTGGTCCACGCTGCCTGCTTCTGTTAGGTCCATACTATTTTTGTCCTTTATGGTGCCCGTCTTTGCATGAAACCGTTCCCTTGGTATTGCTAATCTTCTTGAATAGATCTCTAGTCTTTCCCTTTCTATTGTTTTCCTCTATTTCTTTGCATTGTCATTTAGGAAGGCTTTCTTATCTCTCCTAGCTCTTCTTTGAAACTCTGCATTCAGATGGATATATCTTTCCTTTTCTCCTTTCCCTTTCATTTCTCTTCTTTTCTCGGCTGTTTTTAAGGCCTTCTCAGAGAACCCTTTGGCCTTTTTGCGTTTCTTTTTCTTGGGGATAGTTTTGATTGCTGCCTCCTGTACAGTGTCATGAACCTCTGTCCACAGTTCTTCAGGCACTCTATCAGATCTAATCCCTTGAATCTATTTGTCACTTCAAGTAGATCAGGGGTCAGCAAACTTGTTTTATAAAGGGCCGGATAGTAAATAATTTAGTCTTTTGGGGTTATACTGTTTCTGTCCCACTGCATCATGAATATTTTTTATTTCTCATTTCTTTTAGTCAGACTCCAAATGGTTCTATTTTATTATTTATTTCTTAAAAAATCTAAAAAAGAAAGAATAACAAATATACAAGCAAAAACTTTATTAGAACCTGTCAATACAATTTTATTCAAAGAAAAAAAATATATTGACTTCTGTTAAGTCACTGTGGTTTTAGAAAATTAAAAATACAGTTTCAGTATAATACCATAATACCATCTATGAATGTTTTTTTAAAAGAGAGGGAGTTTGGATCTAGTACACAGTACCGAATGGGCCTTCAAAACAGAATTGATGATGAATGGATGGATGGAACTGTGAAGTCATACAGCTCCAGCTTCATCACTTGTTAGTTATATGACCTCGGACAGAGCACCTCCCTCCCCGCAGTGCTTCAGCATCCTTCTCTGCAAAACAGGTTTACTAAATAAGGATACTTACCTAGTGCTCACAGATGAGAAAACGGAGGCATGGGTGACTGAGTAGTCTGTTCAGGGTCTTGTAGCTGGTCCATGGAGACCTCCAGGTGCCCACCTGCAGGCTTGCTGTGAGGATTACATGAAATCAAGATTGTAAAGTTTCTGGCTCAACAAATGTCCATTCCTTCCCATAAGCAGGCCAACTGGTGAGTCTGGGGGTCTTGAACAGGGAAACTGAGCACAGCAGGGTCTGCACCCCCCATAGGGCCTGGGACTGCCCTGGAGGCCCCTGCATGGTGACTGTGAGATGCTTGCACTGGTGCTTGGGAGGGACACCCCAGGTGGATTCTTTGGAGACCACCTTTCCCAGGGGACCATTTCCCAAGGAGCCATGTCACCTCCATGGAGTCCAACCTGCACTGGGACCAAATAGAGAATTTGCCTTTTCTTAGCAGCCTTTTGGCCGAGGCTACAGCTTAAGCATTTCTAGCATGTCACAGGCTTAGCAGAGGAATGCAAAGCCCACGTGAGGGAGAGCATGGTAGGAACTGCACTTGGCCTAGGATGAACCGGCCCTTGGGACGAGTTCCATCATGGCCAGCTGCTATTGACCTTCTTAGGCTCGTCATCAGTGTTTCTATGAACTAGGGCTGGGTATAGGAGGCTCTACCTCCTCCATAGGATAACTGATCAACCCAACTTTCCATCCAGGTAGGTATCCCCATTTTACAGATAAGGAAACTGAGGCAATATTAGGAAGTGAGTACACAACTGGTAGTAACAGAGTGAGAGTGAGGACTTGAATTTAAGTATCTGACTCTAGAGCCCATATTCTTAACTGTTATTAGTCACATTTACTGCTCTTCATAAGAGATTCCCTGGTGGTGCAGTGGTAAAGAATCCACCTGCCAATGCGTGAGCCTCCAGTTCAACCCTTGGGTCAGAAAGAGCCCCTGGAGGAGGAAATGGCCACCCACTCCAGTATTCTTGCCTGCAAAATCCCATGGACAGAGAAACCTGGTGGCCTACAGTCCATGGAGCCGCAAAGAGTCGGACACGACCAAGCAGCTGAGCACACAGCACGTGCACAGCCTGACGTGCATTGGACATAATGCCTCCTGAACCAATCTCCTTCCTCCTGGTTTTGTCTGACCTAGGAACTCGAGGACCCTAGGTTCTCTGAGACCGGAACTCCAGCTCCCTTTGTGACTGACTTATCTATCCTGAAGGCACAGCTACCGACCTCTTTCCAGGGAGTATTTCATGCACTAAACCATCCAATAAATGTTTTCTAGGGATCTTCTCTGTGCCAGGCCTTGTTCGAGGTGCAGAGCATGCATCCCAAATAATAATGATTACAGGACTTCCCTGGTGATACGGTAAAGGGTCCACCTGCCAATGCAGGGGACATGGGTTTGATCCTTGGTCTGGGAAGATTCTACATGCTGTGAGGCAACTAAGCCCACACGCAGCAGCTACTGACGCCCACACAGCTAGGGCCTGTGTCCTGCAACGAGAGAAGCCGCTGGAGAAAGCTCATGCTCAGCAACAGACTCAGTGCTGTCGTAAATGAACAACTGAATAATTTAAAATGTTAAGACATAAACTGTACAACATGAAAAGTATTAAAAAATAATTACAACTAACCCTTTCTATGTACCAGGTACTGTTCTAGATACTGCACATAAATTAGCTCATTTAACCGTCACCGTCCCGCAGAGAGCTGGAATGAGTTTTCCTTATAGATGAAGAAATCAGGGCACAGAGAGCTTAAGTGCTCTGTCCAGTGTTCCACAGCTGATGAACGTCAGAGTCAGGATTTGAACCCAGGCATCTGGGGTCAGCGCCCATACATTTAATTGCCCCTATACTGTTGTGGTTCGCATAGTCCCTGACTCACGGAACTTCTCGTCTTTCTTTTCCAACAGGCATGTTAAAATAGCACTGAAATAACTTAATTCAGGTTTGTTTGCTGAGAAGCAAAGTGGGCAGTGAGAATGAGCGATTCCGGGTTAGCAGAGTGCTTGACGTCATGGGGCCAGTGGGAAGGAGTCAGTGTCGTGAATGAGACCCTGGTCTACTTTCCACCATGCCCCTGACTGTCATGTGCCCTTTGGCAAGCCTCATCACCTCTCTGAGTCTCCAGTTCTTTATTTACAAAATGGATTGTTCGTACCTGTTCTAACTGCCTCCAAGCATTTCTGTGAAGACCCACTGGTGTGCCAGATGGAAGCAAGATTTTAAATAGGGGGAAAAAGGCACTGGGCAAGGATTTGTTATTGAACCAAATGAGATTTTGGTCAGCTTGATGAATGAATGAATGGCTGAAGGTCCTAGCAGATCTGCAGACTGGCTCCCCGGGTGACAAATGGCTCCCTTCAGGAGATCTGTTGGAAGTTTTCAGAGTCTCATCAGGGCTCTATCCTCCTCTCTCCTTGACCATGTTCCATGCTCCTGGCCCTTGAGTTATTTTGCATCTGATTTTGTGTAGGCCTCCAAGACTGTTTTAGCAAACATTCATTAACGTCTGTTGGGAGAAAAGCCTCGTGCTAGACTCTGTGGGGAGACTGAGATGAATTTGGCATGGTCTCTGCTCGCAGGGGCTCAGAGGCTAGGAGGAGAAGTGTAATAATAACAGTAATAATGACCAGCAATTATTAAGCATTTACCAAATCCCAGATATTGTGTTGAGTTTTTATATGCATTTACATTGCAGCAATTCCATGAGTTACTAAAACGTGTCCCATTTTTACATGCAGAAACAGATTTAGACAGGTTAAGTACCTTACCCAGGTTCACACAGCTCTGAAATTATAGAGCAGCACATGACTCTGAGAAAGAAAATGTGCACACACATCTCTCTATTGTAAGGTGGAGACTACAGTGTATCCTACTGGAGGGGCAAGGACAGGCCTCTTGGGGTTCAGCAGGAGATGGAAAGGATGATGTGGTGGTGGCAGCCATGGTGCTCTGACGAGGATATTCACGGCGATGGTGGTGGTGGTGGTGATAAAGGCAATAATGATGATGAGGGTGGCGGTCAGTGACGATGCAGATCCTCTGGTGCCCGTTTGTTGAGCTTCTGCTTTATGCCAGGCCCTGACCTGGGTGCTTTCTATCTCACTTCATCCTATTATGACTTTCCAGGGTCAGGGTGATCATCTCCACTTTACTCATAAGGACTTTGGGCTAGAGACAGGCCACGTGGCCTGCTGAGGGCTCACATCCCGTCTCTGCTGGGTTGGAGCTTAAACACCGCACCATGCAGAGCCACTGCCCTTTCCCCTACCTGGACCCCTGAGTGTGGCCCCAGAGCCAGGCATCCCAGAGATGCCCCTTAAATACCCATTGAACAAATACTGAATGAGTGAATCTCCAAGGGGTCAATGTGGAAGACAGAAATAACACATGTCGAGAGTGTATAACCATTATTTAACTAGGAAATGGCAACCCACTCCAGTATTCTTGCCTGGAGAATCCCAGGGATGGGGGAGCCTGGTGGGATGCCGTCTATGGGGTCACACAGAGTCAGACACGACTGAAGTGACTTAGCAGCAGCAGCAGTGGTGCTGTGATCACTAAAATACAAGTTGATTGTAAGGCGTTATGTTCTTGCAGGGCTTTCCAGGGGGCGCCAGTGGTAAAAAGCCACCTGCCAACCCAGGAGATGTAAGAGATGCAGGTTCAATCCCTGGGTTGGGAAGATCCCCTGGAGGATGACATGTCAACCCACTTCAAGGTTCTTGCCTGGAGAATCCCATGGACAGAGAAGCCTGGCAGGCTACAGTCCATAGGGTCTCAGAGAGTCGGACACAACTGGAAGGACTGAGCACATTCCTGTAGCTTTTGTATTTTTTTTTTCAAAGGAAAGATACTAAGGTCACAGTGAAGGGTTGGGGAGCTTCGAGGAATACTTTCTCATGAAAAGGAGTCCTCGTGCTAAAACTGATGGGCAGCACCCTGTGGTCCTGCGTGGAGTGTACGGGCTTTGCCCAGTGTCTAGCACAGGATCACTCGGAGAGGGGAGCCCACCAGGCTGGGGATTGGGAGCCGTGGCATTTGCACTGGGTATACAGGTGACTTACCAGAGCTGAGCTGTCTCTTTCCGTGACTGCTTCCATAAGACCTCACAGCAACACTAAGAGCTTCCCCAAGTGGCTAGGGAATTCTGGCATGAACGAATGGATAACGGAAGAAAGAATGAATGAATTACAGCCACTGCTGCTCTGGGAGCCCGTGAAGGGAGCTTTTCCTCAAAGAGTGTTTGAAAGTGAGAGTTCCTCCGCTGGGAAGCAGAAATAGAACATAGAAGCTCCAGCGGCGGCTGTTGACTGCAGACTTCCAGCTCTGGGAGTGGGGTCACGAGGCTACGATGGCACCCCCGGGGAGTCTGATCCTGACCCTAGGATGACCCTGTGGGAGAAGGGGTGGTGGCTGGAGCTCAGCTGTGAAGCTCTTCTCAGCAAGGCTGTGCTCACTGTGTGGGGATGCATTTTTCAAACTCAAGTGCAAGTTGACAGATGGCGGTGGTATAATATTCTCACATTCTCTGCTTCCCACAGGCCTCCCTCCAGCACAGCCCTGCACGCTCTTAAAAAACTCTGACATATCTCGACCATGAGACCACGGCTGGCCCTGAGCAGGTAAGCTCCCCATCACTCCCTCCCTCCATGGGACGTGGAGCCATTTCAGCACAACCCTAAGACCATGGGCGTGTGTGTGGCCAGGAGGGAGGTGGTGCTGCCTCCAGCCTTGGCAGGAGAATGGAGCCCCGCACTCTACCAAGACTTCAGGAAAACCCTGCCAAATGTCCAGAGTCCCGCAGCTGGCATTTCTACCCATGGCAGCATATGGCGCTAGGAACGTGTCCTGGGAGACGAGCCGGGGAACTGCTTCCGACACCATGTCAGCCTTCACTACTCAGGAAAGTCTCAGACAGGAACCTGCCTTTCTTTGTTTCTGTTTTTCTGTGTGAATGTGAGGGAGTAGGATTCAGTGAATGGGGCCGGCCAGAAGTCAGCTCTTCCAGGCTCTGATCAAGGCCTTGGGCTGGGAGGAGGGACCAAGGGCACAGCAGTTGTCTGGCACTGCCCTAGGGCTCACCTCCTATTTGATTGTTCCGTGGACCTCCCGTCCACGGGGAGCCTGGGTTGGGCTTCGCGTGTGCCCTGTGTGTGCATGTGTGCTTTGGGGGCCAGGACCTTCCAGCAAACTGTGCTTGAAGTCAAATTCAAACATGGACGGTCACCAGCCTTGCATGGGCCCTGTCACGGCTGCACAGCACACCGTGGTCACTGTAGACTGCAGTGCCCAGACGGGAAGGGTGAAGGCGGCCCACACATGCGGAGTGCATGGGCCGGCCTGCAGCAGAGTATAGGCGTGAAGCTCAAGCTGGGTGAAAGGCAACAAAGGGTGGGAGAGCAGGTTAACCTAAGAGCAGGGCCTTTCTTTGTGTGGGAGTGAGCGCAAGGCCAAAGCTTATCAGCTGATCTGCGAGGAAGCCCAGGCGAGCTCCCAGGAGACGAGACCAGGGGCCACTGAGGCTCAGAGAAGAATAAAGCACATCATTGCTCTGAAAAAGCTTCCCGTCTGAAGGAGGAGACAATGTGTAAATAGCCACTGTAGAGGAAACCTGTGAAGGCGGAAGGGGTCCGTTCTGTCTGGGTTTGGTTGTGGGGGTGTTTTAGGGAGGACCATTGGAAGGTGAAACTTGAACTGGACTTTGAAGGATGAATAGGAGTTCACCAAGCAAAATAGGAAGAAGGGCCTTCCAGGCTAAGGAGACAACACATGCAAAGGTGCAAGAACTGGGATTAGTAGGCGTAGAGAAAGAGAGGGGAGAAGAGAGCCTGGGAGAAGCAGGTGGGCCTTTGAATGCCAGGTTAAGGAGCTCAGGTTGGGCCCTGTATGACTGAGGAAGGATAGCAGATGGTCAGTCTGGGGTGCCAGGAGAAGACTCTGGGCCCCTGGGAGAGGCTGAGAGCAGCTGGGAGATGCTTCTGTCAGAAGCCTGAACATCAGCCATGGGAGGCCCAGTGCAGGAACCCCTCACTGAGCTGTCTGTGCCCCACTGGGGCCTCGCAGATCTCCTAGTGAAGGGCAGCCACAAGGCACCCTGGGAGCCTCTCTAGGGGAGGGCTACTGGACTTGCCAGCAGAACCTCTCTTCCCACCCGACCTGGTTCCCCTCCTCCCCCGCCCCTGAAGAACGCTGGGCCGCCTGCCCCTAGACAGCAGTCCTGTAAGAATGCAGTGTGGGGGCTTCCTTGGTGGCCCAATGGTTAAGACTCCCTAATTCCAATCCCAGGGGTGCTGGCTCGATCCCTGGTTGGGGAGCTAAGATCCCACATGCCATGCAATGCGGCCAAAAATATAAAAAGCGAAAATTTTAAAAATGCAATAAAAGAACTGTTTGTTTAAAAAAAAGAATTCAGGGACTTCCCTGGTGGTCCAGTGGTTAAGAATCTGCCTTGCAATGCAGGGGGACGTGGATTTGATCCCCGGTCCAGGCAGTAAGATCCCACAGGCTGTGGGGCAACCGAGCCCACGTGCCACACCTAGAGAGTCCATGTGCCAAAACAAAAAACTCCACGCGGCCAAATAAATGAATAAATATTTAAAAGAAGGGAAGAGGGAAAGAATGCAGTCCCGTTACCAGAGCCCTTCTTCCTCAGCCCTCCCCCCTTCCACTACACACCCAGGTGGCTCCCGCCCTAGAGTCATTCTCTGTGTGGTGGGTAACACTCTGTGATTGTGTCGTTTTGCAGTTTCCTCTCTTGGCAGGACTCGAAACGCCTTCACATCTGTTGTCTCCTGGGAGAGACGGAAGAGTGGGCTCTGGGGGCCAGAGCACTGGACTCTAGCCCTGTCTTGTCACTCCCTCGGGGAGCGGTGTAACCGCCTGTGCCTGGGGGTCTTCATCTCCCACATACCCACCTCCAACCAACTTCTTGGTTGGAGTTGAGGGCATGTGTTACCCACCAACTTGACAGTAGTCCTGGAGACACTGTTGCTGTGTTTGTGCCAGGGCCTGGGATGGAGATGAATAAATATGGTCCCTGCACCACATACAGGAATATGAGGATGAATAGCCCTCAGAGGCCCGTATCACTTCGCTACTGATGCTCTAAGGGGCTGTAGAGGAGGCGCAGCTAGAAGGCAGGGGCAGGGGCCATCACAAGGAGGGAACCTGAGAAATATGCTAATAATAAGAAGAAAAATTATAATAACAAATGATGATTGAGCACTTGCTATGTGCCAGGCACTGCTCTAAGACTATTTTTAAGAGGTAATCCTTTATTTTTTATATTAATTAATTTATTTTAATTGGAAGATTTTTTATATTAATTTATTTGTTTTAATTGGAAGATAATTACTTTACAATATTGTGATGGGTTTTGCCATGCATTGACATGAATCAGCCATGGGTGCACATGTCCCCTCATCCTGAGCCCCACTCCCGTCTCCCTCCACATCCGATCCCACTGGGTTGTCCCAGAGCACCAGCTTTCAGTGCCCTGTTTCATGCGTCAAACTCACACTGGTCATTTATGTTACATATGGTAATGTACACGTTTCAGTGGTATTCTCTCAAGTCATTCCACCCTCGCCTTCTCCCACAGAGTCCAAAAGTCTGTTCTTTACATCTGTGCTTCCTTTGCTGCCTTGCATATAGAATTGTCATTACCGTCTTTCTAAATTCCATATACATGCGTTAATATACAGTATTGGTGTTTCTCTTTCTGACTTACTTCACTCTGTATAATAGGCTCTAAGAATTTTATATAGACTTACACTCTACCTATACAACAGTGCTATGAGGCAGGTAGTTATCATCCTCTTTTACAGACGAGAACTGATGCAGAGAGGCCGAGTGACTGTCTTGGGCACACACAGCTGGGAAGTGGCCAAGCCAGGCTAAACCTGGGCAGTCTGACCTCAGAGCCCTCACTTGAATGACCCGGTGCAGCCCGAACACCACGCCTTCTCTAAGAACTCAGGGAACCGGCAGGGCTGGGACTGTGTCTTGCTCCAATGCATAGTGTCAATGTTGGTCCCTCTGTTGTGTCCGACTCTTTGCCCCATGGACGGTAGCCCACCAGATCCCCTTGTCCATGAAATTCTCCAGGCAAGAATACTGGAGTATGGGTTGCCATCTCCAGTAGGCACTCAGTGAAAATGTGTTTGCCAAGAAGCATACATAAACGCAGGGACGTGTCGAGCCCTGCAAGAGCAGGGACAGTAGACAGAGACAGGGACAGGCACTGCAGACAGACGTAGCTGGAGCAGAACCTCAGATACCAGCAAATATCTTGAAATGGCTTCAAGGTATTTCCAGAGCTGGAACACTGGAAAGCTGGAGGGGGCCAGTGAAGGGATGCAGAGCTTGAGAGTCAGCTTCCCTGTTCCAAAGACCTGGCACCTGCCTGCCTTCCCCTGCAAACCTTCCCCACCCAACCTGACCCACGTGGAGAAAGCGAGGGCACCACGACCTTTGTGTCCCCACACCACTCTGTGTACTTGTTCCTTCAAAGGCTCCAGAGGCTGGGGAGGCCACCACCCAAAGGTCTCAGGAAAGACGGCCAAAACATGTTCCTGTATGGGATGGCTTACTGAATGCTTGAGGCTTCAGGGAGCTAGTGGTTTTTCTTTTTCCTGCTTTTTAACTTTTACTGGAGTCTAGTTGCTTTGCGATGTTGTGTTGATCTCTTCAGCAAAATGAATCAGCTATATGTGTACATATATCCCCTCTTTGTGGACCCTAAATCCTTCCCATTCAGGTCACCACAGAGCACTGGAGTTCCCCATGCTCTGCAGCAGGTTCACATTAGTTAACTATTTTATACATAGTAGTGTATATAGGTCAGTCCCAATCCCCCAATTCATCCCGCCCTCCCCCTGTGCCCCCTTGGCATCCATACATTTATTCTCTACTTCTGTGTCTCTTTTATTGCTTTGCAAATATGTTTATCTGTATCATTTTTCTAGATTCCACATAGTTGTGTTAATATACCATATTTATGTTTTTCTTTCTGACTTACTTCACTCTGTATGACAGGCTCTGGGCCATCCATGTCTTGGCAAATGGCGTAATGCCATTCTTTTATATGGCTGAGTAGTATTCCATTGTATATATGGACCACATCTTTCTCTAATGATGGACATAAAACTTGTTTCCATGTCCTTACCGGTCAGAATGGCCATCAACAATAAATCTGCAAACAATAAATGCTGGAGAGTGTGTGGAGAAAAGGGAACCCTCTTACACTGTTGGTGAGAATGTAGATTGGTTCAGCCACTATGGAGAACAGTGTGGAGATTCTTTAAAAAACTAAAAATATGGAGAAACAGGCATAGAAAATGGACTTATGGACATGGGGAGACAGAAGGAGAGGGAAGAGAGAGATATGGAAAGAGTAACATGGAAACTTAATTACCATATGTAAAATAGATAGCCAATAGGAATTTGCTGTATGGCTCAGAAAACTCAAACAGGAGCTCTGTATTAATCTAGAGGGGTGGGATGGGGTGGGAGATGGGAGGGAGGTTCAAAAGGGAGGGGATATATATGTATACCTATATTGCTGATTCATGTCAAGGTTTGACAGAAAACAAAAAAATTATATAAAGCAATTATCCTTCAATAAAAAAAAATTTGTTTAAGAAAAACTAAAAATAGAGCTATCATATGACTCAGCAATCTTAATCCTGGGAGGAAATCATAATTCCAAAAGACACATGCACCCCAGCGTTCACTGCAGCTCTACTTACGATAGGGAGCCAGTGTTTTCCGCAGGTCCTTCCTTCCAGCTCCGTGGGCTCTGGATAGGAAAGCAGGGCTGGGACTTTGCTCTGTGCCTTCCTAGCTGGGTGCTGTGAGGTGAATCAATTCTGTGCCTCAGTTTCTATCTCCATAAAGTGGGAATAAAAACAACTACAGAGTTAAAGTGGGCAAGATTTGGGGAAACTCCTGTCAGAATGAAGATCAGTGAAAAGTAGTTTCTCAGCATCCTGCTTTGCTTCTGGGACCTCAGTTTCTTCCATAAAAGGAAGACTTGGAGGATGTTTCTCCTTAATGCCAGTCAGGCTTGATAGTCTGGAATTCAAAGCGATGAACATCAGTGGACTAGATATCTAAACACATTTACATACACATATGTGCTACATGACTCTGTGTGTGTGTGTGTGTGTGTGTGTGTGTTAGTCACTCAGTCATGTCTGACTCTTTGTGACCCACAGACCGTAGCCCACCAGGTTCCTCTGTCCATGGGATTCTCCAGGCAAGAATACTAGAGTGGGCTGCCACGCCCGTCTCCAGGGGGTCTTTCTGACCCAGGGATTGAAGCCTGGTCTCCTTCATTACAGGCAGATTCTTTATAGTCTGAGCTACGAGGGAAGCCCTTGCTATATGACTTATAAATGTATACAATTTAATCACTTTTATAAACTTAAGATATGCAAAATCATATTTAATATAAACATATAACGAATGACATCTTTTGCTGTGTTTGCTTCTTTTTTGAAAAATGTGTGTATGTATTTTGGCTGCCTTGATTCTTCGCTGCTGTGGTGGGCTTTCTCTCGTTCTGACGAGCGGGGGCTACTCTCTAGTTGTGATGCACAGGATTCTCACTGCAGAGGCTCCTCTTGCCGCAGAGCATGAGCTCTAGGGTGCACAGGCTTCAGTGGTTGCTCGGCGGCATGTGGGATCTTCCTGGATCAGGGCTCAAACCTGTGCCCCCTGCACTGGCGGGTGGATCCCTAACCACTGGACCACCAGGGTAGTCCAGCTGTGTTTTCTTCTGATTGAAAAAGTAGTCTGTATTTGTTGAGAATGTTTTGGAAAGTACAGGGAAAGAAAAAGAATTTAGCCACTATTCCACATTTAATACTGCCTCTTGGATGTTTAGTGAGTTCCTCTCCCACCTTTTTTTTCCTATGAATGTACACAGATTTTTTAAAATGGGGTTGTACTCTGCGTCCTATTTTTCAACTCAAGCTGAGCTGTGGAAGCAGGACTCCGGGCAGGACTGTCATCCCCATGCCCGAGAGGAAGCGGAGGCCGATGCCGCCACAGCTGTTCTGTGCCCGCTCCCGGCTCCTGCCCGGGTGGCTGGCTGCAGGCATCTGACCTTTGGATGTTCTGTGTCTCTGGCAGGCACGCGTTTTTACACTAATTTTAGCCTAGCCTCTCAGGCCCACTGGCCTTAGGGGCAGCGCATAATGGATGCCTTATGTAGACAGCTGCCAACGGTGCAGGAGGAAGCGTCCCACCTTAAAATGTTCCTCCTCGCCGGCCCGTCTTCTGCTCTCGGAGAACAAGCCGGCTCCCTGTTCCTTCTCTCACCAGGAAGGGGCCGATGTTGACGTTCCCAGCCCAGCAGGCCCCACCTGGCGGGCAGGTGGCCCAGCGAACGCATGAACGATTGCCTCTCTGGACAGGGCCACGTTTTCACAGGGCAGGCTTGAGTTTGAGCTGAAACAGCTGAGAGAGACTTCTCAAGAAATGCATGGGTGGTGAGTTTGCAGCAGGGTATCTGAAACATCTGTGGGCATGTAGAGAGATCCTTTCAGACCCTCACGTTACTGTTTTACCTTCGTCAAATGTGTACAAACATACAATGTCCTCTGACACCCCATTTTGTCCTGATGGCAGCCCTGTGTATGAGGTAAGAGAATCCCCATTTTACGTCCAAAGGAACTGATGTTGAGATGGGGAAGTAATTTTGCTCGAAGTAATCCAGCATGTCAGCGGCAGGAACTTGACTGTGAACAGTTAAGTCCAGGGTTCTTTCCATTCCCAGGCACCATATGGGTCACCAGTTCATCTGGGTTCATATCCATCTGCTCTGTGTTCTCTTAGGTTTGGTATTATTTTTGCAAAATGGAGATGCTTTAATTTTCACCTTAAAAACTATACATGTTTATTGAAAATAAAGATCAAGTGTAGAGGCATATACAAAAATCCAGCTTTCATTTAAGACATTACCAAAAGATAAAATAATGCCACTCTCTAAAGTTTTGTTGGAAAATATAATTGTTTTAATTTAAAATAGGTAATTTATGTTAAGATGAAATACACACACACACACACACACACACACACCAGGTTGGTGTGTTTCTGAAGCACAAACCTGTTTGTGGGAGGCTCTTGCTTCAAAACATGGGACAGCTCCCTTTGTCCACAAGGTGAAGTCCATGTGCCATAGCCTGACATCTAACCTTCGCAGCTTGGTACCTGCTGAATCGTCTCCCCACTTTCTCCCCATCTAGGCTCCCCCAGCACTTAGATATCTCTACCGTGGCACCAAGGTGGGGCTAGGAACTTTCTGTACACTCTGCCTCCTGAGCAGAATGGAGCCACAGGGGAGGAAGCCAGTGGCTTACTCATCTCCACTTCCCTGGGGCCCACATGGGGTCAGACACAGTGCCAAGACAGTTGAATGTATCGATCCCCAACCCACAGTCCTTCATAAGAAACTGGAGCTTTGATCCAGGCTTAGAAGTGAGCCGAGACTGGCCCAGCAGCTGCCAGCACCATAAGGAAGTGGCTGCTTGGCCGGACTCCCAGGAGGGGCCTGCAGGGCCAAGTCGAGAAACGTCAACCCTGGGCAGACTGGGAGGAGGAAAACGGAAGGGCGTCCCCAGATGTGTGCTGGAGACCAGCCCCTTCCCCCATGGCAAATCTTCCACCCCAGATCCCCTCCCCAGTCCCAGGGTGACAGCATGGCCAGTGGAACACATTCCCAGCCTGGACACTGGCTCTTAGACTGGAGTTCAATGCTCTTCAGGGACAGCCCATAGGCATCACTGCTGCTCTGGAGGAAAAAATTTCTTGAGGGACTGTCTTGGCCAGTGAAGGCAGGACCCTCTCTCTCCGACGCCATGTGGGACTCTTCCCTGGGCCCCTTAGCCTCCCAGACTCTAGGCTCTGGACATTATTGTGGGAGAGGCCAGGCCCTTAGAGTTCCACAGCTTCAGCTCCTGCCAGTCTTGTCAATTACTAGATCAGGGCTCCATTTCTCTGAGCCTCAGTTTCTCCATCCACAAAATGGAACCAGTGATACCAACCTTTCAGAAGTTTTCTACTTTCCAGAAAAGTGCAAGCAGGCACTTCATGAATGCCTGTGCTCCTCCTCCTGGGAAGTCCTCAAGGCCTTGAGAGCCTTCCTGAGAAGTGCCTAGGCTGCTCGGCAAGGGTGGAAGTCTCTGGGGAGAGGTGCTGGGGCAGGCTGCACCTGGCACATCACCCTAGCAGCCACCGCTTCTCTGATTCTGGCGTGGTCTCAGGAATTTAGCTGAAGACAAAGCTTTTGTTTTCTAATGAAAGTCTATGGAAAAGTAGAGTTTTGTTTGTTTTTTGATAGAAAATCTACTTCACTTTCAGTTTTCTAGAAATATGTCTTTCCTTCATTTGTTTTTTTTTTAAATAATTGTGTTTATTGATATTTGGCTGCATGGGGTCTTCACTGCTTTGTGCGGGCTTTTCTCTAGGTGGGGTGAGCGGGGGCTCCTCTCCAGTTGCTGTGCACAGGCTTCTCTTTACGGCGGCTTCTCTTTGCGGCGGCTTCTCTTGTTGCAGAGCCGAAGCTCTAGATGCACCATAGTTGCAGTGCACAGGCTCAGTAGTTGCGACGTGTGGGCTTAGCTGCTTTCCAGCAGATAGAAGCTTCCTGGACCAGGGATCAAGCTGGTGTTCCCTGCATTGGCAGGTAGACTCCTAGCCACTGCACCACCAGGGGAGTCCTCATTCACTTCTTGAGTCATTCATTTATTCATTCTGCAAATATCTCCATGGCCTTGACCTTGTTACCAACATGGCGATAGGCGCATAAACAGACCATCCAGGGACCTTGCCTTCCGAAAGCCCGCTGTCTCACTAATAACTGTCATTTGGGGTGAAAATGTAAGAATGGCATGGGAAGTGTTGGGGGAGAGAGTGGTTGCTTCCTGCAGGGTTGGCTGGAACAGGGTCCTTGAAGAAGGTGGCATCAGAATGAGCCAGCTGGGAAAAGCATAGAGGGAAAAGACTCCAGTCTCCAAAGACACAAAATTCCAGGAATAAACCCGGGAAGGCATTGTGAATTAGTTAAATGAAATTCCAATTCCAATAAAGTAAATCATTGCCATTAAATGATTATAAAGTATATCTGGAAAGATAAGCTTGGAATAATAGCCTAGAAAAAAATCAGTGTTGGTAAATAGGCTTGTGGATCGATGGACAAGAACAGAGCACCCAAAAGTAGATGGAAGTGAACACGGTGTTTAAAATTAAAGACAAAAAGGCAAATGACTCCTAACATACTATAAGAAAACAAGTTAGCTATTTTAGGAGAAAAATAAAAGAATAAAACTAGATCCAAATCTCAGTCCTTGCATCAAAGTACTTCCAGACTAAAGAAAAAGCATGAAACCAGAAAGGTATTAGAAGAAAAACAGTGAGGGAATATTTATACCCTGTTGGGATGGAGAATGCCTCCTTAAATAGAAAACTAAATCCAGAAATCATGAAATAAAATAGCAATAATTAAAGACCCATGGGCAAAAATAAAGTCCCACAATAATCAGGGTTAAGGAGTAATAAGGAACTAAGAAAAGTATGGATGGTGGGTGAACATGTGTCTGATGGGTAAAGGGTTCGTAGCACTAATACAGAAGAGCTCATAAATCAGGGAAAGACAGATCAGTGGAAAAATGGGCAGAGCATGCGGATAAGCAGTTTGCAAAAGACAAAACACAGCCCATGGCGAGCATATGAAGGGTAGCTACCTGTAGTCAAAGGATGTGCATTAAAGAATCACGATGTACTTCTGGTTGCCTATTTCAAAGTGTGAGAATACCTAGGGGAGTGAGGAGTAGGAATCGGGCACTGGAGGACTGTTGGTGGATTGTGAATTGAATTTAAGAATATGTATCAACATTTTCAAATGTGCATAGCCTTCAACTCATCAGCCCACTTCTAAATAGATATCCCAAGGAAATAGTCAAAAGTGCCCGGAATCGTTCGTATAAGAAGGAAGCAGAGCATACTGGTTAGAAAGAGGCATCAGAGGTCAGAGAGACCTGGTTTTAAGCCCTGTGATCCTGTAAAGTTACTTAACTTCTTTAAGCATCAGATCCCTTATCTGTAAAGTGGTTATAATAATAATACCACCTTCATAGGCTTGTTGTGAGATAATATTCAATGAGATAATGCTTATAAAATCCATAGATATAATTTATATATGTATATGTAGATTTATATGTATACTTATTATAAATAAAATTCAATGACATAATACTTATAAAACTCATAGCAGAGTGCTGGGTAAGCAATGAATACCAGAGTGCATACCAGAGTAAGCACTGAATAAATGTCCAATGCGACTGTTTATCGTAGTGTTGTTTATAATAGTGAATAATCAGAAGCAGTCAATTTGTCCATCAGTAGGTTAATAAGTAAAGGAGTGGCCATGGAAATACAGCCATCTAGAGACCTGTATGTATTGATGGGTCCAGAAAGCTGCCTTTCACATAGTAGGACATGGTTTTTAAATTTTATCTATCTATTTTTGGCTGTGCTGGGTGTTCACTGCTGCAGGCAGCCCTTCTCTAGCTGCATCGGGTGGGGGCTGCTCACGGGCTTCTCACTGGGGCGGCTTCTCTTGTTGCGGGGCATAGGCTCTAGAGCACCCAGGCTTCGACTGTTGCGGTGTGTGGCCTCAGGAGCTGCGTCTCGAGGGCTTAGTTGCCCTGCAGCATGTGGAATCTTCCCAGACCAGGAATCGAGCCTGTGTCCCCTGCATTGGCAGGCTGATTCTTAACCACTCGATCACCAGGGATGTCCTGATTACTATTTTTTTTTTTTTTAGATTGTCAAAATAATGTGGAAAGTGTGGTCCAAATGGTATACATCTGTGTTATCTAGAAAAGTTCTGTTGGTTCTTGTTATTCACAGTTGTTAAGTTCTATAAAGCTCCACAGACACTGACTCAGTGAGCACTGAACCATCGCTCCTAGGGGAAATATAACATCAGGTGCCTGGGAGCCTCTGGACATTTTTGTCAACCTGTCAATACATAACCTTGTTTTATGTGTGTTTCTATCAAATACACTTTATTGAATATATATTTTTGAACTCTCTCTCTCTCTATATATATATAAATATTAAGACATTGAACTCATGGCGAATAGCCCTTGCCTGGAGGAAGCTTATCTAACACACGTGTTATCTCTGTGAGGCACATCACAGTGAGATCACTGACAAAAAGCACAAAAATGGCACTAAATAGACTGTAAAAAGGACACTTGTTGACATAGGGGAGCTGAAACAGGCAGTGTCACCTTTCCGACCTCAGCTGGGAACATGCACGCGGAGAGGCTCAAATCTTTTGTTCTGTGTGTGTCTGCAAACGCACAAAGGCACGGTGAGCGTTGATTTCGAGATTATAAACCAACTTTAGTGAGTTAGTGAATTTGCAAATGTCCTTGAATAATGACAGTCAACTGTATCTAAAAAAGTCATGTTTTAAGAAAATATTTATTTGCTTATTTGCCTGTGTCAGGTCGTAGGTGCGGCGTGCGGGATCTTGTGTTTCGGCACGTGGGAATCTTTTGTTGTGATGCTCAGGCTTTATCTAGTTGTGGCAAGTGGTTTAGTTGCCCTGAGGCGTGTAGATCTTAGTTCCCCTGAAGTGAAGTGAAATTGCTCAGTCGTGTCCGTCTTTTTGCAATCCCATGGACTGTAGCCCACCAGGCTCCTCTGTCCATGGAATTCTCCAGGCAAGAATGCTGGAGTGGGTTGCCATTTCCTTCTCCAGAGTCCCCTACATTGGAAGGTGGATTCTCAACCACTGGACCACCAGGAAAGTCCCTAAATAGTCATGTTAATGATAGTTATCCGCGGGTCAGCGTGAAAGATAGTTTCCCTCTTTCTTCCTTGTACTTATAATGCTTCAAGATGTGTAAGTAAAACCAGGCAAAGCAGTAAACTTATTTTTATTTTGGAAAGAAAACCTCTTCCCTGATGGCATTCCATTGTCAAGATAAAAGCCAGATTCAGTAGAATAATAAAAACAGCTAATAATTTTAGGTGTTTCTTACCAGGCACCCCATAGACTTCTAAGCCCTTTACATATATTAATTCATGTACTTCTCACCAAAAGAGATAGGTACTATTATTATCCTCATTTTAAGGTGAGAAAGCTGAGGCAAAGAGAGGCGGATAACATGGCCAAGGTCAGAGCTAGTGAGAAGCAGAGTTCAGATGAGAACCCAGGCAGTCTGGTTCCAGAGTCCACGCTTTCAACCAAAATTCTGAGCATCTGCTCAATGCCTAGCCTGGCTCTGGGTTGCATAGATGCCCAGGAGAATCTGACCAAGGGAATTCCGGTCTGGATTGACCACAGCAACAGGGGTGCAACAGCCCCATAGGCTTAGAAGGGAGCCTTCCTGGCCCAGCCTGGGGGCTCAGAGAAAGTGGCATGCTTTAGCTTAGCCCTCCATGCCCCCACAGTCTGGCTCCCCTTTCTTTCTCACCCCCTCCCTCCCAACAGGGCATCCCACCCCAAGCCATATCCAGCCATCCTCCTCTCTCTCAAGCCATCAGGAAGAACCAAGGGCTCCTTCTTCGGGTACCCTTCCACTTAGGAACCACAAGGCCGTTGTCCCCACTCACCTGTCCATTTACCTCCTCAAATGAACTTGTCTCATTTCATCTATCCATAAAAGTGTGTTAAAGGAACAAATGAGCACATATAGGCCAACTGGATTGTTGCACGGTTGTGGTTGAAGGCTGCCAGGGCTCTGGAGGACTCTGGAGGGCTGAGCTGTCTGGCCTGGAGCCTCTGTGACCGCAGGATTGGGAGGCAGAGCTGACAGGGCTGCTAGACCAACATTAGCCCAGGTGTTGTTTCTGCGGCTTCTGAAAAACCCCCACCCCAGTGGGAAAGACTAAGAAAGGTCCCATTCAGCTCCTCTTGGCATTTCCAAGGGAAAGGATGGGGTTTGGATTGGCTGGGCTGGGCACATCTTTTCTAAAATAGCTTCATGCATATTCAACTGCTCCCTGAAATAGTCGGGTGGCTATTTTAAGCGGCTTCTACTCAGATGCCCACACATAATGGCAGCTACCTTGAGAGTGTAAACCAGCAAGAAGCAAAGGAAAGGGTGTGAGAGGACAATGCTAGGACGCCTGTGATGGATTCCTACCACTCCTCCCCCTCCCCTTGGTGTGTTTTCCTCTCCGGGACTCGCTTGCATGAAATTGAAAGTCATGGTTACTATGACAACTGACTGGAGGAGTTTTCCCATCCAGTGACCTCACCCACTGGATCTCAGAAGGCACAACTACACCAGTACGGCCATCACTTAAGGTGCAATAACCTAAGTCCATAACAGAAGTCCATCAGTTTCCTCCTAAGAGAAACCCTTAGCGCCCAAACGGTTTGCACACAGTTCTAACAAGTTCCCAGCAGAATGGAAGTGGAGGCGGTGGGAGGGCAGGAGGTTGAGATTGCAACAGACAACCCAGCTCTTAGGGTAAAGAGAGAACAGCTCTACAAAGGACACATTTATTAACAAATATGTACTGAAGCATCAGTGTGTACCCTGTGCTGTTTGCTGGGGAAATAAGATAAATAAGACACAGGTCACGGGATGACCAGGTAAACAGTTGTGTTTATCTAAGCTCTACCTTTGTTTCCCCTGAAAAAGTTTCAAAAAAGAGGTTGGAAATGCATTGTTAGAAACGCTGAGTTCAGAAATACAATGTCACAGGCGCCACGGTTGAGGATAGGATCCTGGATTTGCAAAGGAAGGAAACAGATCTTCTGAGGAGGTTGTGAAGGTGAGGCTTGTGCAGAGGGACGGGAGCTCTTGGAAGGCAAGCAGGTGGTGGCCTCTGTGTGAGGTGGCAGGCACAGCACTTGCAAAGGAAGAGGCTGGGAAACAGCGGGTTTGTTTGGGGACTTCCCAGCTTCAGGCGGCTGGAGCCTGGTGCTGAGGGGTGGGGTGGGGCGGGGGCAAGAGGAGGGCAGAGAGGGAGACCGTTGAGAGAAGAAGTGGGAGGTGCCTCAGAGCCTTGTCTCTGGGGCCTTGGAGACTGCTCTAGCAGAAGAACTCTCTGGGGCTATTGCATGTTTGGGCAGAGATCCCTACTCAATCCAGGCACATCTGAAGGTCTCCCTCTGTCATAACATAGTACAGTGATTGGAAGAAAATGAGATTATGTTAAAAGCCTCACAGGGAAAGATGCAGCTATAAAGAATGACTTGAAAGTTCATTCCAGCATTTCAGGACACATATCAGAATAATAAAATGAAGAGGGAGGCTGGAAGCCTGGGTCCCAGCAGGAGGGTGATGATGGGGAAGGACTGACTTGGGGCTCCAGGTCTCAGCTGGCTCAGCTGTATGTCAGGAAGAAGAAATGGCTTACCTATACACGTCTGAATTTATGCTTACCGTGTTGCCCTATAGTTACCCAGAAAAGATTCTGCCTTGTGTAGGGCACCCTGGGAATGGCAGGAAAGTGTGTGATCCCTTTGAGAAAGATGGTCACTCGGAAGGGCTGGACGAGAGTGATAGATAAAATTGAAGGGAAAGAGTCCATGCTGCAGTCCATGGGGTTGCAAAGAGTCAGACAACACGACTTAGCAACTGAAGAGCAACAGAGGAAATGAGGTGCTCCCTCTGGAGGACACCTACCCAGTAAAAGTTCACCACATGCTATTAATACATCTCAGGTGGCGTCTTTGAAGCCTACAGGAGCTATCAGTAAGAATCCAGGTGTCCAGATTGCTGCGTGTGTGTCCTTGTCCTGCCTTGAATTCCCCCAAGCGCATGCAACTTCTTTATTCCTCACTTGTCCATCCATTGCCTCATTCATTCATTCCCTTGGCACTACAGACTGAGAAATTGTCAGCATAGACGTTAGTTTCGTTGCTGAATTTTCAGGGATCTGTGAAAGCCCTGAAGTTAAAAGAGAATGAATGTATGTTCCGCGTTCACTTTCTGAAGAGACAGTGCCTAGCTTTCAGCAGATTCTCAAAGGGGCAGGTGACCCACAAAAGGTTAAGAACCACTGATAGAGATGGGAATTGTTTCATTTTAGAATAACTGATTTCACTCTTTGGTAAACAAACAGGGCAAGGAAGTACTAAATGAAATTCCTAGTTCTGTGCTGAGCTGTCTCAGATGATGAAGTGACAATGGGGTGTCCGCCAGTGTCCCCGGCATCACTGAGCACCCAGTGTGTGTGCTTACTGAAGCCGAACCAGGCCCAGAGGACTTCCAAGCACCGAAGGAGAGCAGGATTCCCTGCTGAAGGCTTCTCTCTGTTTCTCTCTCTTTCCAATGACACTGTCTCTGCAAGGCCCCTTTCCAGCCCACATTTGACCTAACGAGCAGAGGTCCTCCTGGTTTGGGTCGATTTAGAAAGCTGGAAGAATGTGAGAAAGGAGAAGGCCTATGAGTTGGAGTGGTAGAGGTCTGAGCATTGAATAAGACTTTGAAGGGAAGGTGTGGCAGAAAGGTATTGATCAGTTGTAAGAGTCAGGTTATGTCAACCTGGAAAGCCTCCAGTGATTTCCTGTCTCTGAGTAAAAGCCAGAGGTCTTATAAATGCCTCCACAGCCCCAATGATGCAGCCACCAATAACTTCTAATATCCCATATCCTCTGACCCCTATACTGTTCTTCAAAGTGGCCTCAGGGCCTTTGTACTTGCTGTTTCCTCTTCTGGGAAAAATGTACACAAGGTTCATGCCCTCATTTCCTTCAGGGTTTTACTGAAATGTAAAGAAGTCTTCTCTGGCCTCCATTTAAAATGGCCATGCCTCCTGCTGCCCCCATCCTATTCCCTGCTTTGTTTGTCTTAATGCACTCACATGCCATTGTCTGTATACTATTTCTGGTGCCAGGAGCACCACTTGGCCCATACATGCATGCTAAGTCGCTTCAGCCCTGTCTGACTCTTTGCTACCCTGTGGACTGTAGCCCGCTAGGCTCCTCTGTCCATGGGATTCTCCAGGCAAGAATACTGGAGTGGATTGCCATGCCCTCCTCCAGGGGATCTTCCCGACCCAGGAATCAAACCTGCATCTCCTCCTCCTGCATTGGCAAGCAGGTTCTTTACCACTAGTGCCACCTGGAAAGCCCACCTGGCCCATAGTAGATGCTAAATTAATGTTTGTGGAATGACTAACTTGATGCTTACTGTGCTCTGAGCTAGTTGTTTGAACATCCTATCATCTCATACTGGTTCTGTAGGAACTCTGCAGGGAGGGTTTGAATCTCCCTCTTCCCAGGTGACAACCAGAGACTCATAGAAGCTTGGAACCACTTCCTGACTCTGGGGTCTAAGAAACTCCTGCTCTCTGCTTGCTCTCCCCATCCCCCACCCCTGGAAGCCTTTGATACTGCTTTTCCCAGGGTTCCTTGAGTCAGACAAGAGGCGGGGTCTGTGCATGGTACAGTCAGTAGTTAAAAGGCCACAGCAAACTCTCACAATCCAGCTGTATGGAGGTCAGACAGTGTTTGGTATGTCCCAGAAGTGGCCAGTCATTCTTCTCAGGAGCAAAGTAAAAGAGAAAAGAAAACTTTAGAGGGCTTTTGATGAATCCCCACTCCTTGTTGTTTAATTGCTAACTCGTGACTGACTCTTTTGTGGTTCAGGTTCTTTACCACTAGTGCCACCTGGAAAGCCCACCTGGCCCATAGTAGATGCTAAATTAATGTTTGTGGAATGACTAACTTGATGCTTACTGTGCTCTGAGCTAGTTGTTTGAACATCCTATCATCTCATACTGGTTCTGTAGGAACTCTGCAGGGAGGGTTTGAATCTCCCTCTTCCCAGGTGACAACCAGAGACTCATAGAAGCTTGGAACCACTTCCTGACTCTGGGGTCTAAGAAACTCCTGCTCTCTGCTTGCTCTCCCCATCCCCCACCCCTGGAAGCCTTTGATACTGCTTTTCCCAGGGTTCCTTGAGTCAGACAAGAGGCGGGGTCTGTGCATGGTACAGTCAGTAGTTAAAAGGCCACAGCAAACTCTCACAATCCAGCTGTATGGAGGTCAGACAGTGTTTGGTATGTCCCAGAAGTGGCCAGTCATTCTTCTCAGGAGCAAAGTAAAAGAGAAAAGAAAACTTTAGAGGGCTTTTGATGAATCCCCACTCCTTGTTGTTTAATTGCTAACTCGTGACCGACTCTTTTGTGGTCCCATGGGCTGTAGCCCACCAGGCTCCTCTGTCCATGGAATTCTCCAGGCAAGAATACTGGAGTGGGTTGCCATTTCCTTCTCTGGGTATCTTCCTGACCCAGGGACTGAACGTGCGTCTGCTACAGTGGCAAGCAGATCCTTTACCACTAAGCCATCAGGGAAGCCCTGCTCCTTATTGCCATCCCACAATGGATCTTCAATATCAGCTCACTTTTCTGCAAAAGATTACTTAAACAAGGACTTTGCTCTTTGAAAATGTAGCCCAGAACCCAAAAGTAAGCCCAGAATGTGTCAAGATAGATATATATAAACCAGCTCTTTTGCTAGTAGTGGAATCTATCAGTATCTGTTTTATTCATCACTCTGATACATGCCCAGCCTGTGGGAGTTGGGTGTATGGGAAGATGGTGAAACAGGACATAGGCTGCGTGGATGGAGGGAGAACCACACCACCAACCCCCACAGGCACCCTGTGCTGGTCTTTGAGAATTATAAATATGACACAGAATGACCCTTCAAGGGACTTGCAATCCAGCAAGAGAAACAGATGGAAAACAATTAAGCTTAAGTGTATTTATTTATTCAAATCCTCCCCTTGCTCCAACAAGAATTCTAGGTTGAAATAGGACATATGGTATGATAATATGCTGCAGTTGAGGTGGGGATGGGCACTCACAAAGAAGGGGATGCTATCTTCTCCCTGGGGAGTCAGGGGATCTTAGAGGTGGTGGTGATGGTCTGCTTGGTGACCCAGCAGGTGGCCCATGTGGCTGGAGCTTGGGGGCAAACTGTCCTCCATCCAACATCCAAGGCCTGTGCTGTGAGCTGATCCTGCCCCTTGGGGAACTTCTAGTCCAGTGAAGCAGAGAGACTTGTGATGTATTTACAGTCTGTTCCTCCTTGTTCTCGGAGGCCTGTTCTCAGCATATGGAAAGCCCCCAGGCTAAAGAAGCTGTGGTATTTTCTGTTGGTGACCAAGATAGACTCTCCTCCTTGAGGCTTGGTCTTCCTGAAGCCCGAGCTTCAGGCTGCACTGATCACAGTTCCAGTAGTTGTTCTGGTTGCAGGAAAAACACTGTGAGTTCAGACAGCATGGTTTGCAAGCTTGGGGCATCTCATTTCCTCCTGTGTGAAGAAGGCCAGGAGAGAGCCAATTTCCAGGCAATGGATGGGACCATAGAGGCTCAGAGACTCCCCGTCTCACTCTTAGGAAGTGGCAGAGCCAAGACTTAAGTCCTAGGGGAGAGGACAGAGGCCCTGCCCACACAAGCCTGTAGCCAGAAGTGCAAGCACCAGCAAAGGACACCTAATGTCAAGAGAAGGTGCTGTAACTCGTGAGGAAACACTTGGGCCCTGGAATCAGACTGCACCAGATTCAAATTCCATCTCCACCACCCATGAGGTAGGTGCCCACTCCTCCCTGAGCTTTGGGTGTCTCTCCAGTTAAGTGAGAATAATGTATCTGCTTCTCAGGCTTGCCATGAGAATTAAATGAGATGATGTGTGGCAATCTACCTAGCAAAGGCAGCAATGACAGGGGCCACCATGAACAGCTTACTTTATGGTAGGCTTCATATATAAGATCTCAGCTCATCCTCCAAGCCACTGACAAAATAGGTGGGATCACTTTTTCTTAACAGATTTACAAAGAAACTGAGTTAACCAAAGCACTCGGAGACAGCAGCCAATGTGCCCAGGATACTGGCTCCAGAGCTCGAGTTACGAAACACGAGGCTGTAATTCCTCCTGGTTTCATTTCATTCATGAGCCTTTGACCCACACTGGCTCGGCCCCTCGCCAAGTCTGTGGAAGTGACCCCCTGACCTAGCAGAGGGAAGTACCACGGGAGTCCCTGGAGACCCCAGAGAGGTCAAGTGAGTCTCACCCTGGAGGAAATGGTCAGCAGCTGTGGCCTTGGGAAGGAAGGGCTAAAAGGCCACGGACACCAGGCAGAGCCGCAAGGCCAAGGTGGTTGGTGGCTTTGGACGAACAGAGTACTGACCTGGAATCCAGCGGGCTGGGCTTCCCTTTCCCACTTCCTTCCTGTGCCGACTGTCTTGCTGAGTCACCTCCAGGAAGTCGGGTGGTGAGGTGGAGAGTGAGGAGCCCTGGGTCCTCCTGCACCCTCGCAGTCGCCTCACCACGTGACCCTTAGGCAACCACTTCCCCTTGCCTGGGCTCAGTTTCCACACCTGTCACACAGGAGGCCTGACTGCATCTCCCGAGTCAGGAAAAGGGCTTTTTCAGAGGACATTGCCTCCTGAAAGACGTTTTAGGACAAAGGGTCACTCAGCTGGTGAAAAGGATTGGGTAGGGACTGGATAATCACTGTGTGATTTAGAAATATGTGTGTGTGTATAACTGAATCACTTTGCTGTATGCGTGAAACTAACACAACATTGTAAGTCAACTATACTTCAGTTTTTGAAAAAGAGGAACTTCCCTGGTGGTCCAGTGGTTAAGACTTCACCTTTCAAGCCAGGGGTGCAAGTTCAAGCCTTGGTCGAAGAGGTAAGATCCCACATGCCTCATGGCCAAAAAAAGCCAAAACATGAAACGGAAATGATATTGTAACAAATTCAGTAAAGGCTTTTTAACAATAACCCACACTAAAGGTGAGTAAATAAAATAGAAAAAGGGAAAAAGGAACCATGGGGCCTCATGGAAACACCCTTGGTTCCCATACAATTCGCTGGGTTCTGCCATGGAACCCACGTGTCACCCTCAGGTGCTGGGGCCCAGAGGGCAGTAGTGGGCAGACCCTCCAAATGCTGGCATGGTGATAGTCACACGGGGTACCAGCCACAGAGCTACGGAAGCCTCTTCTTCCTTAGCTCCATCCCTTGCCAGCCTTCTGTGGTTCATGCTTCTGAGTTTTTACTGAGTCTTGGAGCCTGGTGAAGGTCCAGGTAGTTCCTCCAGGATTCTTGTGTAGGTACAGCCTTGTAGGGAAATGGATGGCTAGAGTGGGCCTTCTCTCAGCTCCAAACAGAATCCCCCTGGAGCCCTGGGCCATGCAATAACCCTTTCATTCACTCAGACTCAAGAGAAGCTGCTTTGGCTAAAGTTCCAAACCTGTTGATGAGGCTTATCCCTAGCCTTCCCTGGTGGCTCAGATGGGAAAGAATCTACCTGCAATGCAGGAGACCTGGGTTCAACTCCTGGTTGGGAAGATCCCCTGGAGAAGAGAATGGCTAACCACTCCAGTATTCTTGCCTGGAGAATCCCAGGGACAGGGGAGCCTGGCAGGCTTATCCCTAAGAAAACCATATTCTGAAATCAACTCATTTCTGCTAGTAGCAATTCTTAGCATAGCACAGCTCCTCCAGCATCTAAGATGCAAGGCTCTCTGTGGCCAAGAAGAGGGCCTGTGAGTTGAGAAGAGCTTATTCTAGGGCAGGAAATTAAGATGCTTACTCCTTGGAAGAAAAGTTATGACCAACCTAGATAGTATATTCAAAAGCAGAGACATTACTTTGCCAACAAAGGTCTGTCTAGTCAAGGTTATGGTTTTTCCAGTGGTCATGTATGGATGCAAGAGTTGGACTGTGAAGAAAGCTGAGTGCCGAAGAATCGATGCTTTTGAACTGTGGTGTTGGAGAAGACTCTTGAGAGTCCCTTGGACTGCAAGGAGATCCAACCAGTCCATTCTAAGGGAGATCAACCCTGGGATTTCTTTGGAAGGAATGATGCTAAAGCTGAAACTCCAGTATTTTGGCCACCTCATGGGAAGAGTTGACTCATTGGATGACAAGCCTAGTAGGTTACAGTCCACGGGGTCGCAAAGAGTCGGACACGACTGAGCGACTTCACCTCACTTAGGGTTTTGTAAGGATTAAATTGGCTAAAGCACTTGACATTGGGCTGGCTTAATTAAGTACAAGCATATCAAAATGTTCCTTATTACTTGTTTTATTTGTGATATTTATTACTCACTAATAGAATTTATAAGAACCATACAAGATTTACAGTTTATATTTTTAATGTGTATGTCATGTATAGTGTTTATTTTTGCAGATAAATTCCCAAATTTATTTAAGCCATATAGTTTGAACATATTTTCTTTATGTCTCCTATTTTAGATTTTTACTTCATTTAATATTACAATAATTCTATCTTCGTTAGAGCTTTGGATAGATGAAAATAAAATTCCAGTAACTGGAGATGCTAATGAATTATTACACAGATTTTTAAAATGGAAACGATCTTATCTTGTTCTACGTCCACATGATGTGGCATTTTTACTTGTGTAAGTATATCTTGTCTTTACTAAATCTTGCACATTAGAAAGCATATGTAATTTGACCTAATTTCTGACAGGCCCTTAAGGAAAAAAATATCTTGTCATTTCTTTATATACAATGTCCTATGAATAGTATTTTTCACAACATAAGTTTTATAGCAGAATTACTAATATCAATGACTCCATATAATGGCTGATAGTTAAAACTCACTTCAACCTTATTAAAGTATGTCTTCTTACACTGAGTATATAACATATCATTAAATGTGCCTAACTGGTAGCACTAGTGGTAAAGAAACTGCCTGCCAATGCAGGAGGCTCAAGAGATGTGAGTTCAGTCCTGGGGTTGGGAAGATCCCCTGGAGTAGGAAATGGCAACTCCCTTCAGTATTTTTGCCTGTAAAATACCATGGGCAGAGGCACCTGGTGGACTACAGTCCATGGGGTCACAAAGAGTCGGACACGACTGAGTAACTAACACTTAACTAAATGTAAAATATTAGCAATATCTATTTGAAGAAATGTGTTCTATGAATTTAGAGATGTAGCCTTTTATTTATGCTTTGTTTCTATAAAACAAAAGCAAATAATGATGAAGTGGAAACACTATTGTACATTTCGATATCTCTAATGTACTATATTCACAATCAACCACATTTTTAAAAATACAAACCTCCATTTCTATTTAATAATCTCTTTGTTTTTATCTTATCAATATTCAGGTCCCATATGTATTATATATTATCATATTATGTAAAAATCATATATATAATTATAAAATTTTAACCTTTTATATTATTTTTCTTCCACAAATATACATACCTTTTCATGGTTAGACCAGGCTAATTATATCTGATTAAGAGGAAGTTTCAGCCCAGAAGCTTACTCTGCCCATTTGTCAACTAAATTGTCTTAGCTTTCTAGTTTTAAGGAATTTTATTTATTTTTATTATGTTTACTTTTTAAGAATCAGTAAATTTTGAAAATAAAAAAAGAATCTTCATTATTGTTTAAAAATTAATATGATAATTCACTTTTTATTATTTTTAATCTATATTACTATTTTTAAAATAAGCAGACATGTATCATCCATTTCTATGCTTTCTTATCCTAGTGTTAAGTGGAAATATCTTGAGGGACTGCCTGGGTAAATGACCGAGTAAGGTTATAGCATCCTACCTCACTGGAGACAGTGGAAGGACAAAGGAAGGGGGGTTGTGGGGCATATGAACTCCAGAGATAAGATTTTTTACCTGCAAACTGGAGTCCAGTTGGATGAGCATGGCTTTCGAGCCCCTTCTTGATGTGGCCTGGACCCCTGTGCCAGCCTCCGAGTGCAGGTTCGCTCTGTACTGAGGGCTTCGGCCCCGCCACTGGGCTTGTGCAGTTCCCCATCCTGCTGTATCATCTCATGTTTCTATGTCTTTGCGCATTTCTCTTTCACTGGACCACTACTTCCTCTCCTCTCTCCCATCTCCAACTGAGTCCTCCTTGTAAATTCTCATTTAAAACTCAAATTGGATGTCACTCCTTCCAAGACGTCTCTCCTCCCAAGATGTCTCTCCTGACCTCTTGCATCCCGCTGGGTGGTCCCTCTGTATGAGTTTCTGTTGCTTCCTTTTCACCCTACTTTGTAGCTTTTTCGGTATATGTCTGCACAGCAACTTGAACACCAGACTGGGTCTTGGTGGCGTTGGTGTCCCGGGTTGAGCCCAGGATGATGGATTCATTACTAAGGAAATGAATCCCCCAGAGCCTGTTATCAAGGTTCAGGGGCAGCATGGTAGTACGGGGAGGCCTGGGGGGAGCTGGGACAAGTCCTTGGCTCTGCCACGAACAGGTGGCACCTCAGCCACCCCCTGTCCCCAGCTGGGCTTCAGTTTCTGCCCTGAAAAGTGGATTGATTTCTCAGTCTCTCTAGAGCTGATGTTATGTGGTGCTTCTGGGAAGTCTATAAGGCTGCTTTTACACTGGTCCCCAGGCCACCTATTACAGGGCATCCTTCCCTTCACTCACGGAGCCCCTCATCCACTTTCCCAGTGCCCACTCAGGACCAGACAGATTCAGGTGCTGGGGGCACAGGGAGGAATCTGACCTGGTCCCTTCCCTGGAGAGGTCGTAGCCTCCTTAGGCAGACAGATGCAGCCATGGGGAGCACACAGCGCTGTGGGAGCCAGGAGGAGACCAGCCATGAGCCAGTGGTCAGAGAGGACTTCCTGGTGCGAGTGGGCCTGAATGACCCAGAGCATCATATTTCACCGCGAGCACAAAGCATGGAAGCTACTGGGCATGGCCAATTGCGTGGACAGAAGATTGGCCTCAGCTGCTCCAGGGTGCCGGGTGTGTCTGTGTGTGAGAGAAAGAGAGACCACAGTGGGGGTTGAGATGTAGGAAGGCCTGGGCTGGCACAAGTTTACCCAACGCCCTTGGGAAAGAGCTTTCCAATTAAAGACCTGGTGGGTGGGGGCTGGGCTCCCCTGATTATGTAATAGCTCGGGAAATAGTGTCTGGGAGCGCCTGAGAGGGAAAACTGATGTGTCTGAGCAGGGCTCCACCGTTCCCAGAGGTGAGCTGGGAGCAGATTCGTAAATGAGCCAGATTTGCAGACAGTCAGAATATGCAAGCTGGGGCAGCCAGACCATGTCAAGAAGAGCGTACACATCAGCCACAGGTAGTTACAATGGGATTCGCATGGACTGAGACACAGGATCTCCTGGCTCGTCCTTTCTCAGGTGCCCCAGCCAGCTGGAGCCTCTGCCCATCCCATTAGGGTGGTCTCTGGGAACAGTGGGTGGGGAGAGGCCAACTCAGCACCAGGCTGGCCCAGAAGATGTGTGCTGAGCGAGCAGTGTCCGTGGCAGAAGGCAATGTGAGGACTCCTGTCTCCTGTGGCTCCTAACCTGAGCCCAGGGTCAGGTGGGCAGGTGGCCTGAAGCAGGTACGTGCCGGCTGAGTACTTCTGCTTTGCTTGCTGGGGGAGAGCACGTCACGATTTAGCATCATCACTTTGAATCACCACCCGGTTCCCAAGAAACAGCTCCCAAAGGCCATTGATAAAACACACAGGTCAGTGCTCAGCTCCTGGGGGATGGGCAGGACTTCAGAGTTTTAAATATGGACTCTGAGCTTTGTTTTCCTCACCTGTAAAGTGGGAATAATATTAGTACTACTTCCTGGGATGATTATTGTCAGGATTCAATACAGGTGAAATTTTGGCATGGAGCTTGGCACATAGTAAGCGCTCCATAATTGGTGCAGTGATTATATCCATAAAAGGCAAGCTCCCGTGAAGGGTTTGTCCTTTTTGACTTCTACTCTGCATACTGACATACTGTTTTAAAAGATTGGGGTGGGGGTAAGTGACCGATGTAAGAATGAGGTGGCACAAAGCCATTTCTGGGCAGAAGGGCAAGTTGTACCTCCTGGACCAGCAGAAAAGACATCCCTTCTCTCCAGGCTGGGACTCAGACAGCCCGGCAGTCAGTTCAAAGAGAAATAGATGGAACATGGCCTTGATCTATAGGCTGAGCCAGACCAGGTGACTAGGCTGAGACCCTGTACATTACATGCCTGGGTGTAGCTCAGTGCCCCACTGTTCCCGCCGTGCTGGCACTCTCAGTGACACCCTGCTGCACTTAGGGTTTGGAAGATGGGAATTAGAGCAGGGGGCCAAGGCCAAGGCCAGAGTGACCCCTTCGTCACTGGGACCTGTTCACCGCTGAGGAGAGCCGGTGGGTAGGGGCGTCAGTCTCCCTCACCCAGGCCAGAGAGGCATGGCCTGGTCTGGCCTGCTCCCCAAGGTGGCCTGCAGAGAAATGCTGATGTCACAGCCCTGACTGTCCAGGCCTGTGTGTGCTTCAAGTGTGACAGTGCCTGGTAGAAGGGGACTCAGCAGTCCTGGCCCCTCTCGCTTCACGGCAGCGTCCAGAGCTCATCGCCATGAGTATGAGGCCCAGGTGCCAGCCTCTCCGTGAAGTAAGCTGGACTCAAGTTGTGATGAGGGCAGCAGGACCAGCCTCAGGTCAGACCCCCAGGGAGTTGCTCTGCACCCCACCCCCCAAAGGCACTAAAATAAGACTGTGACAGGTGAGCCAAGGCAAGCCCAGGGCACTCACAGGGCATGTGGCTTATGGTGAGAACTGGGTTTCCCACATCCTCCCAGTCTGGGGCAGAATGAGCTCGGCGAGGGGCGAGGCTGGACCTTCAGGTGCTGAGCTCAGAGCCTGGGGCTGAGTGGCGCTAGGGGTGAAGGAGGGACACCCTGGTCTGCAGAGTGCCAGCGGAGCATCAGTGCCATGTGGGCTGGTCAGCTCCCTGCCGCTCCAGGGGTGCCCCCACCAGCCCCCTTCCTAAATGCCTGCAACTGGTCTCTGGACCACTAGGAGAAGGTGGGGAGAGACCAGCAACTCTCACTGCAAGTACAGGCACAGGAGTCCCAAGGCACCCAGCTGGGGAGGCAGACTCTGTCTTTTCTCTGTTTGACAGCAGCCATGGAGCCACGGCAGGAGTCCTGGTCTAGGGGTTCTGATAAGTGAGTCCAAACCCAGGTCCTGCCTCATCCTGCTCTGGGACCCTGGGTGTAAACTTTGGTTTCCGGAAGCTTCAGCTTCTCACCCACAAAATGAGGTGGAGTTCTAAAAGGTCCATATCACGGTAACTCTTGGACCGTCCAGAAATGGATACATGTCAAAGGCATTGGGGAGTGGCTTTGGAGAGGTGAAAAAATTGTGGGAGAAAAAACAATATCCACCCAGCCTCAAGGATGCCTTCCCTACAAGGGTCTTTAATGTTCCAAACGCCTAGTCACGACATGAGGTCCCCTAACCAGGAGCCTCCCGGTCCATCCCTGGTGAAGCATCTCCTCCCTGGGTCCTGTACTACAAACACCTTACTTCGTGCCCGGAAATGTCCTTTCCCCCCATTTTTGTTGTTTCTCTCTTTTGATTGCCAGACCCTGATCTCACGAATTCCTCTCTGCCCAGAAATCCAGCCCCAGCAGGAGCAAGGAGCAGGCCCTAGGGTGAGCTGGCACAGAAGTGGGCCTGATGCCTCCACTTTTACCTACCTCTTCTTTGCAATTAGAGATGACCTCTTGGCTGGAGGACTTTGTGATCTGAGCGGGCACAGACACCGGGCATGCAGGGTCTTGGCAGCCCTAGGAACCTGGCCTCGGAGGGGTAGGATAGTTGTCACAGTCGCTGTATCCAAGAGACATGGTGTGTTCTGGCCCCTTGGGGATGGGTTTTCTCTCAAGAGGGCTCGGACGGGTGGGGGATGGGTGGGAGACAGTGGCCTTGCTCAGACTGCACGGTGCCTGCTCTGTGGTTATGGCTCCAGGGAAGAGGTGAGTGGGAGGAGAGGAGCAGGAGCAGGAGGCCACCCTGGGAAGAGGAAACGGACGAGGCCACATCTCTAGGCCCGCAGGAATTCCAAGCCCCTGGCCCAGAGCAGCTCAGCTAATTACAGTTTCCCCCTAGTTGGTGGGAACGAGGCTCCTAGGAGAGCACTAGCCTTGGCCAGCACTGGCAAAGGAGGGCAAGGTGGAAGCGGAAGGTGGGGAGGGTCTGGTGGCTGGTGCCTAGGGCATCTTTGTAATCTGACCCCCAGGAAGGACCGGCCGCCGGTACAGCCTCTGTGAGGAGGAGTATCCAGGTCCCAGCGGCCCAGGAGTGCAGCAGACACAGCTGCTTGCCAGGAACCAGCCGTGGAGATCTCGGGGAGTAAACAACCGAGAAGAATTGCCTTGCAAACCACATTCAATGGAAATCTCCCCCACAGTTACATCGCAAAATGCAACCAAAATATTTATTCGGAGCAGCAGTTTTCAGAATTGTTCTTTGGAAGGAGACACAGATTGTCCAGCTTCCCAGATAGCCCAGCCCAAAGGGGCATACCCTACCCTCACGCCAATAAAGCCGACAACCCATTAGATGGGGAGTCAGGGTAGATTCAGCCTTTGCAGAGCCCTGGACCATCCTTTCCCACCGTCCAGAGAAACTGGAAGCAGCTTAGACCCATGTGGAAGCCATAACCGGGCTCCTTGCCTTGGCGACCTGTCAGCACTCAGCTGGCGCTGCCACCTCTGTGGACACGTCTGAGTGCCCAGCATGTGAGGAAGGAGACCCATCAGCCAACCTTGTGTTCCCAACAGTGGGCAGCCAGTGGCCAATGTCAGCCGTTCACCAGATACTGAACTCTAGCTGGGAGGGTCTCACACACGCCTCTCCTCTTTTACTCATGACCAACACTACTTCTTGTAAGTGAGACATAGAGAACTATCCTTCTAGAAACGACTTCTGGGTGTGCCAGGTTCAGCTGATGTGTATGAAGGCTCTCCCAGTCAGAAACGCTGCTTGTTTGTTTTGCGTCTCATCATTCCTCGTGGCAGCTTTCCACATAGGCATCGTTACCCATAGGGGAGGAAAGGTAAACCCCGAGAGCTTAAGAAACCAGCTTAGTATCACACAGTTAGTGCATGCCAAAGCCAAGGTTAGAGCTGAGGTCTTTAACACCCTATTCTGCTGTCCCTAATGCCCCTTGCACCATGGTGTCTTTCTGTTATTGTGTAGGCTTGTGGTGAAGATCGGACAGGATGGCACACATGAAGCATGTTAGAGTGGTACAGCGTTCTTAATGCACGCTCATCTTCGCTACTCCTGTCCTTATCAGAGACTGTTCGTTTAGTACTATGGGATGACTTTGGACCTGGGTGTATTAGGCAGCGTTCTTTCAAAAGCAATAGATACAGAATTCCAACTGCCTTAAAAGACAGAGAGTTGGGAGAGAGGAGGAAAGAGATTGGGTATTGCCTGACTGTCTCATTTTACTGGATGGATGAGTGGGTGGACGTCAGGCAAGGCTAGATCCAGGAAGTGATACAATGTCATCAGGTCATCAGACTCCTGTTTTCCCTATGTTTCTCATATTTACTCTTCCTTGTGCTGACCTCAGTCATATCTGTTGCCTCGGGGCTTCTTGTTCCACATAGCATGACACAGTGGGAGGCAATGAAGGGTGATAGGCTTCTGGCCTTCACTATCCCAGCCGGTGACTCCAGATAGAAACATAACCTTTCCTCCAAGCGGTTATGGGTTGGGGGGGGAATCCCAGGGAGGTGCTCTGACTGGCTCTGCTTGGGTCATCTGATTGCTCTCGGTCCAGCAGACAATATAGTGTTTTGCCAAGTAGGTAGGCTGCTGCCTGCCATGGACAGGGTGGTGGGGTCCTGTGATGGGGACCCCTGCCAAAATCACCACTGACCTTGAGGAAGACAGTTCCCTGAGGAGAAAGGGAGGAAAGGACACCAGACAGACCCGGCAGCGGTGCCTCTTACCCTGGGATTGGAAGAAAGAGCTGAGTCAATCATGTGATACAAAATGGGAGTCACTCCGCACTGGCACATCCTTTGAATCATGCCAATTAGGATACCGGCTCAGAAGCATTCTGTGACCTTGTCCCTCTCACGGTGAATTTCTGAAACAGCCAAGGCTGGAGTCTGGGTCCCCTATTCTTCCACCTCACCTGGCATGGGGAGGAGACTGAGGTCACTGTGACCCTGTCACCATCCCTGCTGCCCTCAGGCCATGCTGGGAAAACCTGTGGGCCAGCAGCTACCATGGCAGGTTCTGGGGATTTAGTGGTGAGCAGAGTACACACATCACCCAAACCATGGCACTTATAATTCAGAGAGGGAACTGGCCATCAGACAAAACCTTACAGGAATAAAAAGAGGTTACAAATGTTGATACTTGCTGGGCTCTGAAGAGGAAACATGTGATGCTGAGCAAGCGTATGCAGGGTATGAGAGTACACAGGTGTACTGGATGGACAAGTGGGTGAACGTTAGGCATGGCTAGATCCAGGAAGTGATAGTACATAGAGAGGGTGTATACTTGAACATAGGGTCAGGGAGAGCTTCCCTGGGGAGCTGATGTCCAAGGTGACATTGGAAGTTCAGAGAGGAGTTAACTGGTGAAGAAGGGATGTTCAGGAAGAACATTCCAGGCAGTGGACATGACATGTGCAAAGGCCTTGAGGCAGAGGAGACTGAAAGAATACCCCTATGCCTTGCGCAAAGTAAGGGGGAGATGAGGCAACAAAGGCAGGCGGGGTCCCTGAAGGAAGAAACGTGGTATTGGTCTTAAGAGCAAAAGGAAGCCGCTGAGAAGATTTAAGCAGGACAGGCCTGGGGCCCATGAGGGATGTGGATCAAAACCTGGAAGAGAGAACATTCGGGGTTTTGGTGGGAGAACAGGGATGCCCATGGGAGATGGATCTCAGAGGGCCTTCTAGGCAACCCGTGCCCAGAATTGCAAGAAGCCTGTGTGCTTAAAAGTCAGGTGCAGAGGATGGGACCTCTGGTGCGGGAAAGAGGAATCTTTGTTCCTTTCTAATAAGAGTAGATTAAAGATGAGCTGTTTTCTTTACTGGCTCCCTTCTGCATTTTCATCTGTCAGTGGGTGTATGCTGGGAATCTCCGGGAGGTCTGTGTAATAATCAGTTTTATCATATTTCCCCAACATATTTGACCATGAGAAGGGCTGAGGGCCAAGACAGTCCCCAGAGGTACTTGGAAAGTGACTGATCTGATCTCAAGAGGAGGACACAGCCCTCGTGGCCTATGGCCAGGTCAGTCTGGGATGAGACAAGTTATAAAGATACCTGTGAACAGGCCATTTTAAGCAACCCATAAATAAACAGACCTTTCTGTAGACTTTCCAGAGAGTGCTGGGTATAGGAGAGTGAGGAAGCTCCAGAATGGAGAGTCATACCCTCTCTGCCTCATCCATGAGCCCCTTCTCCTTTTCTCCCTGGTTCCTGCCCCGAGAATTTATTCCACATCCTTAGAATATCCTAAGCTTAAAATCAGCACTCCTAGAGCTCTGGACAGGATGTAAGTATGTGCCCCATTGACGAGGCTAAAGTGTCACCTAAATAAATACATCGGCTTGAAGGCCTTCACCTACATCCACATAACAACTGTGTGAGTGAGGGATGGAGAAAAGAGAAGGGGTGAGGATGCCCCCTTCCTCTCCACCCACTGATACTTTTAATGCTCAATAAACAAGCACTAGGAGAGAGACTGGACACAAGACAGACGCGGTGCCAGCCCTCTTGATGCTGGGCTGGGCTTGTGTCTGTGCAGCATTTCATTCTCCTGACAAGCCTGCTTCTGGTTAAGCCTGGCTGGTTTGGGGGAGGTAAGAGTTTAGGACAAGGGCATTGGCCTACTGTCGGAGGGGCCTGCTTTAGGAATGCAGCAGTGTACTCTTGGGAGCCTTACCTCGACTCTGCACTTGGGTGTCCTTCTCTGGGGAAGAAAATCAACTCTGCCTTCTAGACAGAGTGAGGCTCCAGGGAGGTGCCACGCTCCTGGCATCCACCACCGTGTGCAGTGGCTTTCCTTTTCATTCTCTCTCTTCTCCCCTAGAACCAGACCTGGCAATTTCTGATGGTCTTATTTTTCCCCTTGAGCATCACAGACCCTCTCCCCCGAGCTCAACACCACGTGCAATTTAGAGTCACAACCAAACCTGATATATTTGTATCTGGGGAGTCCCCCAAAACACCCTTCAACTTTAAGCAGCTGACACAATCAGGATTTGCTTTTTTTTTTTTTTTTTTTTAAACTTTCAGAGTTAAACTGGACCCAGGCGCCCGTTTTCGGTTTGCTTCAAGCAGCGAGGTACAGTGGGACCAGCTCTGGGCGTGTGACAAGGAAATCCAGGCTGCGGTCTGGTTTCCTGCCTGCCAGCTGTGTGGGGCACCCAGCCCTTCTGAGCCTCAGTTTCCCCTCCTGTGAAGTGGGGGTGGGAGAACTGAGTGAGGTACAGAAGCATTTATGAACGGAAACCTCACCTCAGAGTGCCTGACTCTCTGGCACTTCACAGCGTCTTCTCAGAAAGCACTTACAGTTTTCCCTCTTGGGAAACTGGCAACCCCTCTGCCTCCTGCCACCTGTGACCACCCATCTGGTCTCTGGGAGACCCCAGCCGCTCCCGGCCCAGCTGTTTGGCACTAACTGTCCTGTGGTTAGAGCAACAGGCCGGCCGTTCTGGGAAGCCTCTTTCTCAGGCTGGGAGCCTAGGGCAGGACTGAGCCCTGTTTGGTGGCGGGGAAGACAGAAGCTGGGGAGGGCAGAGGGGAGGGCCAGCTGCGGAGCTGCCAGGTGAATGCTGTTTCATGTTTTTCAAACATCTCCAGGTCCACAAAGCTAAAAATGTGGTCTGGCCTTACATATTGTGTGTGTGTGTGTGTGTGTTCATTCCTAGTACATTTCCTTCTAATTTTTTAAAACCATACGTAACGTCAGGGACATTTAATCCATATGGTTCTGATTCCTTAACACTTAAATCATCCAAATGTTGTTTTGTAGAATCTATTTGCAAATGTCTTTACATAAGCTCTTAACTCCTTCTTTCTCAAGGGCATCAAGGTAGGATCCCTGAGAGAGGCGTCCTTTAATGCCAGCTTTCCATTCTCCACCCAAGTTGGCCAGAGGTCTTGTGACCGCCTGTGCTCTGGGCACCGACTGCCCAGGTCCTGCCCTCAGGGCTGGGAGGATGCTGGTGGGAAAGGAAGAAGGACAGACCGGGACCGTCCCCCCTCCACCACTTCCTGGCTATGTGATCAGCTGCTAGGCCACCTCATCAAAGCCCTTTTTCCTCACCTGCAAAAAGGGATACGTAATAAACATCTGAAAAGGTTGTGAGGACTTAGACAAGGAAGCATACAATGCCTGTAGCCTGGAGAGCATGGTCCACCGTCCCATGTACCACATCGCATTGCTGAGGTTAGAGCAGGCCATGTCAGACCACAGGGGCCTTCTGTAGGAATCTCAGATGGCAGCACTGGGTGGCAACGCTGAGTCCAGAGAAACCAAGGGGGAACCTGCCCACGGGACTCGGGGGTTGAGGCAAGGATGGAACAATGACCGTAATGGCCGGGGAGTGGAGGAGGTAAATGAGGCCTGGAGATGCTCAGCCCAGCGCTCAGGTGGGAGTCTGGGAGGGGAGTAGGCACGCCCAGCATTCCCTGCATTTGGTGTGGGAGGGGGAGGTCATGGGGGAGGACCCTACAGGCTATAACAAAAAGGGACAAGACAGGTGGCCCTCCCAGATCCGAAGGCTCTGGGTTTCGCCCCTGGAGGCCACCACACTCACCTGCTGGAGCCCAGGCTCCAGAGGCCCCTTCCACGTCTTTTCCACAAGCTCCACACACAGGCACCAACACAATGCCTCAGCCTGGAGTTCGGTCCAGGGTCCCCAGCACTCCCGGAATCCCCACTTTCCCCTCCCTCTCTCCCTGGGGTCATTCCCAAACATTCAATGCTCTTTTGAGCTTTTGTTTCTTCACCTGTTTCCCCTGTCATGGTGGCCTTTTCCCCTGATAAATACCTACCCATTCTTCAAAGTCCAGCTTAAAAATCACCCCCTCTGAGAAGCCTTTCTGGGAAGATTTGCAAAACAATAGCACCTTCCTTAGTGCTTTTCCTGGTCTTGGTCTTTCTAGTCTGTCTGTACTTGGGCTGAACTCTTGAGGGCCTGTGCTGGGAGCAGTGGGCGGAGGATGGCCAGGAAGCCTCAGGAGGTGAGCAGACCCACACTTGATGCACCTCCTGGGAGGCAGACTGGAAATCCAAGATGGCACTCACAGTACTCCACAGCTGTCGGTGTGTGACGTGAGACCAGCAGGAGGACACAGATGCCCTGGTGTGGCATAGCTCCTGGGGCCTCCCCACGGCAAGGGCCCATTGGCCAGCTCTGATCTGGACGCCACCCACGTCTGTACCTATAGAACAGAATTTGTTTCTCTGGCAATTCCAGACGGAGTGAATCCCAGACAGAGCTGAGTCTCCGGGACAGAAGAGCAGACGCTCCATCTAAAATTAGGCTGCTGACTGCGACTCCCATCTAGGCTGCGTGCGTGGATCTGGTTCTTACATCTGTCACTGTGTAGTGGAGGCAAAGCGGAGCCCCTGCCTCCCTGTCGAGGCTGAGTGGCGATGTGACAGCCGGCCAGGGGCCAGCACCGTACAGTCTACCTGGAGCGCTTCCCTTCCCTTCGCTGGTTGACTCCTCCCACATCCCCTGAGAGGGCTGTGTCCCCTCGCAAACAGCCCTCAGAAGCTGGGTCTCTCTGACTTTGGTTCTGAACGCTTCCCTTAGGAGGTTAACCTGTCCAGTACCATCCCCACCAGGGAGAGTCCAAGCTGCTCTGGAACCCAACATCAAATTCCAGCAGCAAGAAGACAGGCCTATAGGCATGAAGCAGGTAAAGTCACCAGCTGTCTGGCTGAAGCTGAGGAAGGTGATAATCAAGGAAAACCTCTTTGGGCCTCTTCTTTGTTGTTCCCTCCTCCTTACAGACATCCTCAAACTCTTTCATTGCCATCCCAAGCTGGGTCCTGCTCTCTGGGAAGAGGGGTAACCATTGGAAACCTGCTGAGGGGGCCCAGCCCCTAGCTGTAGCCTTTATTTCTCCAAAAGCTACAGTTCTCACAATGGCCTACAAGGCTTCATATATGCCTGATGCTCTCTCAGCTCAGAGTCTGCATTGGCTGTTCTCTTTGCCTGTAAAGATCTTCCCCCAATATCTACAGGACTCAGCCTTCACCTGCTTCAAGTCATTGCTCAAACGCTAGCGTCTCAATGAGGCTTACTCTAACTACCCTATTTAAATTGATGGCCCATCTCCCCCTCCCTGCATTCCTAAGTCCCTAACTCTGTTCTACCTTGTACTTTCCATAGTATATGCTTCCTGCTAACATGTTATATGATTCACTTATTTATTCAGTTTCTTTATTGTCTGGCTCTTCCTTCTAGAATGTAAGCTCTACAGAGCAGGGCTGTTTGTCTGTTTTGTTCACTGAGGTACTTATTTTTAAGTCCCCAGAATAGGGCCTAGCCTGTATTAGGTGTTCACTGAGCGTCCATTAGAGGCTGCATGTGTTCAGATGAGGCAGTGGCACCTGGACCCAGGGCTGCATCCTTCCTTGGCCCTTCTGCTGCTGGGGTACCTCTAGGCCCTCTTTGGGCCTCCATTTGCTCATCCAGCAACAGGGGTTGATGGTCCCTCTCCTGCCTCTTGTAGAGCCTTGGCCATGACATAAAGGACCAGGTGTGATTGTGCCCAAATCTATCAAAAGTTACCCAGCAGACCCTGATCCTTGGAAAGATGGAAGGCAGGAGGAGAAGGGGACAACAGAAGATGAGATGGTTGGATGGCATCACAACTCGATGGACTTGAGTTTCGGCGAGCTCTGGGAGTTGGTGATGGACAGGGAAGCCTGGCGTGCAGCAGTCCATGGGGTCACAAAGAGTCGAACCTGACGGAGTGAATGAGCTGACCTGACCAAAATCAGTGTAAGGTGTCTGTTTTGTTCAGCTAGTACATGGAGGACCCACTGGGCTCCAGGCCCGTACTGAGTGCCGGGAGTCCCCGGAGGAGTGCCAGCTCGTGTCCCCAGCTGCAAAGAAGCTCTCCTAGGCTAATTAGGCCAACTCCAACGTGAGGAAGGTAGGAAATGCCCATTTATTAGAGAGTTGTCGGACAAAGAGAAGCAAATGTGGGACCCTCCTGAGATGTGGGGAATTTATACCTTCACCTTCTGTATTAGTTAGAGTTCTCTAGAGACTCAGAAAATAAGATATACACACACATATACACACCTATATATCAGAAATAGTGTGGCTCAAAGGGTAAAGAATCTGCCTGCAATGCAGGAGACCAGGTTCAATCCCTGGGTCAGGAAGATCCCCTGGAGACGGAAATGGCAATCCACTCCAGTATTTTTGCCTGGAGAATTCCATGGACAGAGGAGCCTGGCAGGCTGCAGTCCATGGGATTGCAAAGAGTCAGACACAAATGACTGAGGGAATAACTTTCTTTTATATAAAGTACAGGCACACACAAGAGAGAAACTGAGACTTATTATAAGGATTGACTGTGTGATTATGGACACTGAGGAGTCCCGAGATCTGCTGTTGGCAACTTGGAGACCCAGGAGAGCTGCTGGTATAAGTTTCAGTCTGAAAGCCTCTAGGCTGGAGACTCAAAAAGAGCTGATGTTTCAGTCTAAGTCCAAAGGCTGGAGGAAACCAGTGTCCCAATTCAATCAGTCAGGCAGCCAAGGAGTTCCCTCTTCCTCAGCCTTTTTGTTCTATTCAGATTTTCAGTGGATTGAATGAGGCCCTCCACATTGGAGAGGACAATCTGCTCTGCCCAGTCTGTTGAGTTGAATGTTAATCTCATCCAGAAAGAGCCTTATAGAAACACCCTGACATTCGGCCAATTCTGGGCACCCCAGAATTTGATGGCCCAACCAATCTAACACATAAAATTAACCATCACATTATCCTCCCCACTTCCAGATTGCTGTTGACCATTCACCCCAAGCTCAGAACCAGCCACCAAATCCACGTGCCCACCTTTCCTCCCCCAGGTCCCCAGCTCTTCTGGTCTGCCGCCCTTGAAGACATTGCCTCTGCTCCTACACTCCCCTGACTCAGCTCCTTCTATGTGGCATCCACTAGGTGCCCCAGGATAGTTGCTGGGATTCTCATCCAGTCATATTCAGGGTAGGGTTGAGAGTGGACTGCACAAAGTCAACAGGGAGTCCTGGGGGAGACAGTCCTCAGAGGGCTCATTTCCAGGCTAGAAGGAGCATGGCTGATTGCTTTAAAAGTCTGGAGCTCCCAAGGGATCAACAGGGCTCCGTCCACACACTCAGGCAGAATAGAAGATGCTGCCGTGTTCCCCAGTTCTGGGAGGTATGGAAGGAAGCCGTCCAGGTGCTGTATGTCAAGCACTGCCAGGCATAGACCCCTGGAGCTCTTCCAACCTAGTGGGGGCATGAGATACAAATGCTTTGTTATTATATGATAGATGCTCTGATGATGCGTGCAAAGCAAGTTACAGGAACATTGAGGGAGGTGGTCTTTTAATTCTACTGAAGGTAGGAGCTGATCAGAAAAAAAATTTTTAAATAGAACATTTGAAGGAGGCCTTATCGGAGGAGTTCACTAAATAGTCAAGGAGAGTTAGTAGGAGAGCTGAAGGGGAAGGGTGGATGGCAGTCTAGGGGAAGAAGGAAGGGCATTCCAGATAGAGGCAACGGTGTGAGCCAAGGCATGGAATGTGAAAATCCTGTTGCATTTAGGGAACTAGTGAATGACCTAGACCAGGCCAGGCTCTCCTTGCAGGAGGACTCCAAGACCAAAGGATGGGGGTTTGGGATTCTCACCACTTGCCCTGAGAGATCAGAAAGACCACAACGGGAGGGAGCCTGAACAGGGGTGAAGTGGGACCATTTCTAGATTTCTTTATAGTTGTTAGATGGAGGCTTTCGTTTAACAAAAATTAGCTTTCAGGACAGGCCCCACTCTTTCTTATGTGTGTCTCTCTTTCCCATCCCTTGTGCACCATCCATTGCTTTTATTCACTGTTATTGCAATTATTTCCTGAGCGTGCAAGTCCTCTCGGGAACCAGACTGGCAGGGGCATAGGCCCCATCAGACCTCACTGGTCCTGCCTGGGGGCTCCTTCTTGACCATCCCCTGCCCATCCCCAGGCCCTCAGATTCTGCTGGCCATATAGGCTGGATAAAATTCACACAAGGGGAGATGTTTTTATGGCAGTCCCAGAACTTCCCTATCCTTCTTGCTGCTCCCGAAACTTTTTCTTGTCAGACCTGTTACAGTTTATCTTGTCTTAATGTTTATGGGGCCTGATTAAATTCTCATTTCCTCCCTTCCTTCACTTTATGAGCTACTATCAATGACTGAGCCTTATGCATCAGGATACCCTCCAAAGAGCTTGAATGGAGGTGGTGGGAGGGGCTCCCTTTACTGAGCATCTACTACAGCCAGCTTCTTGATACTCACAATGCACTGACTCCTTTAATTTCATCAGCTCTCATTTGCTCTTCATTATCCTTCCCTGAGATGCATTATCCTCTCCATTTTACAGCTGTGAAAACTGAGACTCAGGGGAGTTAAGCAGCTAGTAAGTGTCAGAGCCAGGACCCGCACACAGACTGTCTTAATCCAAGCCTCAGAAGCTGATGCTCTCCTGATGCACCTGCCATTGGCAGACATGAAGCCACACTCAGAGTAAATAGTGCTTGTTATTGACGATCTTGCAAGTCGGCCCCTAGGCTTGGGGAAACCCTGTTCTCACAGCTGCCAGGGGGAGTGACTAATCTGATTTCCTGGAACCAAAGGCCCCACCCTCCCCACCTGGGATTCAATGGGCCCAGTGGGAGTAATGCTGGTGGAAAGCCAGAATGAGGCAGACCTGGGGTTCAGATGGAGCCAAAGCCTCAGTCCGAAGTGTAGGAAAAGAGGACATTTTTGTCATCTGGGGGAGGCTGGTCAGTGGCCTGGAGGCCATGGGGCCTCTTGTAGTTGCCTACTGGACAGGGTGGCCAGTGGCATAGAAGTCTATCCTGGGCGTGCTCTGCACACCTGTGACGTTCCTAACACCGAATAAGACGTGGTTGTGCATGGAGTTGCAGAAACTAAAGGGGCAACAGATACATCATTGAAATGACTGCATATTATGGGGTGCAAGCCAGAACATCTGTTCCAAATGCTGGAGATTCATGGAGAAGGAAGCAGCCAATGCCACCTGGAGGACCCAGGAGGCTTTCACAAGGGAAGTGGGCTCTGAGCTGACCTGGAAGGCTGGATGGGAGCCAGCCAGGCAATATGAATGAGGGGAACAGTACTGAGGACTGAATGCACTCGGCAGGTTCAGAAACAGTGAGCAGTTCTGTATGACGAGAGTATGGGGGTTGTGCAGAGAGAGGGAGGCTTGGGCAGGTGAACTGAAGCTGTTGAAAGAGGCGCTAATAGACAGAGTAAGTTAGCTGAACAGATACCCACTTGAATTTGTCTTAGAGAGTTCTGCCTATGTGGAGAATGGTTGCAGAGGGCAGGGGGGAGGGCAGGAGATGGGCAGGGGGACCAGGCAGAAGGCTGTTGTAACTAGGAGGTGATGGTGGCCTGGACTGGGGCAGCAAGAATGGAGCAGGGATTCTGGCTCAGGCTTGGGATGATGGGTGTCCCCACTGATGAAGATAAACAATATGGGAGGAGTAGGATTCTGGGTCACAATATAAAGCAATCATTACTTCCATTTATTGAGCACCTGCTAGGTGCTGGGTGCTCCATCAAGAGCTCCACTGAGATTTCTTGTCACATCTTCACAGCAATTCTTTAGGATAAGGAAGTCAAAATCAGTAACATCATGTAACATGCCCAAGATCGCACAGTAAGTGTGGCTGGGAGCTGAAGCCAGATCCATGTGGCTCTGAGGCCCATGTTGTTACCCACAGGCATCATATGAAGGATGACACGAATGCCTGACTGAGACAGGAAGCCGGAAACACAGCTCTCAGGCTGGGAAGGGAGGTTGGGGCTGAGTCCTCTGGGACCCCTGGAGGTGATCTCCATAAAGTGTAAGAGTCCCTCAGCCTCTGTCCCAGGAGGGAGATGGCTACCTCTGTGAGAAGTGAGGACGGATGTAACAGATCTATCAGGAGAGCGCCCGGCAAACACACACACACACACCAACAAACAGTAAAGCCACACAAAGCGTGCGAGTCCAGGGAATCAGAGCCATGGGGGAAAGGGGTGGAGAAGGGGTGGCTGTAAGTAAGCGCAAAACCCAAACATAAAGAGCCTGGAGAGCCTGCAGCGCGGGTTGCTTAGCTCCACCGTGAAAGCTCTCCCAAGACCATGGCGGTCCCCAACCTTTTAGAATCGTGGTGTGTTCCAAAACTGTATCTGTAATTTGGTTGTTAGGAGTTGGAAGGAAAATTTCACAGAGACAGCCTCTTAGATGACAGATCCGATGCCAACCATCTCCTCTGCTCCAATCTCTTTTAGTCTATAAATTCTCTACAGCGTGATATTGGCTTCACAGCAGAACTAAGCCCAGTGTGTATGTGTGTGTGTGTGTAGTGTACTGTTTCTATGGAAACAAGCATTCAGCAATCTAGCCTGGGACACCTGGACCACAGTCTCCCTGAATTGTAGCCCCAGAAGTAGAATAAATCTTATCTCTCACCTCATATGCCCCTGCCCTGCCCCAGGCTTGGCAAACAGTGCTGTAGCATTTAGCAAGTTGCACTGGGATGATCTGTTTACCTGCTAGTCTCCATCCTTGGATGGAGCTCCTAGCACACAGGTTTGTGTGAGTGTTGCACGTTCCCAGAACAGAGAAGGAGCCTGATTCATGTCTGAGGAATGAAGGAATGTAGGAAATCCCCCAGGGCCAAGCTCTGGGGATTTCTCAAGACCTGGCCCAGCTATATGCAGGGGAAGGGCTGACAGGAAGGAACTGGCACCTGGCCCCACCTGCCTTCTCACCTGGGGCCCGTCCAGCTGCAAGGTGGGAAAGGTGCCCGGGGCCCCAGGGTAGGGGTGATGGCTCACGGAGCAGAGTTGGGCTCAGGCTTCTTGTCTTGAAGCAGCGCTGCCTGCCTGCATCCCATATCCCTGAGCTCTGAGGCTGGAGCCTTGAAGGCCTTCTGGCCTTTGGTGAGAACTGGCACCGAACTGGGATGGAGGCTGAATCTCAAGACAGGAGATTGGGAGCTTTGGTTGAAGGAGAAGCTGAGTGAGGGCTTCTGGGTCGACATTCCTGGCTTGGAGGATGGCTACCAGCTGGGATGTGTGACCTGTGGGGTAAATAGCAGGGTCTTTGGGGGGAGTTCCAGAAAATCCAGAGTGACTGTGTCTGGCACAATGAAAGTACTCAATAAAACACTTTTCTCACGCCTTCCTTTCTACTTTGCTATAGCCAGTCTGGACTGTATGTTTGAAGGTTGGGATGGGAATGTCCCAGCCTGCCTCGATGGGGCGGCGCAGAAGTTTACGGAGAGAAGGGCGGGGAAGACAAATCCCAAGCCACAGAATATTGGAACAAAGGAGCAGTCCAAGGAAAGGGCCTTGGCAGGGCAGCCTCTGCGGGGCTGGCACACTGGCCCACTTCCTAAGCATCCAGTCCAGTCTGAGAACCCACCTAGCCAGGACCCTAGCCAGGGCCTCTGAACCTCAGTTGCAGCTCTGAGTTGGATCATTCTGCCGCTCCTATGGTTAGTTTATCTTTCCATTTGCTTCCCTCCACCCCCCAGGATCATTCATTCACTTAACAAACGTTTGTAGACTTCTTAGTCTTGGCAGGAGAGAAGAACCAAGATGGAAAGTTCCTGGCAGCTTCCAGACTGGAAAGAGAGAAGCTCTCTCTCAGCTGACTGCAGCTTGGGGTGATGGGCACATCTCTAGAGGCAGGAAGCATTGAGCTGCCAGTGGCAACAAAGAAGGGTGACTAAATCCACTGGGAGTTTGCGGTGGGGTCAGAGCCGCCCCTCAAAGGTGGAGAGGGTACCCATCCTGGGGTAGGAACAAGCCTGTCACCTGAGCCTTTCTGCCTGTGACAAAATGTCACCCCTCCAGGCATATGAATTATAACAAGACACCCACTTGCTCCCACCTGGAGTTGCTCCCAGCCAGAGACAGTAAGCTGGGCAGAGAGGGAAGGACAGGAGTGGAGTGAGGGGCAAGGTCTTGTTCCATGGATACCCTGTCTCACTTGCCCTAATTAAGAGGAAGACTATCAAAGGCAGGCTTGATTCGGGGTGTAAAGGACACAGGACTGGTAGAGAGGGCATTTCAGACAGAGGAAAATCTATGCAAAGACCCCCCAAAAGTGAATGCCGGTGGAAGGTTGAAGAGAGTGTTGGAAAAGGACATGGAGGGTTGAACCACGGGAGCTGCAGCTGGTTGAGGGGCCTTGCGTGCCAGATCAGAGTGTGGTCCTCCCCTTTGGAGCTTTGTCAGAAAGAGGATGACCCAACTGGAGCTGAGATGGAGCTCTGGGCGCTACTGGAAGATGGGGAGGGGACTGGAGTGGCGGTGATCAACAGAACAGCTGGGAGCCTTGGCAACAGGCCAGCGGGTGTGCAGTTGTATGCATGAGTGCGCAGGCACAGTGAGTGTCCAGCTGTGATCACACCTCCCTCCACCCCCTGCAAGCCATGGAGCTGTGGTTTCCTCCTGCAGGCACCTAGGAGTGAGGTTCCCCTGTGGAAGCTGCCATCCCTCTACTAAAGCTGGTGGTCTGGGAGGGGCTTGTTTGCTCTACCCTGGCTTTGGAGGGAGGGAGGAGGCTCTGCTGAAAAGCTGCTGTATGAGGAAGGCACAGAAATCCCCAGGGCCACTAGCTTGTCCCCTGGGCCTAGAGGAAGCCCACTCCCTGTGACAGGCAGGGCCTTGAATTTAGGCCATCACTTCAGGGCACAGAAATCCCCAGGGCCACTAGCTTGTCCCCTGGGCCTAGAGGAAGCCCACTCCCTGTGACAGGCAGGGCCTTGAATTTAGGCCATCACTTCAGAGCCAGAGGAAGCCTGGAGCCTCCAGGGCCTTTTCGGAAGCCCTGATCAGCTTCGCCCAGGTCAGTTGGTCAGTCACCCTGTGGGTCCTTGAACTTCTGTGACCTGGAGACGGAGTGCCTCTTCAGCTGGCACTCCAGGCACTCAGTTTGCCAGACTCTTGTCCTGACTTTGGTCCCAGGCCCCACAACCTCCTGAGGCTGTTCCCCGGGCAGCAGAGGCCAGCCCTGGAGCCAGCCAAACCCAGGGTCAGCCCAGGTTCAGCAGAGTTGACCTCCGGCGGCAAGTCACCTGACAAGTCAGAACCTCAGTGTGCCGCATCTGTAAAATACAGATCCTGGTGACCAGTTCTGCTCGCTCTGGAAGCAGGCCAGTGGGCGCCCTGGTGGGCGCTGGTGCAAAGGTAGACCAGAGCGGCTCAGGTCCCAAGCCTTGGAATCCGGTAGCTTCTGCAAAGTCAGGCCACTGGGAAGCTCCGGGGAGCCCCCGTCCCCACCCCCACCCTCAGGCTGGAGCCCAGGGAGCCCGGCCAGGCCCGCCCCGCCCAGCACTCGCGAAGGCATATTCCCGCCTCGGGAGGCACGGGCTTCCCGGAGCGGGGCTGGCACCCGGGACCGAGGCGGGGACCCGGCACTTTGGGGACGGCGATGGACGCCCGCCGGGCCGGGTGCAGCCGAGACGGGGCCCCGCGGGGCACAGCCCCGGCGGCGGCG